>OU015761.1:19487352-19518022 GCA_907173295.1 Fagus sylvatica
CAAACCATGTTGACCTGTAGCCTCCTTTATTGGATTTCTTTTTGGTCAGTCGTCTTTATCATCTTCAAGCCTGCGTTACTTGGACCACGCCTCTGATCAGGGGCCTTTATTGGCTTTCATTTTGGTCATGTATCTCTATCATCTTCATGCATAGTAATTTAGACCACGCTCTCATCAGTGGCCTCCACATGTATGATCTGCATTGTACTTAGCATTCAAGCCTCAATCATCACGCATATCTGGCCCTTGTTCTAGTATATCATATGTGCTTCAATTAATTTGGTCTTGCTCGATCCACTTCCACATCCAATGCAGTCACAATTTCATTCAAGGTTTCACATTTTTTCCAAAATCAAACTGTTTTCAAAGCTTCCACCTTGAGTTTGAAGGGGGATGTGGGAGATATCAAGGCCAAATCTAATCTTGATTAAAGGCTCATGTTTGTTATATAACTCTAGTTTAGGTTCATTGTATTTAATCCAACTTTGAGCACAAGTTGTCAAAATCTTACTTAAAGTGCAAGCAAAGTAATCCTAAGCCTACATGTAGTGCAAATATTGTAACCCTGGGTTATTTTAGAATTTAGATTATCCTTCAATGGGGTCATTGTAAAATATACAACGCTTAATAGTAATGATGTAGTCATCAAGGGCCTACTATGGATGTAGGTCTCTAAGGCCAAACCACATTAATTCCCTATGTTCTCGCTTTTTCTCTATCTTCTTTATTTATTTATTTTTTATATTTTCTTATGCACTTTGTCATGATATGAAAGCTATGTCTTGCCTTTTCTAACATAATATCAGGGTTATATTTTATCTTTTCTAATACACATAATTTTCTTGTTCTTTGGGTGCAGCTATACTCACTCTTTTTTGCTATTTTACTGTGGGAAAACAAATTGACTGCACTGTTTGCTGTCATTGTGCAGGAAGATGGAATTTGTTTGATGACGGTTATTAAGGGTACTAGCAAATTTCGTCGTTCAAGGAGGCATGATTTTGTCTCAGATTTTCTTCCTCCTAGTATGACAGAACTCAAATATGTCTGTGATCAAATAGTCGGGTAATTCATTGGAGCACACATATATATAGTCCCCCAGCTCTCATTATTATGACACTTTTGTGCATGCAAATGAATCGAGCTCATTCTGATGCATGTTTGATCCTAAATTGTTAGGAATTAACTTAGGGTGAGGCTACTAGGAATTTGATCATGTTCAAAGGTTACTATACAAGCACATTGCATCATTTTATTTGTAGAACTGTTATATGATATCAATTAGTGACAGTTAAGATTATACTGAGGTGCAGCTAGGTGGAAAACGAGGTGGCCGTCTCAAGATTCCTCTATATCATTTTAATCTAGTGATACTTTTTCTTTTTTTATGCAGTGGCACCTTTTGTTTATTAATATTCCAAAAGAAGTTTTATGTGACTTTAAAGTGTGAATTTTAATATCCTGGTATCAATGGCCTCTTGGCTAAGTGCTATGGGTTGATAATTGACAGGCAGAGCCACATTATAACTTGAGGGGACCATTGCTCCCCCAAACTTTTCAAAAATGCTAAAATTTCCTTTACATTTGAGGACAAAGTTTAGTAAAGTATACAAGTGGCTCCCCCAAAAATGCACATACTTTTCTTATCTTGTATATATACACAATTCCATCCTTAATTAGTCCTCCCACCCAAAAGTTAAACGTCTAGCTCCACTGCTGACACTATAGACTTACAGTTGAAGTAGGCTAAGAGGTTGGAAGTCCTTTGAGCATTAATCTTACTGGTTGGGTGGCACCAGCAGGTGGAATCTTTTAGCTTTGGGCTCTTTTATTATGTGCCCCAAAGAGAGAGAGTTACATTTGTATGGAAAATATGAGATGTTCCCATATGCATGTATTAGATGTTCATGCTCATCTATTAAATTTTAATAATTCTTAAAAAATAAAAAATAAATTTTGATAACTCTTTTCCTTCTCTTTCCGAAGAGCCCATTTCATGTTCAGGATTATACTATACTGTTCTTATTTTTGTTTTCATTTATGATGTCAAAAGTTGTTTCTATGTAGAGCTCTTTTAAAACTTTCTAGTATAAGATTAATCCTTGTCTTCTAAGTTCTAAGTGTTGTCTAAAAAAAATTATTACGTAATCAACTAGTCCGTGTTGGTCTAACTGCAAATATAAACTTCTGATGTATCACCAAAATATGTAAATGAAGATGTTTGAGTATTAAAGATATCAGAAAATGCATGTTGAGGAGCACAATAAAATCTGTGACTATGTATACGTGTTAGAGGTTGGGACGATACTGTAAACACACATCTCATTTTCATATTTTGGTCAATTATAATGAATGATAATCATGTGTACTATAACTATTGCAGTCATGGGACTCTCACCCACCCCCTCATGTAACCCCTAAAACTTTTGATTCGATCTTTATAATCATGCATGAGAAATACCCACAATCTTAAATAGTTTTCTCCCATTTTCTTTTCTTCTCATCCCTCCTCTTTCTGCTTTACGTGGAATTTAACTCTTATTCCACTATTTTTCACTTAAATTCTGATGTCGCAGAGCAAAAGTGGCATGTCCCAGATTGGACATCCATTTATTGTGTTTATCCCATCGTATTGTCATCACAATCACGCTCATCTTTTGTTTTGACAAAAACCTTTTAAACTTTTTGTTAATAATGTACACAAATGATCAAATTCGATTTAAGCTGATTGGTTAGACATTGAGAGTAGACAGTCTTAACAGACCAAAGAAATCTCTGTAGTTATTTGCCTGTGAATCCATCATTCTGAACCAAATTTTTGATAAACACGTATGGATTAGTCTTGAATTTTAAGAAACTTGGTCTAAAATCCTGCAGCTTGATTCTCCTATTCCTACTCTTCTTTGTTATTTGGTTCCCCTCCTGTCTGTTTAAGTTGTATCCTATCAGATATCTGTGGCCATGTGAAGTTGAAGCTTGATATTAGAATTGCATTGATGGTAGGTTGTTTCGCTTTGCTTCTGGTTCAATACTGTTCTCGACTTTGGAAGATGGAAAGATAGTGAAGGGTCTTGCTGGGGTTCCAAATGAAGGTCCTGTGTTAATAGTTGGTTATCACATGTTGATGGGACTTGAACTCAGTCCACTTTGTGAAGCGTTCTTAAGAGAGAAGAACATTATGGTTCGTGGCTTGGCGCATCCCATGTTGTTTTCAAAGACGCCTGAGAGTTCATCTTCTGAATTTTCGTTAACTGATTGGATGAGAGTGTTTGGCGCAGTACCTGTTACACCAAGCAATCTTTTCAAATTGCTTTCAACAAAATCACATGTGCTTCTTTATCCTGGTGGTCCACGTGAGGCTTTGCATCACAAGGTCTGTCAAGTTCCTTGTATTTCATTTCACCTACTTTACTGCAACTACAGAACCATGCATTCTATAACTGTCAACTTTTGTGCTCCTAAATCTGCTTAAATGATTATTTACTTCCAATTTAGAATCTTGTCTTGCCTGTACAGGTGAAATAATATAAAGCTGTCTCCAACAACTCATACCGTTATAACATTGGTTGTGGCTATGTCAGTTTATTTACTTCTGAAAGTTATATGCAAGGCGGATTTCTGGGACATTCAATCCATTTGTTAGTTTATAATTTGAAAGTTACCACCTTATGTACACTCTGTTAATGCCGTGGTTCTAGGTTTTAGCTTTCAGTTAGATTCTAGGTAAGTTTAAAAGTGGAACTGATGTGATAAAGGTTGAGGGATTATTGTGTGAACTGAGCTTGCCAAACGAAAGTTGTTACAATTTAACAATCTATGTGTTGCATCAGTGATTTGATAATTATACAACCCAAAAAAATAAATTGATTATTACAGGAAATGCAATTTTATGAAGACATTTGCATATGCAATTTTTTTTTTTGTAAAGGTGAAAGTAATTCATAAGTAATGTATTTAAAAAAATGGAATTAGTAATTAACACGTGGTCTCTGGAAATGATCATGAGAACTAGGCTTAAACCTTGCACTAGATTGAACCCTTCAAAAGGTGAATTTTTTTGAATATCTGTTACACTAATATATCCTTCAAACCTATGTTTGTGTGAGAATTCTGTTATTGAGGGAGCATCAAGTGGTTATTAAAGGTCCATGTTGCACTAAATCTTAGTTTTTGTTTAGTACTGTTTTTTAAATATGTCAAAATTTTGTTTTCCAACAGTTATGGTGCTTTTGATATTGACAGGGAGAAGAATACAAGTTATTTTGGCCTGATCAGCAGGAATTTGTGAGAATGGCAGCACGGTTTGGGGCCACAATTGTACCATTTGGAGCTGTGGGTGAAGACGATATATCAGAAGTAAGCTTGTGCTATTTTAATATATGTATATATATATTTGTTTTTTTTAACTTTAGAGAGATAGATGTTTATTAATGCTACTTTCATGGTATATTTGAGATTTAGTGAAGGTTGGGAGATTTCTAATACCTGAGATATGGAATGAGCTTGTTTTTGGTTAACCAATGAGATTAAGATGGTACTCACAACAGAAAAGTTAATAATACATGTAGTGAAAAGCAAAATCAGTGAGGTGCATAGTCATGGACATGCTTCTGCTTGGACAGTATTATACAAATTAATATAACATGTCCTTTTAGGTTAATGTAAATACACCATAGTACTTAAACTTTGAGTGGGGGGGAAGTAATAACAAGATTTTTAATTCTTAAATTCATAATTTTTATTTATTTATTGAGCTTGATTTTGCAATTAACATTCTACTTGCTTTGGGTTTGTGCTTTTATGTTTTTGACCATGGCAGTTGGTCCTTGATTACAACGACCTAATGAAAATCCCAGTGGTTAATGATCATATTAGAGACTTTAACCGCAATTTTAGTAAGAGTGAGGTAATTACTCTCCGAGCAATATAGACTTGTTTTCAAGTGTGCTCTTGTAAAATTCAAAAAACTAGAGATGCTATAAGAAATTGGATTCAAGTTCTAATGACAGAATATGCTTGGATTTTCAGGGATAAGACAAGTGGGGAGGTTGCCAACCAAGAACTTTCTTTTCCAGTGCTTATGCCCAAAATACCTGGCCGCTTCTACTATCTGTTCGGGAAGCCCATAAAAACAAAGGGAAGGGAAGATATCCTGAAGGACAAACAAGTTGCAAACCAATTGTACTTTCAGATAAAATCTGAGGTTGAACGCAATATGGAATTCTTGATCAAGAAGCGGCAGGAGGATCCTTATAGGAGTATTGTTGATAGAACATTGTATAAGGCACTCAATGCTCCTTCACATGAAGTTCCAACATTTGAGCCCTAAAAAATGGTTCTGAAAGTTACATTGTTCTTGTCTGAAATTCATTCAATCATTTCCTTTTTTCATAGAAAAAGAGTTTTTTTGTTTTTGTCCCCAATAAAGGGGATGCTTATAGTACCAAATGCTAAGTTTCACTCACTGTCTGATGGGTAACATTATAATATTAGCCTGCAGATAAAAAATAGAATGAAAATTTGGCTGACCGTATGGCTCTTTGGGAGCACACCTCTATGCCCAAGTGCACACCACCTGAGAGGACAACATCTTCCAGGATGCATATATTTCTGTCCAGTTGAAGACTGTCTATACAGCACATTTTTTCTTAACACAATCAACCAAACTCTGTGCAAAACGCTCCTGTTGATCAGTCTCTTCCTTCCTTCAATCTCTGGACTCGTTGCAACACTATGGTGATTTCTTGGCTGTTGAATTCAGTTTCTAAAGAAATTGCATAACAGAATTGAAAGGTGATGAAAAACAGAGCACAAAGCTTTGAGGATTTGTGTAATAGAAAGAGAGAATTACAAGAGCTTTTTGTTGAGAATATTGATCGTATTTACTTGCTTAATTACAATGCACAGCTCCTTCATTATATAGGCTAAGCCACTTGGAGTTCACAAACAAAATAACAAACTAACTACATTTTGGAGGGAAAAGGAAAGCTTAACAAACTTCTAATAATCAGTTAAAAAAAACTAGACATTGTATATTAGAGACTGAATATGTCATGTTTCATTCGGTTCAAGATTTAAAAAAAAAAAAAAAAAAAAGAAAAAAAAGAAAAAAAAAAAGAAAAATGAACAACGAATATATTAAATGCTGAAAAAAATTGCGACTGTCAAATATTATGCTCTCAAATATCTTTTTATTATAGTTTAATTTAGTAACATATATACTTGTGTTAGCTTAATATAATCTTATAAATATTATCAAAATCCAACTAATTAAGTATGTTTAATATTTTGTTTTTTTTTTTTTTTTTCAAATTAGGTGTGTTGATTTTGATAAAATATTTCCATTTCATCCACTCATGTTAAACTAATTTAAAAATAAAAAATAAAATTATCACAGACTATAAATATTAGATATCCAATTATATTTTATATTTACCTTTTGTGATAATCGAATGTAGTATTGTCGACATTATGTTATCCCCTATTTTCCACAGATATGGTGTTAGCATGATATTATCCCCTATTTTCCACATATATGTAGAATTGTCAATTGGGGTGTAATTGAAACCGTGAGAATTGAGAGACCCTAGTGACCAGATCAGCGCTGCACCTCCTTCATCAACAATTGTAGGTGTTAGGCCCGGTCATCGGCACCTCCTCCACCGACAATTTGTTGGCATGGCGTTATCACCTATTTTCCACAGATATGGTGTTAGCATGATATTATCCCCTATTTTCCAAATATATGTTTTGTTAATGCCGGATTTTCATTTATAGCAATTGTGTATTGCAACTAGTTTTAACAACTTTAAGTGATTCATTTTAATACTGTATCAAAAAATAATTTTTTATTTTTCTTTTAAATTCAGTTGGACGTTAATATGTATGTACTAATTTTTTTTAATTAATTAATTTACAAATTATGGAGTTTTATAATATTAGTTTATATTATTCTGCACGTTAAAAGTTTGTTTTTGTTCGTTTTTCCTAATCTTATAAAAATTTATTGCCACATATTTGACTTTATTGTTTGACATTATCTTGAAATACTATGGTGATTACTTTATAGAATATAACAATATTCAATATTTTGAGAGTTTCGTTATTCAATAATCTAGAAGTATTTTGTTTTAGAGATTGATTTAGGTCCAATTCTAATGATAAGAAAGTTGGACTGTCAATTGCTCATGGACCCGCATAATACGTAATGTATGTTAATATTATATTATTGTTATTGTTATTATTATTGTTATGGTATTTTTTATTGTTATTGTCATTTTCATTGTCATCTAAAATGACACGGGGATGTGGATTGGCCATGGAGAAGATATGTTATGGTATACTAGGGGATGTACCAACAAAACTGGATAGCATAGTTACGAAGCAATGAGACGGATTACATACATGTTTCATTAGTTAAAGATTTTTAGAAACATTGCAAAAATAAGGCATAAAAAATTTAAATAAATGTATGTATGAGCATATTACAAATTTGAAAGAAAAAATCAGGACTAAAGATACATGTATATATTTTAAGTTATTTCTTTTATTATATTCAAATTTATTAGCTTGTTTATATTATCTTAATATCATTTTCTCCAAAAAAAAAAATTATAAGATGTTATAAAAAATCAACTAATTAAGCATTTAATATATTTAGTATTTTAAATTCATCTATGTATCTCTTTTGTAATTCAAATTTTTAAGTTAAACTATAACATGGAGCAGTAACCTTTCTTCGTGTTCTGGCTGTTTCCAATATACTAATCTATTTTTACTCGTTTATTTTTTACTATGTTTTCCAGAATGGCTAACTTTGAGAGTCCCTTGACAGGTTATTGGTCAGAAAAATGTGATGTTTTTTCATTTGGCATAGTACTCTTGAGCCTGATAGCTAAAAGAGTTTATATACGGAGGAAGACAGATTATCTAGAGCACCATTTATGGAGGAATGGGCCATTTCAGAATGGTTCTCAGGAATGAAAGTATGTGTAACAAGGCTTTTGTTCTAGTGATGCACATGCGATTACAAAGCTGGCACTGCAATGTGTAAAATTTTATCCAAACCAACGCCCAACAATGAAGCAAGTTGTCAAGAGTTTGTTGAATCTTCATGTTGTTCAGTGTTATCCAAAAATTCTTTCACTGTCATAATAATGCTTAGAAAGCTAGCCTTAAATTTTGCAATAAACTCAGGAAAGCTTATGATGCAGATGCAGGCAGTTACAACTTACAAGCCCTTTTGATTTTGATTTAGTATTATATAATTTTAAGTTTTATGGGTATTTTTGTAGTTTTCAGATTGCTGGTTTTTTTTTTTTTAATTAATAATAATATTTTATTGGATTTTATTTTTTGATAAGTATTATGCTATTGGATTTTATTTAAGGTTATTACTAATTACTACTTAGTTTGGGTTTACTAGTTAATGAGTCCAAGTCCTATAACAAATGCATTAGAAGGGGGGATTTTACTCTATTAATCCCATATAAGGGGTTGAACTTTGAAGGCCATAGTCCATTGGCTGGATCTACCCAGGGCCGGCCCTGGGGTAAGCCCAGCAAGCCCCTGGGCTAGGGCAACCCCCCACCCTGGGGCAACCAAAATGGAAAAAAAAATTTATACTATACATACAAAAAAAAAAAATTATACATATACATCACAGAAAAAAAAATAAAAAATAAAAAATTATACATATGCATCACAGAAAAAGAAAAAAAAATTATATTCATAAAATAAAATTTTTATTAGAGGGCAAAAAATATATTCAGAAAATATTGGGCAAAAATAAGAAAATAAACCAATACACGGGAGGAGCAAAAAAAAATATTCAGGGCAAAAATAAAAAATGATCAGAACTCATCATCCAATTAACAATACACGGGAGGGCAAAAAAAAATATTCAGGGCAAAAATAAAAAATGATCAGAACTCATCATCTAATTAACAATACACAGGAGGGCAAAAAAAATTATTCAAGGTCAAAAATTAAAAAAAAAAATCAGAACTCATCAACCAATTATCAATACACGGGAGGGCAAAAAAAATATTCAAAGGGCAAAAATCATAAAACACCCTATAATCCAACAGATGTAAGCTATAATCCACGGATCTAATCAAAACTAAACCCAAATATAAAAAACAAATGTGTTATCGGCAAAACACAACTTTACCAAACTGAGAAAAAAAAAAATCCCTAAATCACAAATTCGCAATCCAGAAAAATCCCAACCCAAATCACCTTGAAACCACCGGTCCACCGCCACGATCAGCCACTAGCCCACTAGATCCCGACATCCCGTAACCACGAAGTGAAGAACTGAAGGAGAGAAGCTGAGCGGCCCGAGCAGCAGCCACGCGCAAGGCACACCGCACAGCGGGACGCAGACCGACGGAACGCAGAAGCACGGCAGCATCACGCCGTCACACGCGCATGCCTCACAGGCTCACCGCTCATGGCCGGACTCCGGTTTTTCTCTCTCTCTCTCTCTGATGCTATTTTTGAAATTTGCTTTAATGTTTTAGTTTTACACTTTTACTTGGTTTTGGTTTTATGCAGCACAGATGCCAACTTTTTCCTTTAAAGTTTTTTTTTGTGTGTGTGTGTGTGTGTGGATAATGATAAACTTATGCACAGCAGCACAGATGCCACTTTAATGGGTTTTACTGGGACAGCGGTGCACTGACCTCTTTTTTGTTTGTTTGTTTGTAGATAAGTTATGCACTGATGCCATCACTTTAATGGTTTTTATTGGGGGTTGGGGACAGCGGTGGGTCAGTACACGTGCACTGAACTATTTGCTTTTTTATTTTATTTTATTTTATTTTATTGAATTATTTTTTATATTTTGATCGAATATATTGTGATTTGTGGAAGTATTTATTTAAGATTTTAAATGTTGGCATGTGTGATGTAATTGTGTTTATAGTATTATTTTTATTCTTTTGATGGGAGTGTTGCACATTAGATTTATTTGTCTGTGTTGTGTTTTTATTTTTATTTTTTTATGGGAGCGTAATAGTGTTATTAACACTAAAACATTTTTTAGTTAAAAACTATTAAACCTAAAATAATATTAATAGGTATTAGTTTAGATTTTTAGGAGTGTAATATAATTTTTTTATTATTTGAACGAGGTTGTAATATTCATATAGGTTGTAGATACTATGACGAAGAATGAGAATGACAAGATTATTTTTTTTTTATTTGAACGAGGTTGTAATATTATAACTGGTTAAAAGTACAATATAACCTTGATTTTGTATGAAAAAAAAAATTTTTTGGACTTTATATTATTTTTTTTAATATTAAATAATAACTAGCAAGTAGGGCAACCAAATTATGACGGGCTAGGGCAACCCAACGTTCGGGGCCGCCCCTGATCTACCCATTTATATGTGTTTATCCATTCAATGAAAAATGTGTTTGTGAGAATTTCAAGCAAAGATTGTTCTTGAGGATTGTGTTATGCAAACTTATAACCAAATGATCCTCCTCATAACTAGACGATGTCTCATGTGATGCTCGGATACTTTATACTTTCATCTTGAAATAATTTCTATGGTATTTAAGAACGATATATAACACTCATTAATAATGTCAAAAAAATAAATATGTAACCCTCATTTTGTGATATAATATTTAGAGAGTAACTTTAAATTCTATTAAATGTTAAAAAATTGCAATTATTTAATTATTTCAACTAGGTTAAGCACACAATTATCTTTTTACATTCTTTAAAAGAGAACGGGAAAATAAATGCAAAAGCTATACCGTTCATAATCATAGGGAGAAAAAACACCACAAAATGCTTTTCAAAGAAGCAAATCAATATGAAGTACATTCGTTCAAGTAATTCCTGAATGTTATTGTATGCTACAACAATCAACAATGCGACTAATTCTCAAGTAATTACAGTGTATTGATTTTTGAATAAATTCTTGTATGACAACGTACTGCCAAATAATTCTTAGCACAAATAATTTATGTATCATAGTTTCACTATGTAATAAAATCCACTAGGAAGTTATTATTGTTTAACCACAACCATCTTTACGAAGAAAAGGAAAGGGTGATACCTCATCAATTTGTTTAACTTATTAACACAATCGTAATGATTCATTTATAAAGATTTTTCAACCTCCTTGAAGCTTCCGATATACATTATCTATGGCCTAATACAATCAGTAATATATCGGTCATCATCAAGACCAAGTCCTCTATCTGGAACTATCACTATTTTAGAATTAGGGGCTATTAAAAGTTTATGAACCTAGGGTGATATACTTAGCATATGCTCATGTTATGGGTATCTGGTAGTCAATGACAAAGTAGTGACTTTCAGTACAGTTGCTAAATTTTTTTGCATATCTAAGTATTTTGTATTACTCTTTTGTTTTATTTGGAGCGATGCATATCTTTTATGATCTCTCCTTAGGAACTTGAACCAAATGAAGAAATAGAAAACTATTTCAACAGCTTCTTTTAGCTGTAGAATTTGCTATATAAATATCAATTTGGTATTCTAAACTTTGAAATTCTTTTATTTACCTTTGGGTGGTTGATCACTGGATGGCTTGTGCCATAGATTTTATGAGTGTGCATCTTCCAGCCCAAGAGAGGCTCTTGCTCCTCCAGCCCGTTAAACGATTTTCCAACTTCTCTTACAGGTATTGGAAGTCTTTTGATCTGCTTCTAGAGGAAAAGAGAGGGGCACCCAAGTATTTGGCATTCTCAGGCACTTTCTCTATTTGCAAAATTTCCTTTAGCCTTCTCCTTTGGGACAGATTTACCAATTTTGAAAAAATGATACCTGACTTGCTTCTGTTAACTAGCTGCCCTGACCACTGACAATATTTCTCCAAACAAGAATTGAGAGCATTGACATTCTGGCTAGTAGCTTTCGCAAACAACATCAAATCATCTGCAAACATCACGTTTGTGATTTCCGGACCTCCAGGGTTCATTTTAACACCAGATAATGAACCAACCGCATGCTCTTTATCAATAATCCTTGAGAGGACTTCCTGGCACAAAATGAAGAGGTAAGGGGATAGTGGATCCCCTTGCCTTAAACCTCTTGAGGGGTAGAATGCTTGGATTTCCCCCCATTGATCAGTACTGACGTTGAAACTGAACTCACACATTCCATAATCCATTGGATGAATATTTTATGAAACCCGAAATTAGTGAGGACAGCCTACAAGAAATTCCAATTTATCCGGTCATATACTTTTTGTAAATCGATTTTGAGAGCTACGAAGCCCCGTACAACCTTTCGCCGCTTGAAGCTATGTAGCAATTCATGAACTAGGAGCTGGTTCTCAGCAATCCACCAACCCAAAATGAATGTCGATTGAGAAGGAGATATAAGCTTATCTAGGATTGGCCTTATACGAGACACAGTCAGTTTTGAAATAGTTTTATAGACTGTGTTACATAAACTAATTGGCCTGAAGTGGTTAACAAAGGAAGGACTCTTAATTTTCGGAATTAAAACTATAAGGGAGTTGTTTACCTCATTCAGCATTTTGCTTGACCTGAAAAAGCTCTTAACAGTATCAATAACATCACTCCCTACTGTAGCCCAATATATTTTGTAGAACAAAGCTGGTAAGCCGTCAGGGCCCGGTGACTTTTGACTGTTAAGTCCAAACATAACTTCTTTAATCTCTTGAGTAGTCGGAATTCTGCAAAGTTCAGTATTTTCTGCATTAGAGATTAGAGGGCTAATCAAATTTTCCAAGTTGGAGGGAAAATCCACATTTTCCTCGGTGAATAATTAAGAAAATTTCTCCACCACATGCTCCCTAATGTCTTTTTTGTTGGTAATCCAACCCCCATCGTCATTCTTGAGAGCATCAATTGAATTTCTTTTGCGGCGAATAGTGGTTGATAATTGGAAGAACATAGAGTTCTTATCACCATCTTTAAGCCAAGTCTCTCTTGATTTTTGCCGCCAAAGCACCTCATTCCTACAGAGCCATTCATTCAACTCACCTTGAAGCATAGCTTCCTTCCGCACATTTCTCTCTGATCTACTTTTGGCCTGCAATTCAGTAATGCTGGCTGTTAATTCCTTGATCTACAAATTGCAGTTGCCAAAAACCTCTTTGTTCCATTTTGAGAGGGCTTTGGAAGTTACTGACTATTTTCGGCATAAGACATATGCATGAGAACCTGTCACAACTGTACTCCAAGCTTTTCTTATAACACCTCCACATCTTGGGTCCCTCACCCACATTGCTTCAAACTGAAAGGGGCATGGGCAAAAGTCGTCAGCAGGATTAGTATGTTTCCCTTATCTATTGGAAATGTGCAACTTACCCTCAACCGTTTATTTTTCTGTTAAATCCAAACAACCTAAGGCAAATTTCTAATTAAAATACCCATATTTTAACCTATTTAACCTAACATACCAAACCTCATAACTGGGTCTATTAACACGGATTTGATTAACAAAATAACCCGATCAATTTTTAAACCCACAATCAAAATCTCTAAACAAAAAATCTCATGCCTCACCTCTCACTCTCATGGCTCACATTTCACCCACGACTACCCTCCACTTGCCACAAATTTGAAACATGGCTATATATCTGCATCACACCTAACAATTAATATCATAACATGATGGAATTGTATTGTGCTTTTTGTTCAAATCCAATTACTAGGATTAAGCCCGTGGCCTTGTTTTTGGAATCCCTCAACGTTGAAGTGCTTCATGATTGTAATAATTACGAAATTATGGCAGTTGATATAAAGGTTTAATTATTCTTGCTTTGTTTTGTTAGATGACAAGTATGTATATATATATATATGTCTCGCCAGATATGCAATGTTCCCCATGACGAATATGGTGAACTATAAGCACTGACCAAACAGTGCCGTGGGAGGACTGGACATGAGAGGTCGTGAGAGTGAGGCGGGTGAGAGGTAAGCCGTGAGATTTTTGGGTTAGGGATTTCGATCGTGGGTTTCAAAATTGACTGGGTTATTTTGTTAATCAAATCCGGGTTAAAAGACCCACACACACACATAACTGATTGTGGTTGCAAACAGCTTTATAAAGTGATTTTCTATATGGGAAAACGATTTATATATATATATATATATGAACATGAGTGTATAAAGATGCTAGTTATCAATTATTTTTATTATTGTTATTCTTATTGTTACATTTATCATTATTTTTATTATTATTTTTATTTATTATTTGTTATTGTAACATTTGGTTATTGTTGTCATTGTCATTTTTCAAAGTCATCTAAAATGGCAAAGGGAAGTATATTTGCCATGGAGATGACATGTTATGGTAAACTAAGTGAGGTCCAAGCAAAACTAGATAACATAGTTAATAATATATGAGACCGAATACGTAATGTTTCATCTAGTTAAGATTTTTTTAATATACGTTGCAAAAATACGGCATAAAAAAAAAGAAAAAAGAAAGCGTAAATAAATGTACGAACGAACGAATATATTACGAAGTTGAACGAAAATTTAGGACTAAAAATACTATAGCTATATATTTTAAGTTATTTCTTTTATTATATTCAAATTTAGTAGCATGCTTATGTTATCTGAATATAATTCTATAAGATGTTATAAAAAATCAAATAATTAAGCATTTATTACTTTAGTATTATTATTTTTTCAGTTTAGGGGGTTATGATTTTAATTTTTTTTTGAGAAGAGGGGGTTATGATTTTGATCAAATGGTTCCATCCACTTCATGTTAAACTCATTTAAGAAATTAATCACAGTAATTGGATCTGTTTTTGTTCATCTTTCCTAATCTTATAAAAATTTATTGTGACATATTTGACTTTATTATTTAACCGACTATGAAATTGAAATCATATAGTTATCTTGAAATATTACCGTTGATATATAATAGTTACGTTTATCTAATTACTTTATAGGATATAACAATACTCTATATTTTGGGAGTTTCGTTATTGGATAATCTGATAATTAAAATATCAATCAAGAAGTATTTTGTTTTAGAGTTTGATTTAGGTCCAATTCTAATGATAAGAAAGTTGGACCAAAATTCACTCTCAATTTCTCATGGACCTGCATAATACGTAATGTATGTTGAAATTATTATTATTGTTATTCTTATTGTATTGTTATTATTAATGTTATTGTTGTTATTTATTGTCATTGTCTTTGTTACTTTCATTGTCATCTAAAATGACACAGTAAAGTATATTTGTCATGGAGAAGATATGTTATGGTACACTAGGGGATGTACCAGCAAAACTAGATAGCATAGTTAGGAATTTAAGAGACAGATTACATATGTGTTTTATTTAGTTAAAAAATAAACGTATGTATGAGCATATTAGAACAAAAAATTCGGGACTAAAATATAGGTATATATTTTTTGTTATTTCTTTTATTATATTCAAATTTAGTAGCATATTTATATTATCTTAATATAATTTATAAGATGTTTAAAAAAAAAAAAAAACTAATTAACATTTAATATATATTAGTTTTTTTTTTTTTTTTGGGGGGAAATTGCACTTTAGTGATGGGTACACAGTACACTTCCCCCCCCCCCCCCCCTCTTTTCCCCACTAAACCAGAGCAATGTCCCCTTTGATATATTGTATGTAATGAAAATTGTCCTATCTCTTCATAAAATTTGTTAAATATAATGAAAATGTGATTAAAAAAAAAAAAAAAAAAAAAAACTTGTTTAGGAGCTATCATTATCAGCTTAGTCATTGAAAAGTACGGTTAATTTTTTTTAATACTCATCGGATGTCTTCCAATTCTTTGGGCACATCGTGCTTGCTGATAGTTTATATCGTTCAACCCGACATGGGCCTTTGTTAAATAAAGAGAGAAGCAACTGTACAGCTACGATGTTGCACTTGACATCACATACTGGACATGTATAAACTATTTATAGTCCAATTGTGGATTTTGTGCAAATTTGAAAGACAAGGTATGTTTCTTTTGTTAATTCACATTGTTTTTCTTTTGCATGAAAGTTTGGAATTAATTAAAAAAAAAAAAAGAAGGGATTTTCTGACTTTTAGAAAGACCTGGTAAACTTCAAAAGATGATTTTTCCAAATAATTAAGTATCTAAGGTAATTTTTTTTATAAATAGTAGAGATAGAGAGTGTTGAGACAATCAGGAGGAGTTATTATGTCCACTAGGAGTGTGGTACTCCCTACTCATTTGTGAGTACAGAGTACCACACTCCCGATGGACATAACAATTTCTCGACAATTAGAATGTTGTTGGTAGGGATGAAAATGACGCGGTCCAACCTAATCAAAGTTAGTTTGTTAGACCCCCATTAAGCATTTAATTATGTGTTTAAAAATAAAAATAAAAGAAGACAAGTGTTATATTTTATTTGTGGATTATAGAGTGGAATACAAGATTTTTATTCATATCTTAACTAATGTTAATTTTACGTTTCTTATATTATGAACATGAGTGTATGAAGATGCTAGTTATCAATTATTTTTATTATTGTTATTGTTATATATATTGTTATTGTTGTTATTATTTGTTATTGTTGTTGTTCTCATTGTCATTTTTCAAAGTCATCTAAAATGGCAAAGGGAAGTATATTTTCCATGGAGATAACATGTTATGGTAAACTAAGTGAGGTCCAAGAAAAACTAGATAACATAGTTAATAATATATGAGACTGAATACGTAATGTTTCATTTGGTTAAATTTTTTTTAATAAACATTGTAAAAATACGACATAAAAAGGGGGATCGAAAAAAGTATAAATAAATGTACGAACGAATATATTATGAAGTTGAAAGAAAATTTGGGACTAAAAATTTAGCTATATATTTTATTATATTCAAATTTAGTAGCATGCTTATGTTATCTTAATATAATTTTATAAGATGTTATAAAAAATCAAATAATTAAGCATTTATTACTTTTTTTTTTTTTTTTTTTCAGTTTTAATACTAGATTTTCATTTATTGAGCTAATAAAAATTTACTTCTTGGTTCCAGAAACAAAAGGCATATTACTTAAGTATTAAGTAATATGCCTGACTGATATCCAAAGGTTTCCGACCATGACTGTTTGGCAGAACAATGTATCTGCAACTTGTTTCTACAACTTCAAGTGATTCATTTTAACATCGTATCAAAAAATAAAGTTTTGTTTAATTGTACAAATGGTCGTTAATATGTATGTACTAAGTTTCTTTTAATTAATTAATATACAAATTATGGAGTTTTATAATATTAGTTTATTACTCTTCATGTTATAAGTTTGTTTTTGTTCATCTTTCCTAATTAATCTTATAAAAATTTATTGTGACATATTTGACTTTATTATTTAACCGACTATGAAATTGAAATAATATAGTTATCTTGAAATATTACGGTTGATAATAGTTACGTTTATCTAATTACTTTATAGGATATAACAATATTCAATATTTTGGGAGTTTCGTTATTGGATAATCTGATAATTAAAATATCAGTCAAGAAGTATTTTGTTTTAGAGTTTGATTTAAGTCCAATTCTAATGATAAGAAAGTTGGACCACAATTCACTCTCAATTTCTCATGGACCTGCATAATATGTAATGTATGTTGAAATTATTATTATCGTTATTGTTATTATTAGTTTTATTGTTGTTATTTATTGTCATTGTCTTTGTTACTTTCATTGTCATCTAACATGACACAATGAATTATATTTGCCATGGAGAAGATATGTTATGGTACACTAGGGGATGTACCTGATAAGGAAATATTCTAGAACAAATATTTTGGCAATCAATTGTCAATTAGCTACTGTCAATCAATTGTCAATTAATCAATTGTCAATTAACTACTGTCAAGTGTCAACCGTATCTCCTAGAGGAAATATTTTGGCAAGCTACTGTCAAGGCAAGCTACTGTCAAGCATATCTCCTAGGCTACTATTAAGGATCTCCAATCCATTAATTTTAGGACTTAACTATGTCAGTTGTAGTTATTGACCCTCGCTAGAATTCTCTAGAATTGTAACTCTACTTGTATATTATATAAAGGTGTTACAGCAAAGAGAGCTGGCGTGTTCTTGTAAGGTCTCTTCGTTACATATTCAATAAAATTCAGAAAATCTTCATGGTATCAGAGCCTCTCACGAATGGCCGGATCATCAACATCATTCTCACTTTCTACTTCCAATCTCCATCATTTAATTGCTGTGGTATCAGTGAAACTCAACTCCACAAATTATCTGATATGGAGAATGCAAATATTTCCTCTCATTCAAAGTTTAAAACTTATGGATCATCTCACTAAAGAAGCACCAGCAGCAATGAAAGTTCAAGAATCTGGGGAACCAATCCTCAACCCAAAGTATGAAGAATGGCAACAAGTGGATCTGTTACTACGTAGTTGGGTCACAGGGACCCTCTCTGAAGAAGCATTGGGACATGTTGTTGGCATGAACACTGCCCGTGAAGTCTGGGAATGTCTAGAGGCAAAGTATCTTCAAGCCACAAAAGAAAGAGAACTTCAACTCCGCCGCCAACTTCAAATGCCCAAGAAAGACTCTGTTTCCTTAGATATTTATTTAAGGAATTTCAAATCTATTTGTGACAGCCTTGCTGCCATACAAAAACCTGTCTCAGATGAAGACAAAACCATTCAGTTATCTCACTGCCTTGGTAAAAAGTATGATGTTTTTGTTACCACAATGTTGTCAAAGCCACCGTTTCCCACGTTTAATCAATTTGTCACAGCCCTACAGAATTATGCCATGAGATTTGAAGGTACTGATACAGATGACAAGGGAGGTTCCACTCAAAATCACAACTTTGCATTTGTTACTCATCGAGGTGGAGGAGGAAGAGGACGTGGTCGTGGTCGTGGTCGTTACTCTGGCCCACAATTCCATTCACGGGGTCGTGGTTTTGGTCCTGCTAGTCACCATCATCACTCCTCAGGTCGTGGTCAAGATCCTCCTCAATTCCATCCTTCTACCCCTCCAATACATGGCAGTGGTCCAGTTCCTCAAAATGGACAGCAACAACAACTCTCCAATATGTCCCATCTGTCATCCAATAACCAGAATTCTCAAGCTTCACCCAACAGCAACACATGTCAAATATGTGGCCGTATGGGACACTCAGCTCTCAAATGTTGGTATAGATATGATTATGCTTATGAGGCAAATGAAAATATCTCTCAAGCTCTTGCTTGCACTACACTGTCTGATTCTCACGATGATACTCGCTGGTACACAGATACAGGTGCTACATCACATATGACTTCCACCTCAGGTAACCTTCAATCTTTCTTTCCTTATCATGGTCATGACTATGTTGTAGTGGGGAATGGTTCTCGGCTGCCCATCTCACATGTTGGTCACACCACTTTATCTTCCAAACATGGAGATTTGAATTTATATGATGTATTAGTTGTGCCCAAACTTCAGAAGAATTTGATATCTGTGGGCAAACTAACCAAAGATAACTCATGTGTTTTTGAATGTTGTGCATCTGAATTTAAGATCAAGGACAAAATTACGGGGCGGATAATGGCAACGGGACGTAAGAATCAAGGCTTATATGCATTGGATAGTGGAGGAGCAGTGGCAGCATTAGCAGCAATAAAAACAGGCAAAGCACCTGTAGACATTTGGCATCAACGACTTGGGCATCCTCATTCTAAGCTTTTGCATGTGTTAGCTTCTAAAAATATTATTGATGTTTCTGATTGGTTAAAGACGGAAAAAGTTTGCAGTAGCTGTCAAATGGGGAAGAGTTGTCGTCTTCCTTTTCCCTCTCATAATAAAATTGCACCTGCTCCATTGGTTAAAATACACTGTGATTTATGGGGACCTGCCCCTGTTGCTTCAGTTCAAAACTTTAAATACTATGTTATTTTTGTTGATGACCATACTAGATACACTTGGCTGTACCCATTGAAGCATAAGTCTGATTTTTTCAACACCTTTCTCACATTCCAACGAATGGTAGAAAATCAATTTGGAAGAAAGATACAGATCTTTGGAAGAAAGATACAGATCTTTCAATGTGATGGAGGAGGAGAATTTTCTTTGCAGGCTTTTCTAAATCATTTGAATATGTGTGGCATTGTACAACATGTTTCCTTGTCCAGGTACACCTGAACAAAACGGAGTTGCCGAAAGAAAACATCGGCATATTGTTGAAACTGGTCTTACCATGTTATTCCATGCTCGGTTGCCTAAGAATCTATGGATTGAAGCCTTTATGACGGCTATATATCTCATCAATCGGTTACCATCATCTAAACTTGCCATGGACACACCATTTTTCAAACTTCATGGTGTTCATCCTGATTATAATTCATTAAAAGTTTTTGGGTGTAGGTGTTTTCCTTATTTACGGGATTACGCAAAGAACAAATTTGAGCCCAAATCATATCCCTGCATCTTTATTGGGTATAGTCCGCTTCATAAAGGCTACAGGTGTCTTCACCCACCAACCAAGCGAGTGTATTTATCTCGCCATGTTGTCTTCGATGAAGGAATTCTTCCATACACTGATCCACGAGCACTGTTCTCTTCCACATCCACTGATGGTAGCATCTCCACCTATGCTAAATGTGTTATAGGATTTCTATCCTCTCCACAAGTCAACCAGCCACACATATCTACAGAATCCAGCACTCCTATTACTACTATGCCTGCCAGTTCCACAAGTTCTCTATTTGACACACCACCTCCAAATTCTTCACATGTACCAAGTCAGCCGAGTGAACCATCTTCACCAGTGCAACCCAGCCCAGGACCAACCACCTTATCAGCGCCGAGCACACCATCCTCATTAGTGCCGAGCACACCACTATCAGATGTCTCACCTGAGCAGAATACACAAGGCTTTGCTCTATCACCCTTGTCAAACTTAGGTCCAGTGTTGCCTATTGCACTCTCTTCAACATCCACCGCCCCTGGTTTAGTCTTGGAACCACCTAGCACTGAGCCTGCACCATCAAACAACTCCTCTTTCGCTTTGGACGCCAGTGGCACCGCAATACCGAGTCCACTTGCAACGGACTCCATCTTGCCAGGTACTCTATATATTGATTTGGGTGTGGACCCTTTGCCAAATATTGCCACTGCACCATCTCAGTCCACTAACACTCATCCCATGGTCACTCGAAGCAAGGCACGTGAGCATCAATAACATATCTCTCTCAAGCCAACTGATCCTACTGAACCTAAGAGTATGAAGTTAGCTCTTCAAAGTCTCCACTGGCAGCAAGCTATATGTGATGAGCTCTATGCTTTGCACCAAAACAAAACATGGTCTCTAGTTCCTCGACAAGCTGACATGAATATTGTGGGCTCTCGGTGGGTTTTCAAGACCAAACTCAAGTCTGATGGTTCCATTGAACGCTTTAAAGCAAGGTTAGTTGCCAAAGGTTACAATCAGTTAGAGGGTCTTGATTTCCATGAAACATTTAGTCCAGTCATTAAACCCACCACTATTCGTTTAGTTCTTTCCCTTGCCATTACCAAAGGTTGGTCCCTCCGTCAACTTGATGTTAAAAACGCATTCCTTCATGGTCATCTCAAGGAGGTTGTTTACATGGAACAACCACCTGGCTTTTCGGATCCCATCAATCCTACACATGTGTGTCGTCTTCATAAAGCCATATATGGTCTCAAACAAGCTCCCCGTGCTTGGTTTGATCGCTTCAGTTCCTTCCTACTTCTACATTGGTTTTTATTGCAGTCCAGCTGACTCTTCTCTTTTTGTCTTTAGGTCCTCCAGTCATACTATCCTTTTGTTGGTTTATGTTGATGACATCATTGTCACCAGTGATCACCCTTCTCATCTGTCCACCCTTATTACAAAACTTAGCTCTGAATTTGCTATGAAAGATCTTGGTCCTCTAAATTACTTTCTAGGTGTCTAGGTTTCTCATTTTGGTGGTGGTCTTTTCCTATCCCAACACAAATATGCCAAAGAAATCCTTGCTAAAGCTTCTATGACTGATTGTAAACCCATTGGTACTCCCCTTGCTCAAAAGCACCATCTTCAACTTGAGGGTGGTCCGCTAGTGGATGCTACCAATTACCGCAGCATTGTGGGTGCTCTCCAGTATCTCACTCTGACTAGACCCGATCTCACTCATGCGGTTAACTTGGTTTGTCAGTTTATGCATTAACCTGGCACTACTCATTTTCAAGCTGTCAAGCGTATTTTACGATATTTATAGGGTACTTTGGACTATGGTATCCGACTTCTCTCTCATTCATTCTTGACTTTGTATGGTTTTTCTGATGCTAATTGGGCTGGTGTCCTGACACTTGCCGCTCCACTACAGGCTATTGTATTTATTTAGGTGCTAATTGCATTTCTTGGGCCTCAAAGAAACACGTTACGGTTTCCCGGTTTAGCACTGAAGCTGAATATCGCCCCATGGCCTCTACTGCTGTTGAACTCACCTGGCTCCACTTATCTTTTGCGTGACCTTGGTCTCTCCTCACACTCCTCACCAGTTCTCTTCTGTGATAACACTAGTGCACTTCATATGACTGTCAATCCCGTGTTTCATGCTCGTACAAAACACATCGAGTTGGACTATCATTTTGTTCGTGAGAAAGTTGCTGCTGGTGCCCTTACTACACGATATGTTACTTCTCAATCACAGATTGCTGATCTCTTTACCAAGGCTGTCTCCAAGGATGTTTTTCATCGCTTCCGTAGCAAGCTTGGTGTGCTGCCTCCACCACCCTCCAGCTTAAGGGGGACTGATAAGGAAATATTCTAGAAGAAATATTTTGGCAATCAATTGTCAATTAGCTACTGTCAATCAATTGTCAATTAGCTATTGTCAAGTGTCAACCGTATCTCCTAGAAGAAATATTTTGGCAAGCTATTGTCAAGCATATCTCCTAGGCTACTATTAAGGATCTCTAATCCTTTAATTTTAGGACTTAACTATGCCAGTTGTAGTCATTGACCTTTGCTAGAATTCTTTAGAATTGTAACTCTACTTGTATGTTATATAAAGGTGTTACAGTAAAGAGAGTCGGCATGTTTTTGTAAGGCCTCTTCATGATATATTCAATAAAATTTAGAAAATCTTCAGTACCAGCAAAACTGGATAGCATAGTTAGGAATTTATGAGACAAATTACATATGTGTTTCATTTAGTTAAAAAATAAACGTATGTATGAGCATATTACAAATTTGAACAAAAAATTCGGGACTAAAATATAAGTATATATTTTTTGTTATTTCTTTTATTATATTCAAATTTAGCAGCATATTTATATTATATTAATATAATTTATAAGATGTTCTAAAAAAAAAAAAAAACTAATTAAGCATTTAATATATTTAGTTTTTAAATTTTTTTATTTTTGTAATTGCAAATTTTTAGCATGTGAAAATTGCCCCATCTCTTACTAAAATCTGTAAATATATAAAAACCGTGATTTTAAAAAAAAAAAAAAAATTTAAAATTGTAACTTATAAGCCCTTTTATAAACATATTTAAAAAAAAAAAAAAAATCACTACTTTTAAATAGCTAAAAAAAATTTAAATTCAAGAGCAACAAAACTTGCAATCAAATCCACACTCAATCCATTTAGCAACAAAATTCTAGAGATAATTACAAATAAAAGAAAAAAAAAATTCAACAAAAATGCTGTCTCTCCAAGTTAAAACCCACTCTTTGGCAACAAACTTACAAGAATGCCCAAAGGAAAAGAAAATTTACAAAAATGATGGCTCTCTAAGTTAAAATCCACTCTTTGGTTATAGATAAGCTATCATAGGTAAACAAGTCAACAACCATATTTGGAGATGATATATCAGTAATTACAAGATCTAACTCAATGGCCATATCCACAAAATCTCCACATTAACATAGCACAAACAACTAGCAACCCTTTTCTAAAGTGTCAACCAGAGAAGAATGGCTCAAGAGGCATTCACAAAACATAGCAGAAAGAAACAGAGCTTTAAAGTTCTACTCACCAAATCACAACATACTTACCAAAGATTCAAGAAATAAGCGAATTTATTCACAAAACAGTGTTAGATAATTTTAGACAAAATAGTAACAAAGAAAAATAAATATTACATTTATGGGGCTGTTCTAACTCAATCCATTTAGCTATGGATGTCGTTGCTTCTGGGTGGATTTTATTACATATTCCTTACGAATGAAAATCTTTTATCCCATTTTTAATATTCCATTTTATACTTCATTAATCATAACTTGTCATGTATGTTTTTCCTTTCCTTATAAAAAAAACTAAGATTTAAAATGGAAAAAAAATCTAACACAATCTAATACATGACTAATTGTGATTGGTAGAGTATAAAGTGTAACATAAAAAATGAGATAGAAGATTTTCATTCCTTATTACCTAGGCAAAGCAGCAAACAAAGAGACATTTTTATGCTAACTTCCATATTTATAGTGATTGATGACTTTATGAACGGTTTTAGGTGAATAAAAGGAATTTGAATTATTATATTAAATTATTTATAACTAATTATTAGGATCAAGATCCTCTAGAGTTTAGAGTTCTTTAAATCCTCACCAATTCTTTTAGAATAAAAAGTTAGGATTATGCCACATTATTATTCTATTAACACAATTATAAAATAATATTTTTCAAAAGAGACTCCAACCCTTTCACGTTAATTCCTTCCGTTAATTTATCAAATCTAATTTCTTACGTTAATCTATACTATAATGTAAAACCGAAACTTTTTTTTACTTTTAGTTAACCTTATAATATTGTGCCACATAAGCTGGTCCCACAATTTTACACCTCATTATTTTAATATATATTTTAATTGAATTTAAATTTTATTCTATAATTAAACATCTCATTAGAATCTTGACACATTATATTTTCTTTAATAGAAATAATATATTGTTCTATATATATAAACACAATCATAATAAATGCCTAATATTATAATATATTTTATATATAAACACAATAATAATAAATGTCTTTTAATAATTATCAATTTTCATATTTAGATAAAATATAAAAACAAAAAAATCATATTTAGTCCAATAATTTTTTATATATCATTTTAAGTAATTTTTCTATGCATCGCACGAGTTTTCGACTAGTTAAAATAAATTTAAAAGAAAGAGGCAAAAGACTCCCCTCTCTCCCACCACCAACCTCCGGTGACGTTCAAAGTCAAAAGGAAATTTACACTGGAAAAATAAAAAATAAAAAAAATCCTAATAGTGGTCCATTAATAGTTCGGTGCCATGGGGTTTTAAATCTGAAAAGGAATTCCCACTGAAAATAAAGTATTGCAGCATGATGTTTAAATGGTCTTTTTCAGGTATGGTGCCATTCGGGCTTTCTTGTTGATGATCCCTGACTACCTAAGACTTGAGTATCAATGTCTCCACCTCTCTCTCTGCTGTTCTTCGTGGAAAGAAATATGGGTAACATATATAGATAAAAAATAATAATAATAATAATTATTTCCTTGTCATAAACTTCTATTCAGTCTTCACGAATGTCTTTTGGGGAAAATTTTGTTTTATTTTTGTTAAAGCTCAAAGTTACAGGATGGCTAAACCTTTTGGAAAGTTCAAAAAGTACACTCGGGTTGGAAAAGGTGTCTTGCAAGGAGTAAGAGTTGCAAAAATAGGCTCTTGAGATTATATTTGCCGATAGGATCTTCAAATCCTCGTCAATAATCATGTCTGCAACACTAAATAAATTATTACAGATTGTTACGTCTTCATTTTTTTTTTTTTTTTTTTTTTTTTTGGGGGTTGGGAATTTATTTTAGGATTTTGGAAACCCATGTCACCGAATCGTTAATGGACCAATGTTAGAATTTTTCTTCCTGGCGGAAATTGCTTTTTGACTCTGAGCATTGTCAGAGGTTGGCTGTGGGAGTGGAGAGTTTTTTTGGCTCTTTCCCTTACTCATTCATTTTGGTTTAATGGAATAATTTATTTTTTGATAAATTAACGGAAGGAATTAATGTGAAACAATTGGAGTTTCTTTCGATAAAATATTATTTTATGATTGTGTTGGTGAAATGATGATGTGACATAATTCTAACCTTTTATTTTAAAAGGAAATGTGAGGTTTTAAAGAATTCTACCTCTTAGAGTTTCCTAAGAACTCTAGAGAATCTTAATCCTAATTATTATTACAAAATTTGTGGTTTAATTTATATGAATTGATAACTTCCATATTTATAGTGGCTAATGACTTCCATATTTGGTAAATGCTTTTTTGTTTTGTATTTCCTTTTAGTGAAATAACAATTAATTGGCATGAAAAAAAATGACTAAGATAACATACATGTGTCATTGTTGTAATTTTCCACATAGATATGATGACTTCCTTTTTGTGCATCCTATTTCCTTTTTGTGAAATAGCAATTAATTGGCATGAAAAACAACAAAAAAAGATAACATATACGTGTCATTGTTGGAAAATTATTTAGTAGTCTTGTAGTACAAATTAATGCGTACTCCCTCCTCCTATAGTATGATGAGTCTTCCATAAATTTAATTCATGAGACCCATCAATTATGTGAGAGCAAAAATACGCATTTATTTGTACTCTATTAGACCATTGGATGGAATTAAATATCTACACATTTATGTGTGTTTATCATTTCAATGAAAAATGTGTTTGTGAGAATCAAAGATTGTTCTTGAGGATTGTGTCATGCAAAATACTAAGTACTTTTCCACCTCTGACTTATTTTCCAAACAATCCTCCACATAACTAGATGATGTTCCATGCGATGCTCGAATACTTTATACTTTTATTTTGAAATGATTTGTATTGTTTATGAGACCGATATATAACACTCATTAATAATATCGAAAAAAAATAAATATACAACACTCATTTTGTGATATAATATTTAGAGATTAACTTTCAATTCTATTAAAATGTTGTTAAAAAATCTCAATTATTTAATTATTTCAACGAAGTTAAGTGCACAAATATACCCACATGTCCTCCAAACAATAAATTCTATGACAACTGCTAAATAATTTATGTATCATAGTTTTACTATGCGATAAAAAATAAAATCCACTAGGAAGATATTTTTGTTTAACCACAACCATCTTTACGAAGAAAAGGAAAATGTGATACTCATCAATTTGTTAAACTTATTCACGCAACCAGTAATCCAATATTTGTTCATTGTTTTCGTTGAAAGGACGAATTTTGTTGCTGTACGTAAGTCCTTACTGTTTCTTTCACCGAACCCGTGGTGTATATACTGCCTGGTGTCACTGTGTGGTCTTTTGGTCTTTCACTCTTTTTGAAAGTCTTTTAACTCTTTCCCAGCTTTTCCAAACTGACACAAACTAATCAAACAAACTGGCATAAACGGCAATAGGACTTGTAATCTTATATGGTCCAGACCCCACTATAACGCTTTGTCGGTTCAAAGATCTGCATAAGCCAAAAACCATGTGACAACTCACTTGTTGGCCAATGCTTAGCCGAAGAAAGTAAAAATCTTTGGACAACAACACCCATGTCCCTTTCTATCTCCAGAACCACCTAGACCAACATGAGGTAATGTAATAGTTACCTTCTTATTTGTTACTTGGGTTTATTATTGTCCATGAATGTTATTCACATTTTTGTTGCATGTTTATTTAGTTTCCACATTTGTTCTGACGTTAGATAAGAAGTCAGGAACTGAAGGAATACATGAGCTTGAGGTTATTAGTTACATTTTGTTTTCTGGGTTTGCTTAAAGAATTTGAAAACCCAATTTTTTAATGTTTATCTGTGCTAAACATAATAGGTGTGAGTGATTCAGTTAGAGTGGTTTAAGGAACTCTTTAACTGAAATTTTGTAGTGTATTTAAGCTGTACTCAAGTGGGTATTCTTGGAAAGAGTTGGTAAGTTTGTTCAATTGGTGAGTCTTGAGAAAGAGTCTTAATTGTACTGCAATTGCTTGTAGAGGCCATGGCATCAGTTATAGGTTTCAAAGTATTGCCCTTTTCTATGTCGAATTCGGAGAATAAGTATGGGAGTCGAGTGAAAGTGAGGTGTTTAAGTGGTCCTGATTCTACATTATTGTCCTCAGATTCAGTTGTGGTGAATGGAACTTCTATAGGTGGGGAGAGAGAGAGAGTTGGGACTTCAATTGATCAAGGAAATGGGCAGTTAAGGTCTAAAGTTGAGGAGAAGAAGAAGGTAGAGGATGATGTTTTGGAAACTTTCAAGCCTTTGTGGGATGATGGGTATGGGACTGAGACTGTTAGAGATTATTTTGATATGGCCAAAGACATTGTTAAGCATGATGGCGGGCCGCCACGGTGGTTTTGCCCTGTTACTTGCGGACGTCCTTTGAAGGATTCTCCGGTTCTACTCTTTTTGCCTGGTAATGGATGCCTGACAAGCTCAAGGATGGTTTTGTGAATTTGTTGTGTGCTTTGTGTTTAAGAGATATGTGTAGATGGCTAGATTTCAGTTTTTGAAAATTCAATTGCAGGATGTTAAAAGTTTGTTGGTATTGATGCATGCAGGGATGGATGGTACTGGTTTGGGACTTGTTTTGCACCATAAAGCTCTTGGGAAGTAAGTCAGATTACCCTTATGTCTTTGATGAATGTGAATGCTTCTATGTTTGTTTGGATTAACACCTTTTAAATTAATCATCTCAATGGTAATCGATTTAAATTGAAATTCATTATTATTTATCAAAAAAAGAAAAAAAAATTAAAAGAAATCATCTAAATGGTGAGAGTAGAAGTTAGTATAAACTTTATCAGCCATGAATATTAAATAACTGCCCTTAGCATTGCAAACCTGGGAAATTTATAGGTTTTTTATGAGATGATGACCCTATTCTATTTGGAAAACAAAAAAACAAAAAACTGATTCTCTTGCTTATTGGTTCGTTTCTGGCAATAAATTCACTTCTAGAAAGCTTGGCTTTAAAGTTGGCCTAAGAATAACAAGAATGGATTCACTCTCTGTAGGATTTGAACCTTTGACATCTGGTATTGGTGGCCCATGTTCTACTGAACTGAACTAAGGGTGCTTTATTATCACTAAATAGTTTGTAACACTAAGGTCTCCTTCTAATTCTTGAGAAAACTGAACTGAATTTGTTCTCAGTGTTTGTGATTCTCATGGAAAGAAGCGTGTTGATCATAATGGTATTTCAATTATATCAAAGATGTTTTGGCAAGGTGATAGTTGTGTGTCTTACTGAAAGAAAAGGTCACCAAAAAAAAAACAAACAGAGAAATTTGTATACTTTTATTGTAGTTCAAAGTGTTTTCTCTATTGCTTTCCTTTTTCGGTTGCTTTTGTGTTCTGCATCTGCAGGTGTGCATTATTTTCTTTCACTATTGTTGGAACTTATCTTTGTTGCACACAGTGTTTGTAGTATCCAGTCATGAAAGCTCCTTCTCAGTATTAGGATAATATTATGTTACTTGACTCATGCTTTTGCATTCTATTTTGGGTAGTAATTTATATGGTTGTTAGCAACAATTTCTAACTTCCTTCAATGCAGGGCTTTTGAGGTCTGGTGCCTGCATATTCCCGTTCATGATCGTACATCATTTGAAGGTCTTAATCTTTGAATACTAATCTCTCTCTCTGTGTCTCTCTGTGTATCAAAAAATCTTCCTAAGTTTTTTGTGAAGTACTATTGCATTGTTGATTCATTGAAATGATAGATTATGTTTATACCTCTTGTAGCTACTTGCTATCATATGTAATTGTAACAAACTTGATAAACAACTATAATTCGTTAAGTTGTAAAATCTGTGTTTAAACAGAAATGCAAGACACCATTATTCATTTATTGCTTGCACCCTTTATTCAAAACTGTCCATTTTATATGTTTATATACTCAATTATTCCTTTTCCCCCCCTTTATTCCTCACATGTATAATAGGGATTTTAACAATAACTTATGATTGAATAGAGCATGCCAATTATATGTTATGAAATTTGGTGGTATATATTGAGCAAAAGTTGTAAGGTCATATGAGTTA
Organism: Fagus sylvatica; assembly: GCA_907173295.1. NCBI lineage: Eukaryota > Viridiplantae > Streptophyta > Magnoliopsida > Fagales > Fagaceae > Fagus > Fagus sylvatica. Next base: position 19,517,347 of record OU015761.1, read on the forward strand.
GTGACAGTAATTACAACAAAAACATATTTTGACTGTTGATATAAAGCCTTAGTCCCAAAACTTTGGGGTTGTCTACAGATCCTCATCAGACAAATTGGAGGCAGCCGCATGCTTGAATTAGCAAGGTTAAAGTCCTTCTGGGCTGTACATGCCCTCTGCACATGTTTGAATTAAAAGCATAAAGTGTATTTGTGAGTTGTGGGGTATGAGATTAGCTGGTTGGTTGGTCAGATACTTCTTCACTTGCCTATGGGCTCCCTAGTGCCAAGCCAAAGTAAGGTGGCATCTCCCAAGTGAATTTGAAATAATGAAATATCATCATATTTTATGTGATTTAGTTACAAAATTGATTTCATTATTCTATTGTAACCCGTTGAGATCATTATGTTTTAACAGAATCCTAGAAATTTCCTTTGCGGTGATCAAATGTTTTCTGGTCCCTAATGAATGTGTTGTGTGTCTGTTCCTCACACATGTGGGTGGGTATGTATTATCCTTTAATTTACAGGATATCATAATTTATAGTTCAGTGATTTTTTGTTGTATGAAGGGCTGGTAAAACTTGTAGAGGAAACTGTCAGGTTTGAACATGCTTCATCTCCTCATAAGCCAATTTATTTGGTGGGGGATTCCTTTGGAGGATGCCTAGCACTTGCTGTCGCTGCTCGTAATCCGG
>OU015761.1:19518122-19535483 GCA_907173295.1 Fagus sylvatica
GCCATTAATCTAATCTATTCATACACTTTTAAGCACGAAACACTATTGTGATTTCGCTAAATACCAATAGAAAGGATGATCTTAAATCATACCTTTTAATAGGTGTCTTCCATTCATTTTTAAAAATAATCTTATATTTGATAAGGAAAAGAAATGAAAAGAGAAGAACTATAAGATTGTAATTGAAAAACCCATAAAAGCTATAAGATTGTAATTTAAAAAAGAAAAAGAAAAAAAAGAGCAAATGAGATTGAATTTTTATCTTCCTAAAGAAGAAAATTAAACCTTATATATAGACACACAATTGAAATATATAATTGGCCTATCGAGTTTGCATGCTTTTCTACGTAACTTACTAGCTTTTAGTATGATTCTCTTCTTATTGAGTATGCAAAGGAATTTTCAATTTGAGTAATGCTAGGGATACAACTAATTTTACAACTAAATGCTTACAAACTGACATGACATCCTATATGGAAGTAACACATCAACAATTAATGATTTATTAATATTAAATGTTAATATTGAATTGGTAATTTGGTGTTTTAATTGCTTATGTGTTATGTCCACATAGGATCCCATGTCAGTTTGTAAGCATTTGATTGTAAAATTAGTTGTATCCCTAGCATTACTCTTTCAATTTTGACACTCAATCACAAAACTCACCCACTCTGCTTTGAGAATTTTGAGTATGCAAGGGAATATATAATTGGCCTATTTCCCTTTTTGGCATTTAACTACACAAATTAACAAATTAACTTGATAGGATATTGCCCGTTTTGGCATTTAACCACACTATAATTATGCACTTTTTGGCATTTAACCACACAGACTTGTGTAGTTACGTACACTTACAAGCAATTACATATAAATCTTTATACAAATAATACAAAAATTAATGACTTTGAAATTTTCTTGCACATCTCGCAAGTTAATTACAACTTTAGAAAAAAAAAAATTATTTTTTTAATTGAAAACAAAAACAAAGAGCCTTTGACCAAGGCTAGGCCCAGTAACCCTGAAATGTAAATATAGAATATAGATGATATGGCTAGGTTCATTCATTGTTTCTTTTTTCTCAAATGATATATATATATATATATATACTACAAAAAAAAATCAACATATAGAGGCGGTTTTGAAAAACCTAAAACCGCCTCTGTATATTATACAACCGCCTCAATAGACATGAATGCTCTATAGAGACGGTTTTAAAACTGTCTCAAAAAATATCAAATACGACTATCTAACTACTGTCTCAATAGACATGGGTGCTTTATATAGGTGGTTTTTAAAACCACCTATAGAAAATAGGGCGGTTTTTACTACTGTCTCAATAGTTTTTAAGGTGGTTTTTAACCACCTCTATAGAAAATAGAGGCGGTTTTAAAAACCGCCTCTATAAGTAATATGGTCTGTAGAGGTGGTTTGGAAAACCGCCTCAGCTAGGTTTTGAAATTCATCTCAATTTATCTATTGAGGCGGTTTTATAACCGCCTCTATAACCAATTTGGTTCTCCTAATACACAATACCACAATACAAAAAATATCATGCTAACACAATATATATATATATATAATTCCAATTATAGACAAGAATAATTATTATGTCCACACTAGAACATAAATGTCAATAATATCTTCATCATATATATAACACAAACAAGCTATTAAAAGTTTCAAACTATTTAATAATTTCAGTAGAACACTTCACTTGAACATACTCAAGCTCAAAACTAGCATTCCTCCTCAAAATGCTAGTGAATTAGTACTCAAGCTAATCTTCAAAACTAGCATGTAGTGACAAAACCCACACTTCTGTACTATCATGCTTGGGCAACTGGTAACAATTGAAGCTTCAATACAACTGTATTGGCATTTAATATTATGGAAGTTTGGATTTGACCATGGCATGACGGAAGGAACAAGTTTGGGAAATTATGTTATAATTAGGTTAAAGTAGTGCACTACTGTACAACCTAGCTCTAAGTTGCTTCTAAATCGATTCCTAACATTTTATACTTTTATGTCCTAAATGATGTTGTTTTGTTTGGGTTAACGACAAGATTCTAACGTATTTTTACAGAAGGATCTCATTGATGTTGTTATGATAATATTCAGAAGTGTAAATTGCAAGTTTTCATAGTTAAGGACCAATTTAAAAACAACCTCAAACTTAGAGGACGTAAATAGTATTTTGGCCTTGTAATTATGATGTTTTATTTGTGAAGAAGTTAAGGAGAAGTATGTGATGTTGTTTGTTAGTAACTTTGGTGGTCTAACTTAGCTAACAAAACACTAGTTCTTTTCCTTTTTTTAATTATGACAGGTATATATAAATAGAACCAAGATTAGGAGAGACATGAAGTTGATCCGCAATACAAGCAACCACAAGGCACTGGGGACTCGAATAAAAAACAAAAGGACCCCCGAACAAATCTTTGAGGGACCAACCAGTCAGAACATTGGAGGCATTAATTGTTGGCCCCTCTCTTAACCCAGCAGAAAGACCACCCATGGTGGGAGTGTGGGACTCAAAACAAGACAAAATATTTGCACAGCAACTACGAATTCTCTAGTACACATCTAACAAATTATGTCTAAGAGCATCAATATAAGACTTTGAATCACTCTCCACATCCACAACATCCCAACCACCACATCCCAACCACCACTTACAACCAACAAAGAAGCCCAAAGAATAGCTTCAGCCTCTGCTTGGAGAAGAGAGGTGGTATAAACTTTCTCTGAAATAGCCAAAACTACACTACATACGTACCCTCTCCAATCTCTAGCCACAACAGCGATCAAAGAGAAATGGACTCCCACCGCAGAGTCACAATTAAACTTTAATTTACCTTGATCGGGAGCTTTCCAAGCAACAGAATGGTTAGGGGAGGAATGAGGCAATGATTCTCCTACTCGCCCAATGCTCATTACCTTTAGATTTTAGTGCTTTGTTCACGTTATCCAACTCCACCAGCTTGCCTTCATGCACCCTCATGTTCCTTGATCTCTAGATTTGCTAAAAAAAGAGAGCTCCAATAATCACAAATTTTTCAGTTGCTTCAAGTTCTAATCTCATGTCCGCCGAGAGAGAAAAGGAAGGTTTCAATCATTCATAATGGATTAACTAGTGGAAAGCAATCAGTTTTGATACACTATTTAGTCCCGAACCATAAGGCTCGCGCAAGTGGGCATTCCTAAAACAAATGGATGGATGTTTCTAGTTGTTGCTCGGAAAGGCTGCAAGAAATGTTTATATTGGGATTGAATGTAGAAATGGAGACTTTTGTGGGTAGGATATTTGAAGCAAGACTCCGCTGGTGTATTTGGATGAAGAATTTGTTAAATACACAGAATTTTGCAAATGACGAGATTTACATCTCCCATCATTTAAAATCCCATCATTTTATGAATTTCTTTGTTTAGCTATAATTTGTGTAGAAATTTAAAATAACAGGAATTGTAAATTTTAAAATTTGGATATAAAATAGAATTTGTAAAATCCTTCTCTATACAACATGTTGGTTGAATCAATTACAAAAAATTCTATTAAATAAGTAGTTTCCCCGGAATATTTCAGAATCCCGCGTTCGGTGATTTCTGAAATAACATGTGTTTTGAGGGGATTTTGAGCCGGAATCTTTAGGATACAAATCCCAGTAATAAATCACACCCGTAATTGAGAATTTCTCCTTTCTATGATGTCAAACCCAGTAATTAAGAAATCCCTCACCCCAAATTCCGGTTCCTCCCCAAATTCCGGCTCCAAATCTCTCACCCAAACACACTACAAAGGTGCCTTTTTTTAGTCTGTTACGGATGCGAAGCTTCCATATTTTTGCCTTCATCGAATTGTTGTGGCTTGCTGGGGTGTCATGGTTTGATTCTTTATATGCAGACTTTACTGAAAAATCACCATTTGATGTCTTGAGCCACACCCATCAGTCCTCATGTCCACTGCTCCATCTTGGAATATTCTTGATTGCTAGAACAATAACATCATCAAAAAGAAGCTTTAGCTTATCTTCATTCCAACCTTCCTTGTTCTGGTTCAATAGTTGGCCTACGGCTAGACATTAGATGGTATCAAAATTCTCCCGTGGTTGTGGTTGAAAGCAAGGAGCATCTGGGATCCAAGGGTCTCCCCAAACCAAAGCGTTTTCCCCTGAACCCACCAGCCTACAAGCTCCTTGGATTAGGTGGGGACGTGCATTTTCTAAGCCTCTCCAAGAGAAAGAAACTGACTTGGCTGGAAGAGATTGAAGCCAATTGTTCCCCACTTTGTACCTAGCCCTCAACACCTTGACACAGAAGTTGTCACGCTCAGAAAGGACCCACCAAGCCAGTTTGGCTATCACTACTTCATTGAAGCGTTTGAATGATCTAAACCTAAGATATCTTTCACTCAAAGGCTTGCCCTATTCAAACCATGTCGGAGGTGTAAGAAACCTATTGCTTTTTTTCACGGGGACTCCACCAAAATTTCATAACAATAGCATCCATATCTTCACACAACCGTTTGGGGAATTTAAAGGAAGCCATGCCATATATAGGAGTGGCCGGCTTGGGCCATGGATTTAATCAGTGTGGCTCGGCCCATCCAAGATAGGCATTTCCCTTTCCAATCATTTACCTGAGCTTCCAATCTCTCTTAATAAAGGATAGGTCTCTAGACTTATTTGATGAGAGGAAAAGAGGCAGCAACCCGAAATATGTCAAGTCCTTTGGGAGATGTTTGAAACCCCATTGATTCTTGATTTGGCGAATAAATTGAAAATGCACTCCTTTGGAAACAAAGATTCCTAATTTATCCCGCTCTAGTTTTTGTCCTTGAATGTGGAGGTTTTCACTAATATATATACCAAATTTCATATTTAGGAAGGACTAATTCTCCTTAATTTGGTTTCAGTCTATTTATTTTCCATTTTCTTATACTAATTGATGCCATAATTAAAGACCAGTAATCTAATCTATTCATACACTGTTATGCACGAAACAATAGCTAAATCCAATACAAAAGATGATCTCAAATCATACATTTTAATAGTTGTCTTCCCTAGATTCTTAATAATACTCTCATGTTTTATAAGGAATGTGCAGAACGAGACATGTTACAATATAATACATATTATGATATAATTATTATTTATTATTATTATTATTATTATTATTATTCGATAGTTATAAGAATGATGAGATGTGAATCATAATTCTTTTTATAAATGAGATAAGCAAATGGCATTGCATTACAAGACTCTTAATTGTATATGATACACTTTATTCATGCCAAATTATGCAAATTCCAGCCTAGCTAGTTTTTGTTTTGGGGGTTTTTTGGCATTTTTGTTCATCTTATTTTCTTTCTTTCCCTTATATTTTATTTATTTTTTAAATGGGCTTTGGTTTTTTTGGGGACATATTGAAGCCCGGTCCATATGGTTGGGCAAGGGCAATGAGTTGGCTCAGGTTTGACTCGACTCCAATTTGGGTTGGGCCAACCCAATCCGATTTCTTTTGAATTTCATTTTTTTTTTTAGCATTACTTTAATCTAATCAATTTTTGTTTATTAACAACACAAAGTAAAACTCTCCGTTTTAGAAAAATCTCGATCTTTTTTTTTTTTTTTTTTTTTTTTTTTTTTGAATTTGAAAACTATTTTGAAAAGTTTGTATATATATATATAAAACATTTTCCTTATTTTACTTAGAACCTTTTTTTTTTCTCAATACTTATAACCAATTTAGTTTGACTAACTTCGGATAGTCTTTTTTCACTAGATGCCTAGAGAAAATATTTTATTACCATTATTGTCTCTTTAAAAAATTATTTTGACAAGGTTTATTGGGGAACGTAATGTATTACTGCTAACCTAAGTTTTATCCATTAAAAAATGTTACATCATTTCTCCATTAGCCACGTAGGCAGACTAACTAACAGAATTAGATGGAGGGATCAATAATGCTCATTCTTTAAATTTTAGAGACCAAAAGCGTTCATTTCAAATTTCATAGACTAATATTCACTAGGTAAACTTTAGGGATCAACAATGCATTTAAGGCCTAAAAAAAAAAACAAAACAAAAAATAGTTATGATGAATGGAAAATTATTAAAAAATATAATGATGATGTGTAAATTTGAAGGCTCAAAAGTTAATATGTCAAAATTTCATGAAGATCAACAAAAAGTCAAAGACCTTAATTTTACATAGATTATAAATTATTGTTAGATTATTTAGATTATAGATTGGATTTTTTTGGGTGAAAAGCAATGTGCAGACCTAATGGAGACTTATCTTATAAATATAATTATTTCTTTGAGCTTATTGTTTACGTTTATAAACTTGTTTATTTCTTAAAACTTCATTTTTTTCATGTACAATTATATTTTTATCCATCTTATTCTTTAAGTCAAATAAACTAACAAATTTAAGCTGTCACAAACAAACATAGTCAAATAATGATTTTTTTTTTTCTAATTTAATAAAAGAAGGAGAAAAGTAGTCAAGACATGTTAAAACAAAATCCTCAAATCTTATCAAAGGTTATAATAGGCTACACAATATTTGATTTATGTCATTGCAAAGTCAACGTTTAAGCAATTCTTGCAATAAAAGGGAAGCTAAAAATCAATTCTTCCAATAAAGGGGCATGGAATATCAATTTTGTCTCTTTTTTCTTCTTCAGTTCAAAATAGGATGTGATTTTTATATTTATTTTGGTTGGATAAGAACCTTCTCTAGTTTTTAATGTAATTAATTATATTATGAAGTTTTTAAGATCCTATCCACTCATTTCGATTTTATGACCATTTTAGTATTTATTTAAATTTTATGATTTATCAAACTCAAATTCATTTTTTTATTATAATATTTTAGGATTTCCATCCTACATATACAATAAAAATTTAGAAGATTCAAAAAAAAAAAAAAAAAAAAAAAAATTGGTACAATTCATTAACTGATTTTTTTTTTTTTTTTGGGACATTTAGGCCCCGACTTTAATTGTTTTTTAGTCAAATTAATCCGCTTTTAATTAGTTAACCAATTATGTAGTCAAATTCAGAGTTAAACAATAAACCCCAAATAAGGAAAATTACGGAAAGTAAAGGACATGATTATTTGATTACAAAGAGAACCTAACAGAAAAAGCTCTGTGGGGTTAACCCTTAAAGAAACAAATCCACTATGAATAAAAAAATTTACAATTTAGGTCTACTCAAATCTAAATAGTTGCCTATAGTAGTAACTTACTAACACAAACCCATGTAGCTTTAACTCTCAATTAAACTTTTACAGTGCGATCTGCTGTCACCCTTGAATAACAACTTTGATCAAGGGTGGAGGAAGGGGGTTAGGGCCATAGTTGATAACACCATTTCGGTTTGGCTATTGGAATAAAATATTTCGGTATTGATCAATTTCAACGTACCGTTTTGGTTACAATAACCCTAGGTGTATGAAACAAATCCAAACCCTAAATCTAATGTGAAGTTGTCTAAGAAAGTGTTCTTAAGTCTCTAACTTGCGCTATAATACAAAATAACATGGATACCTAGGTCTGACTCCAGTCTAGGACTTAAATACATATGTGACCCATGAGGTTGGATCAGATGACTGCTATTAAGATATTGGTTCGAGTTTTAGTAAACCTCAATCGGTCGACTAAATTTGAGTTTTCAATAGCTTCTTTTTTTGTTGAACTTTACTTAAGTCTTCAATTTGCCTTGAACATGGACTCAACTACTTACATTTTTGAGTCTTGACATGGAATAACTAACCTAAAATATGGACTTAAAAAAATCAATTGAATCTTATAGTTAATGAGACCATGAAGTGAACTAATTTCGTCTATCCACTGTCTAGCTTTGTTGGAAGAAAGAAAATGATAAAGATACAACATTTTTTTTACAATAATTAGTTCCCATCTAACCTATCAATTACATCATTTTATCATCTATAATTCACAACAAGACACCTCAACAATTGTTAATATTTTTTGTGAAAATTGTTAAGTTGGCCTAATCTGACAGGTTATCGAAGGAAGTGGCAATTTCGCAATATACCCAATCTTAGGTCCAGACCCCACTATAACTCTATAAGTATCTCCCAGTTCAAAAACCTGCATAAGCAAAAAGCAATGAAGTCCCGGACGACAAAAAAGACCCATGGCTTTGTCTCTCCCCAGAACCGCCTACACCCACATGAGGTAATTCAGAATCTAACTAAATCTTTTTTTTTTTCCTTTATTGTCATTTTATATTTACCAATTTTGCCTTCTTATTTATTTCTGAGTTTATTCTTGCCCATGAATGTTATTCATTTAGTTTCCACATTTGTTCAACATGTTAGATAAGACCTGATGGAATACATGAGCTGGAGGTTATTGATTACATTTTGCTTTCTGGGTTTGCTTTAGAATTAAGAGAGTTTCATTTTAAAACCCTTTGTTTGTTTTATTTATGTTTTATACTCTGTGCTAAGTGGTTTAGGGAACTCTCTAACTGAAAATTTGTTGTTTATTTAAGCTGTACTCAAGTGGGTGTTCTTGAAAACAGTTGGTAACTTTTGTCAATTAGTGAGTCTTGAAAAAAGAGTCTTAATTGTACTGCCATTGCTTGTAGAGGCCATGGCATCAGTTATAAGTGTCCAAGTATTTCCTTTTTTTATGTCAAATTCGGAGAATAAGTGTGGGGTCGAGTGAAAGTGCGGAGTTTAAGTAATGCTGATTCCACAGTGTTGTCCTCAGATTCAATTGTGGTGAATGGGCACTTAAGGTCCAAAATTGAGGGGAAGAAGAGGGTAAAGGATGATGTTATGGAAACTTTGAAGCCATTGTGGGATGACGGTTATGGGACTGAGACTATTAGAGATTTCTTTGATATGGCCAAAGACATGGTCAAGCCTGATGGCGGGCCACCACGGTGGTTTTGCCCCATTGCTTGTGGATGTCCTTTGAAGGATTCTCCGGTTCTTTTCTTTTTGCCCGGTAATGGATGCCTGACTGTGGTTGATCAGCTCAAAGATGGTTTTTAAATCTGTTTTGTGCTTTGTGTTTAAGAGATATGTGTATATGACTAGATTTCACTGAATATGTTTCTTGGTCTTCTTTAAGTGATTGTTCCTTGATGTTTATTGTGTTTTTTGGTGGGTTAAAAATTTAGAGAAATTTTTGTCAGTTTTGACAATTTAAATTGCAGTATGTTATAATTTTGTTGGTATTGATGCATGCAGGGATGGATGGTACTGGTTTGGGACTTGTTTTGCACCATAAAGCTCTTGGGAAGTAAGTTGTATTACCCTTTTGTCTATGATGAATGTGAATGCTTCTACGTTTGTTAGGATTAACACCTTGTTAATTGATCATCTTAATGATAATCAATTGATGTGGGAATCACAAAGTTCTTTTATTTATTTTTTTAATTTAGTTTTGTTTAAAAGTCAATTTTTTTTTTTAACTATTCTTTTTGGATTTTATTTTAGGTCTTATTAGTTAATTAGGTTAATAGTATTTTATTTAAATTCCTAGAGTCAAGGTTATTTTTACAATTCAAAACAAGTCAATTAGAATTAGGGTTTAGTCCTAGTAATCTATATAAGTGTGCTATTGTACACCTATGGAGACTGTTTACAGTTTTCCTTAATAATAAAATTATTTGTTGGAGTGTTCCTTCAAATAGCTTGGTATTGATTCTAGGTGACCCTAAGTTTTGCTTTCTTGGTGCTGATTCCAAGCAAACCTAGGTACTAATTCCTAGGTTATTTTTATTTTCCTCTTCTTTAATTTTCACGTTGCATCAGTTTTAATTTTGTCCTGAATCATGCGTCAAATTTTGGTATCAGAGCTTGTTGTTCTACATCTTCAATTCTAAATGAAATTCATTATTATTTATCAACAAAAAAAATCATCTCAATGGTGGGAATAAAAGTTAGTTTAAACTTTATCAGCCAGGAATATAAGTAGATGTCCTTAGCATTGCAAACCTGGGAAATTTGTTGGTCTTTTATGAGATGATGACCCTAGTCTATTGGGAAAAAAAGTAAATCAAGTTTCTTGCTTATTGGTTCGTTTCTGGCAATGAATGGAATCACACTCTATTGGATTTGAACCTACGACATGGGGTTCTGGAGCCCCACATTCTATTGAACTGAACTAAGAGTGATTTGTTATCACACTAAACATTTTGTAACCCTAAGGTCTCCATCCAATTCCTGTAGAAAAGTGAAGTGAGGATGTTCTCAGTGTTTCTGATTTATTTGGAAAGAAGCGTGTTGATCATAATAGTATTTCAATTTAAGGTCATCCTTTTCAATCATCTTTCCATAGTCTGAAAGAAATTTTTAACTCTCTTCTTTGAGACAGTTAGCCCCTATGAGAGTCATATTAAAAATTGTATGCAGATGTGTTCACATTTGGGCATGGTAGACAGCATAACTCTGTCTCAATGCTGCATTATGTTACTTCTCTTAAGAATCATTTTGTTCCCATTTCACGTTGATTACATTCCTCTTGCTTGTATGCCATGAAAAAAATTGAAGTTGAATTAATAGAATTACTGTCAAGCTTATGCTAGCATTATCCTGGTTAGGGAAATATCACGATGCTTGATCTGACTCTGCATCTTTATGGTCTGTTCACAAGTAAAATATACTTTCAACAACTTCTACCTTAAAATGGCTTTTATGGCTCTACTTTGGTTGTGTTGATGCTACCTAATGTGGGTAGTTATAAATGTCTGTACTGTTCGGGCTGCATGCCTTGTATGTATAAAGATAACAAAGATGTTTTGTGGCCTACCAAGAAAAAGCCCTGCATTATGTTTCTCTATTGCTTTCCTTCTTTGGTTGCAATTGCATTCTGCATCTGCAGTTGTGCATTATTTTCAGTGACTATCGTATAAACTTATCTTTGATGCACACACGAGTATGTACTTTCCAGTTGCGAAAGGTTCTTCTCCTTGTTAGGATAATATTATGGTACTTGACTTCATATTTTAGTCATTTAACTTTTGAAAATTTTATTTTTTATTTTTTTATGGTTGTTAGCAACAATTCCTAATACTTCCTTCAATGCAGGGCTTTTGAGGTCCAGAGCCTGCATATCCCTGTTCATGATCATACACCATTTGAAGGTCTTAATTTTTGAATCCTAATCTCTGTGTGTGTGTGTGTGTGGGGGGGGGGGGGGGGGGGGGGATGTATAAAAATGTTTCCTTAATTTTTGTATAAGGTTCAATTGCTGATGGATTATGTATGTACTCTTGCAGCTGACTATCATATGTAATTGTTACTAACTTGATAAACAACTATAATTCATTAAGTTGTAAAATCTGTGTTTAAACAGAAATGCAAGACACCATTATTCATTTATTGCTTGCACCCTTTATTCAAAATTGTCCACATTTTATATGTTTATGAACTCAATTAATCCTCACCTCAATTATAGGCATTTTAACAATAAATTGTGATTGAATAGAACATGCCAATTATAGATTATGAAATTTGTTGATATATATCAAGCAACAGTTGTTGGGTTGTATAAGTTAGTGATAGTAATTACAAGAACAATAAAAACAAAAAGATATTGTCTGTTGATATAAAGCCTTAGTCCCAAAACTTTGGGGTTGGCTACATATCCTCAAATCTCAACAGAACTAATTGCGGTGAGCCACATGTTTGAATTAGCAAAGTTAAAATTCGTATGAGATGTACATGCCCTCTGCACATGTCTGAATTAAAAAGCATGAATGGTTTGTTTGTGGGTAATGGGGTCTAAGATTAGCTGGTTGGTTGGTTAGGAACTCCTTCACTTGCTTATAGGCTCCCTTTTGCCAAATTAAAATATGGTGGCATCTCCCAAGTGAATTTGGATTAATCAAATTTCATCATATTTTATGTTGATTTAGTTACAAAATTGATTTCATTATTCTATTGTAGATCTTTGAGATCATTATGTTTTAACAGAATCATAGAAATTTCCTTTGCAGTGATCAAATATTTCTGGTCCCTAATGAATGAGTTGTGTGCCTGTTCCTCACACGTGTGGTGGGTTTGTATATCCTTTAATTGACAAGATACCGTAATTTATAGTTCAGTGAATTTTCATTGTATGAAGGGCTGGTAAAACTTGTAGAAGAAGCTGTCAGGTTTGAGCATGCTTCATCTCCACATAAGCCAATTTATTTGGTGGGGGATTCCTTTGGAGGATGCCTAGCACTTGCTGTTGCTTCTCGCAATCCTGCCATTGACCTAGTTCTGATACTATCCAATCCAGGTTAGATTCCTGATATTCAGTTCATTTTTTTAATAAATATAATCTTGGTTTGTTTCTAGTTGATGATCAATGATTGATAATATGAGAAATCCTGACCTTTTGGCATTTCATTTTAGCAACATCATTTGGCAGGTCTAGCTGCAGGTCCAGCTGCAACCATTGTTTCCTATCTTGGAGGCTATGCCCGATGGACTGGACAGTGCAGTTCCCTATCTTCTTGGCTCTATTATGGGTACCTGATCTGTCCCCATCAAGTCAATGTGTGGAAAAATTGGATAAGTTATTGCTAATTTAACCAATTTACTGTGCCTTTAAGTCTTAGGAATACCGCATACTAAGTAATCGGTTACTGTGGTCTATGAACTATGAATTCCATTGCTGTGATCTTTGGTGCTGCTTTTGTGAGCTTAGGCACTTGATTTGATATCAATTCTTTTTTCATATTATTATAAAAACTTAATCATCTTAGTTTATTTCTGTTCTTAGCCTGAGTGAAACCTTGAAACTTGTCTATTAGTAAACTTACAAATGATTTATTTGAATGAAGTACTTTTAATTGTATATTTTATAACCTCAAGTTTTGTGCCGCTACTATAAATACTCACAGTAGACTAAACCATGGGAACAACTTGGGTTTACCTGGTAGAACTGCTTTTTAAGCCTTAAGTTTTGTCCCACCACATAAATATGGGTCCTACTAATTAAATTCATAGTGGGACCCACCATTCATGTGGGAGGGGGACTACGCATTTATGTGTAGTCCTGGACTAGTAAATAATTTTCCTAGTGACCTAATCTATTGAATAGTAGTAAATGCTTGTTTAACCAGTGAATTTGCAGCCATTAATGTATATGATAATGTAATATCTATTTATACATATATTTTTTCTCTGTAGCCTTTGGTTCTCCACCTGTTGCTCTTGTGCTTGCTTCTACACTGTGGTTATCATAGTTTGGCGTAGGTTGTCTTCTACAGTATATGTCATGTTTATGTAAATGATTTTTTTTTTTTGGTTGAAATCAGCTCTAATAAATTTGCATTATTAATTTCTTCTTATAAATTTTGATGTGTTTTTATTAGGTGTCACTTTTTGCTGCCCCAAATTTCTTGATCTCTAATAAATCATTGTCTATTTTCATGACATCAGGTGATCTAGTGAAAATGGCATCAGTCAATATTGAAAGCAGTCTTCCTCCTGGGCAAAGACTTGAAAGGCTGTCTGGCAGCCTCAGTGGGTTGTTACCATATCTTTCTGTAAGGAGTGCCTGCCAATTGATTTTTTTCCCATTTTTTCTTTTGTGTTTTATACATTAATTTCTTTCCTTCTAAAATTTCCACTATTTTCAACTAATTTTTCCTTTTAAATAATAAAAAGATGTGGTTTAGTTGTGCTCTCTTTAGTTACCATTTACAGAAGTTCTATAATGATTAGCTGAGTTACAAAAATATTTTATCTACTGTGCTTTATCTTTCTTGTAGCTTAGTTATATATCATAACAAGATACTCCCTCTGTCCCCTTTTCTATGTCCAGTTTAGGAAGACTTAACTTTCTAAGGGATTATTTAATATTTTGTATCTCAAGGAAAAATATATAAGTTTTTAAAATTACTGTTATAAAATTTAAAAATTCAAATTTGAATAAAATAATGGATAGGGGTCTATTTGGAAGTCAGTAAATTAATGACCATTGACTTCGATGATTCATTCAATGTGTCTCACTCGCATTACCAGAACATTTCAAGTTTTGATCACCTACATTTTGGATTTCAAGGTTGCAGGTATAAACACTAGCTTACACTTACAGAAGGATAGTGGATGGGGTGGGTTTTATTTTGTCTAGTCTAAGATGATTTCTCATTTCTTTGTCCTTACAATTTTCATTCCTTTTTTATTTATTATTACTATAGTGTAAATAATTCCTGAATCAGTTCAATGATATTTGTGGTGTCAAGACTATGGTCAGGTGTCAATATGAATTTTACATCATTCCATTTTGTTGTCAGGGTTTTGTTGATGTTATACCAAAGGACTCTCTTCTTTGGAAGTTGAAGCTGCTTAAATCAGCTGCTGCTTATGCTAATTCCCGTCTCCATGCTGTGAAAGCTGAAGTTCTTGTGTTATCTAGGTTTCTCCTCTCTCTTAATTTTAACTCTTTACTGCGATGTGAATTTACTTACAAAAAGGTAAATCTTAATTGATTGTTAAGATTGATGATGAATTTGCATTTTAGTGGCAAGGATAACATACTTCCTAGTAGAGATGAAGGCCAACATCTTATGAACTCATTACAAGATTGTGTTGTTCGTCACTTCAAGGGCAGTGGGCATACCCTTTTATTGGTATGTGATTATATTTACATTCATCATATAACGTCATGGTTAGCTCTCATCATCAGTTTCAAGTTTGTAAAGCTTCTGATGACACCAAGATTTGCATGAACATTGACTTCCTTAGAGAGAGGAAAATGGCTCTTTCTTGACTCCCTCATCTCTCTCTTTTTCTCTGTTTTTTATTTTATTTTATTTATTTTTTAATAAGTCTCTTTCTCTCTCTTGCATTCTTGCAGGCAAAAAAAATGCCACGTGTTTGATTTTAACAAGGGAACCTACATAGATATTGACATATAAGGTAAACAACTGCATATAAGTTTTGTTGCCCTATGATTACATACCAATTTCGTTGTAACTCCAAATATAAAATATTAAAATGTCAATGGAGATCAAATATGAGACAATATATATTCTTCTTGCAATCTTTTATACTAAGGAGTAAGGACCCAATTCAGAGCAAAACTTGGAAATTCTAAAGATTGAGCAGACACTTAACATTGAAAATCAGGCAAAAAAAAAGGTGTACCATGTATAAGCTGTTGCTATTAGGTTTCATAGTAGATGGTAGTGATACTGGTTCCTCTCAAGCTTAGGATGAACCAAATGGTCGTGTACTTTATGTTGGAAACCATCAGTCCAAAACCTTAAACTATCAGGAAGTGGGGCAAGAATGTATGTCAAGCACACACTAACACTTTATACCCTCTTTTAATTGTATGTAAACTGTATGTTAACTACTTCTCTGCTTCATTGTGATAAACAACTTTATGATTGAATTGGTCTTGGCCCTTTATGTCTATCTAAGGCTAGTCATACTTCTTGGCCTGTGTTCTGTACCTATAGCAATGTCCATGCACATAATTTTCTTGTTCTTTGTGTGCAGCTATACTCACTCTTTTCTGCTATTTTATTGTGGGAAAACAAATTGACTGTTTGCTGTCATGGTGCAGGAAGATGAAATTGGTTTGATGACGGTTATTAAGGGTACTGGAAAATATTGTCGTTCAAGGAGGCTTGATTTTACCTCAGATTTTCTTCCTCCTAGTACGACAGAACTCAAATATGCCCGTGATCAAGTAGCCGGGTAATTCATTGGAGCAATATCTATATATATAACCGCCTGTGCTTTTTTAGTAAAACATAGAACCCCCTAAAGTTTTGACTATAACACTTAACCCCCACGTGGTATTGTTTTATGTGTAAACTATTAAACATCCGTGAAAACAAATAGTGAATTGCTCATATGATGACACATGTCCATATTATTTTCATATAAAACAGTATCACATGGGAGTTTTTGTGTTACTTTCAAAATCCTCAAGGGGATGAAATGTTACACTCAAAACTCTAGGGGGGGTCAAGCGTTACACAATTAATGGTTTACACATAAAACAGAACCACAAGGGTTAAGTTTTACACTCGAAACCTCAAGGGAGTTCCATGTTTTATTTTATGGGGAACCACAAGGGGATTTTGTATATTTTTTCCTGTATTTTCATTTATGATGTCCAAAGTTGTTTCTATGTAGAGCTCTTTTAAAACTATATAGTATGAGATTAACCCTTGTCTATTTTTTTTTAGAATAATTAATCCTTGTCTTCTAAGTGATGTCTAAAAAGAATTATTACATAATCAACTAGTTCATGTTGGTCTAATTGCAAATATAAACTTCTGAGGTACCGCCGAAATATGTAACTAGAGAGGTTTTAGTTTTAGAGATACCAAAAAATGCATGTTGAGGAGCACAATAAAATCTGTGAATATGTATAGGTGTTAGGGGTTGGGAGGATACTGTAAACTCACATTTCATGTTCATATTTTGGTCAATTATAATGAATGATAAAGCATGTGTGCTATGCCTAATGCAATCATGGGGCCCTCCCCAACCCCCTTGCATAACCCCTAAAACTTTTGCTCGATCTTTATGATCATGCATCAGAAATACCTACAATCTTAAATCAAACATATGATTGAAAAAAATGGTTTTTCCCATTCTCTTTTCTTCTCGTCCCTCCTCTTTCTGCTTTACTTGGAGACTAACTCTTATTCCACCTTTTTTCAATTTATTTTTTTTTTTTTTTTATAAATAAATATTTTATTAAGAAAAGCCCAAGTATACTAGAAGTATACTAAGGACAAAGGAATCAAAATGTACACAGATCAATCAACTCCAAAATGGACTGAATAGCAAAAGCACCAGACCCCGCAACCCATTCAAGTAAAGTTTGAAAGAATAACAGTTTAAGCCCAGAAATGGTTTGCTCAGAATCATCAAAATGCCAAGCGTTCCACTCTCTCCATAGACACCAAACTAAACAATGGGGAACCATCTTCCATACAAGAATAGAACCATGCTGCCCCATCTTCCCCAGCCAAGCACCGAAAAGATCCAGTACTGTTCTGGGCATAACCCACTGCATCCCAAATACCAAGGACCATAGTTCCATAGCCACTGAACAATGCAAGAATAAATGATCCACACTCTCCCCACTCCGCTTGCACATACAACACCAATCCAGGAGGATAAGGCCCTGTTTCCGCAGATTATCTATAGTGAGAACCTTCCCCAATGTAGCAGTCCATAAGAAGAATGTAACACGGGGAGGAACCTTCGTCTTCCAAATAATCTTCCACAGGAAAAGAGTGGAATGAGGAGGACTTAAAGACCGATAATACCTCTTAACAACAAAGTTTTTATTAGAAGGGCGCTCCCAGCATCGGTGATCCTTCCCTGTACCCCTCGATGGAATAG
>OU015761.1:19535583-19634394 GCA_907173295.1 Fagus sylvatica
TCAAGATTCTCTAGAGTTCTTAGGGAACTCTAAGAGGTAGAGTTCTTTAAAACCTCACATTTCCATTTAAAATAAAAGGTTAGGAGTATGTCACATCATCATTCCACTAACACAATCATAAAATAATATTTTTTTGAAAGAGACTCCAATTGTTTCACATTAATTCCTTCCGTTAATTTATCAAAAAAATAAATTCTTCCATTAAACCAAAATGAATGAGTAAGGGAATGAGCCAAAAAAACTCTCCACTCCCACAGCCAACCTCCGACAATGCTCAGAGTCAAAAAGCAATTTCCGCTAGGAAAAAAAATTCTAACATTGGTCCATTAATGATTCGGTGACATGGGTTTCCAAAATCCTAAAATAAATTCCCAACCGAAAATAAAAAAATGAAGTCGTAACAATCCGTAATATTTTATTTGGTGTTGCAGATATGATTATTTGATGAAGGATTTGAAGACTTTATTAGAAAAGGCCCAAGTATACTAGGAGTACACAAAGGGACAGAGATTATTCCTGAGGGTCGGAATGGTCCATTAACGATTCAGTGACATGGGTTTTTAAAATCCTAAAATAAATTCCTAACCCAAAAAAAAAAAAAAAATTTGAAGTCATAACAATCTGTAATAATTTATTTAGTGTTGCAAACATGATTATTGACGAGGATTTGAAGATCCTATCAGCAAATATAATCTCAAGAGCCTATTTTTGCAACTCTTACTCCTTGCAAGACACCTTTTTCCAACCCGAGTGTACTTTTTGAACTTTCCAAAAAATAGAAATATCACTGCTACAATATTAGAAATCTGAGTTTGCTGCATAGAAATCTTGACCCTTCAAGCAATCGGGTTCTTTCCACCCTAGCGCCGCACAGCCTTTTTTTCTTCTTCCTTAACCCTAGTGCCACCTCCCACCTCCTCCGATCCCTTCTTCTTCTTGCTTGTGGCCGCGCAGCGCACCCTCACCTTCGTGTGAGGGAGATCGTGACCGGAATGGTCATATCTCGCCGTGTGGCCCACCCTCATCCTCTCTCCCCTTTTTCTTTTCCTTTTTTCCTGTCTTGATCAGAACTCGCCAAGCCACCACCTCCACCCTTTTGTTCCCTTTGGTTATGTTTTCCCTTTTTCTCCTCCGTTCTGGTCATGTGCTGGTGGGTTTCGCCAGGAGCCCATGGGTGGCTCGTGACTAGGGGCGGCCCCGAGCGTTGGGTTGCCCTAGCCCCGGCCTAATTTGGTTGCCCTACTTGCTACTTATTATTTAATATTAAAAAAAATAATATAAAGTCCAAATTTTTTTTTTTTATATATATAAAATCAAGGTTATGTTGTACTTGATTTTATATTATAAAGTCCAAATAATAAAAAAATTATATTATACTCCTAAAAATCTAAACTAATACCTATTAATATTATTTTAGGTTTAATAGTTTTTAACTAAAAAATGTTTTAGTGTTAATAACACTATTACGTTCCCATAAAAAAATAAAAATAAAAATACAATACAAACAAATAAATTTAATGCGCAATACTCTCATCCAAAGAATAAAAATAGCACTATAATATTTGATCAATGCAAACACTACAGTAAAACGATCACACAAATCATAATATATTTAATCAAACTTTAAAAAACAAATTAAAAAAAAAAATATTAAAGCAAACAGTATGTGCACTGAGCCACTGATGACTGACCCACCACTTATTCAATTTGAATGGCATCTGTGAATAACGCCACCATAAGTCCATAACTTATCCCCACACACACACTGGCACTGTGACACACACAGAGAAGAAAAATAAAAAAAATAAAAAAAAAATCAAAGCATAAAACAAAACCGAGCCAGTGGCCCAGTAAAAGACAAAGCCTAAACTCTAAAAGAGTTAAAGGCTCTTTTCGGAAGGCTATCTGAAGGTTATTTGAGAGAGAGAGAGAGAAAAAAATACCGGAGAAGGCGTGGGCAGCGTGACGGACCGGTGGTCTCTTTCCTTCTTCCTGCGTGGGCAGCGTGACGGACCGGCGGTGGCTGGTGCGGGCTGAGCAGGCTGAGATGATGAGATCTCACCGAAGAGGCGGAAGAGCAAATAACGGTAGTACGGTACAGATCTGGCGTCTGCGTCACTGCGTGAGATGCTGGTCTGGACCGTCTTCTTTGTGCCGGTCGACGGTGGTTACGGGAATGAGGAATCTCAGGTGATTTGTTGTCAACGGTTTAGGGATTTGGCCA
This sequence comes from Fagus sylvatica, assembly GCA_907173295.1. Classification (NCBI taxonomy): domain Eukaryota; kingdom Viridiplantae; phylum Streptophyta; class Magnoliopsida; order Fagales; family Fagaceae; genus Fagus; species Fagus sylvatica. The sequence continues at coordinate 19,537,808 of OU015761.1, forward strand.
TTTGGGATTTTTCTGTATTGTGAATTTGGGGATTTTCTTTTTTTCGCACGTTTGGTTGTGTTTTGCCGGTTATGTATCTTGGATTAGGCCTTAGATCTGCTAGATTGTGGGATGTTTCTGCTTAATTGTTATTTTTGCCCTGTAAATTAGTTTTTTGTCCACCGGTTTATGATTAATTGGAAGATTTTGCCCTTTAATTTTTGTTTTGTTCTTCCGGTTTTTGCTTTATTTTTATTTTTGCCCTGTAAATTTGTTTTTTGTCCCCCCGTTTATGATTAATTGGAAGATTTTGCCCTTTAATTTTTTTTTTGTTCTTCCGGTTTATGCTTAATTTTTATTTTTGCCCTCAAAAATTTTTTTTTGTCCTCCGGTTTTATGATTATTTTTTATTTTTATCTTCTAAATATTTTTTTTGCCCTCTAAATAATTTTTTTTTTTTTTTTTTCTAATGTATATATGTAATTTTTTTTTTTATATGTATACTATATAAAATTTTTTTTGGCCAATTGGTTGCCCTGGGGTGGGGGGTTGCCCTAGCCCAGGGGCTTGCTGGGCTTACCCCAGGGCCGGCCCTGCTCGTGACTCAGGCGGTGTCCCTATTTTTTTACGGCAAGATTGGGTCTTCTTGTAGGTGGCGTGATCTCCAGCGGCCATAGATGCTCAGAAGACAACGGGTTTGGGGTCTTCTTCCATATCGAGCTTTTATCATCTACCTGATTTGGGGGTAGATTTGTCAAAGCTCCTCCTTTTGGAGAGCCCCAAAACCCGAATCACATGGCATCTGATGCCATGGACAATCCGATTTGACTTCCTTGTTGGTTGCTCATATGGGAATTTGGTTCCAAGCTTTTTGTCTTTTCAAACATCTCCAAAAACTGCTGCTCTTGTGATCTACCAGACTGTGATCAAGCCTTGTGTTGTCTATTGTTCTTGTGTAGTTATTAGGTGTTTTTCATGTTGTTGTTGTTGTTGTTGTTGTTTTTTTTTTGTTTTTTTTTTTTTGTTGTTGTTGTTGCTGCTACCCTCGTTGTAGGGTTATGTACTATGACGTATGTCATCTTTGCCCCCTCTATGTAGGGTCATGGACTTTGTTTTATAATCACCTTGGTTTTCTTCCATCTCGGATGAGTGGAAGTTTACCATCGTGTTGATTTTCAATGAAGTTCTTTTTATTCATAAAAAAAAAAAAAAAAAAAAAGAATAATAAAAAAAAGAGAAAGTTTATGACAAGGAAATAATTATTATTATTATTTTTTTATCTATATATGTTACCCATATTTCTTTCCACAAAGAACAGCAGAGAAAGGTGGAGACATTGATACTCAAGTCTCAAGTAGTCAGGGATCGTCAACAAGAAAGCCTGTATGGCACCATACCTGAAAAAGACCATTTAAACATCATGCTGCAATATTTTATTTTCAGTGGGAATTCCTTTTCAGATTTAAAAACCCCATGGCACCGAACTATTAATGGACCACTATTAGGATTTTTTTTATTTTTTATTTTTCCAGTGTAAATTTCCTTTTGACTCTGAACGTCACCGAAGGTTGGCGGTGGGAGAGAGGGGAGTCTTTTGCCTCTTTCCCTTAAATTTATTTTAACTAGTTATAAACCCATGCGATGCACGGAAAAATTACTTAAAATGAAATATAAAGAATTATTAGTCTAAATATGATTTTTTTCTTTTCTATATTTTTCTAAATATGAAAATTGATAATTATTAAAAGACATTTATTATTATTGTGTTTATATATAAAATATATTATAATATTAGACATTTATTATGATTGTGTTTATATATATGGAACAATATATTATTTCTATTAAAGAAAATATAATGTGTCAAGATTCTAATGAGATGTTTAATTATAGAATAAAATTTAAATTTAATTAAAATATATATTAAAATAATGAGGTGTCACTACAAGAAAAATCACTTATTACAACGAAAAAAAATTGTTGTAATAAGTCAATTTCGTTGCAATAAACTTTATTGCAACGACAAAGAAGTCGTTGCGAGCCGTTGTAATAAACTTCGACGCAATAGGTTATTACAACTATAATTTTGTTTATTGCAACAAACATTGTCGTTGCGATAAACCTTGTACATTATTCTCAAACATTTATTACAACAACATTCTCGTTGTAATACGTTATTACTTCAGTATTGTCGTTGCAATAGGCCATTTATACTATTCTCAAACACTTATTAAAACAACATTCACGTTGTAATACATTATTGCTTCAGCATTGTCGTTGCAATAGACCATTAACATTATTCTCAAATACTTATTACAATGACATTCGCATTGTAATACGTTATTGCTTCAGCATTGTCGTTACGATAGACCATTAATATTATTCTCAAACACTTATTACAACGACATTCTCGTTGTAATGAGTTATTGCTTAAGCATTGTCGTTGCTATTAGGGGTGGCAATTTGTGTTCACGGGGCGGGTTTGTGTCGAGTTGGCTGATATATTTCGACTATTTGGGTCAACCCGAACACGACTCGTTTATTAATTGTGTCATGATATGTCAACCCTAACACGACTTATTTATTAAACGGGTTGACACGACACGACTCGCATAACCCATTTAATAAACAAGTCGGGTTGGGTTGACACGACCCGACACAACCCATTTGACCTGAATTACACAAAATGACTTGTACAACTCATTTGATCCGAATTACACAAATTAACCTGTTTAATAAATCATGCACAACTATTTAAATATAGTAATTATAATTATACATTTAGAAATAACAATAAAAGATGTGACTAAAATTACTTTCATAAAATAAAATAACAAACCAAGTTCCAAATTAAAACAATAATTAAAAAATTACAAGTCCAAATACTAAGCTAAATAAGTAAATATGCACCCATAAAGTCTTGGTGTAAAGACTAAATAACATAATAGAAACCAAAATATTAAGCTAAATATACACCCACAAAGTCTTGGTGTAAAGGAAAAATTACACAGGGGAATAAAAAAAACACGTCTTCATCCAGCTTTTTTTGCATCGAAATAGTGGTTGGTTCCTTCATCACTGCAATCATCCATAAGGCCAACATGTTCACCATTAGCAACAACATATAATAAACCAACAAAACTACTAACTTAGCATCAAGTTCTACTTCTAAAAATAACATACCTAACAATAGTTCATATAGTAGGATTAGAACCCATTGATGGAGGTTCATCATTGTTCTCTTTGTTGATATCCATCTTCATGATATCTTCAGTTAGATCGTCCAATTGAGATTCAGCAAATTCTACATCAAAACATGAATTCAAACATTAAGAATTTAGCAAAAGTATTATAAACACTAAATATTAAGACCCAATGTTAAAACAACAAGTTACTTTTCTCTCCATATAACCAATCTCTATTGCAAATAAGTGCCTTAACAACATCAGGTTTCAGTGCACTTCTAAATTGATCAATGACTCGTCCCCCAACACTAAAAGTGGATTTTGAAGTAACGGTAGAGATAGGAATACTCAAAATATCATGAACCATGGCAACTAGTTCAGGATATCGAAATTGATTTCCTTTCCAAAAAGAAAGTATATCTAGTTTTGCATTCCTATCCATCCTTGGTTCTTCCAAGTAAAGCTCCAATTGAGTTTTTTGTGTTTGCCCAACAACATTATCACTTTCAAAACAATCAAATTCCTACATGTAAAACAATAAAACAAATGTTATTTCAAACTAAATATACATAGTAGAATATTAAATAATTCACAACATAGAAAGAATAACATACTTTCATCATAAACATTGTCTCCTTGCTAAAAGACTTGAATTTGAGGTCTTGAACAGCTTTACCACGTTTATTAGAAGTTGTGCTTGAATGTATAGAAACATTACTCACATATTCCCCAAAGAGAGCAAATAATTTTTCACGAGCCTTTAAATACTCATATGAACCACCAACTCCATAAAACTTTTGATAGCAAAAATCTATGAATCGAAGCTTATAACGAGGGTCCAAGATAACTGCTATAGCTAACACTACACTGAACTCTAACCAATATTTCTCAAACTTCACAAGCATTTGTTCCGCCATTCTTCTCATATACTTATCCTCACTCTCACTATCTTGCTTCAAAGTTAAATAAACCATGAAAATTGATGGAAAATATAAGTTGGCTGTTGGATATTTGGTGCCAGAAAAGACACACATAGCATCATAAAAAACAGCAAAAAAAATGCTGATTTTTTCCACCTTATCCCATTCAACAACAATGGGATAATGCTTAAAATTAGAGTCAGTTAACTTTAAATGATGAAAAGCACGTTGATAAAAAATAGCATTCTCAAGCATAAAAAATGTAGAATTCCACCTAGTAGGAACATCTTGCCTTAACCCTTTCTTACCATTCAAAGACATTTGTTTAACAGAATAAAAAAACTTAACTTTTCTTCCTTGTGATCCTTTAACATACTTAATGCATTCCTGAATTTTTTGTACAACACCATCAATTTCCTTCAAACTATCTTGTACTATCAAATTGAGAACATGAACACAACAACGAAGATGAAATAAATCACCCTTACAAACAAGTGCTTTCTTAATATTCAATTGAGCTCTCAACATGTCAACAAAAACATCATTGGATGAAGCATTATCCAATGTCATAGAAAAAATCTTATTCTCAACCCCCCACTCACATAGCAAGTTATAAATTTTTTAAGACAAAGATATACCATTATGTGGTGGCGGCATTAAACAAAAGTTCAAAACCCTCTTATGCAAGACCCAATTCTTGTCAAGAAAGTGTGTAGTGAGGCACATATAACCATCAGTTATTATTGAGGTCCATAAGTCAGATGTTAAACTAATTCGGCCTAGAGTTGATTTCAATACAGATTTAATCTTATCTTTCTCTCTCTTATATATCTTAAGAGTATCAGCCTTTGCAGTATTTCTAGTGATATGTACTACATCACACTGCAGGTAAGAAAATATTGCTCGTACACCAATATACTCAACAAATTAAAATGGTAAATCATGTATAACAATTGCAACAACTAATAATTCTCTAAATGTGTCAGGATCAAATTTAGAGGAACTTATTGACATTGATCCATTTTTGTTACCAAGTATAAGTTGGGCAATATCCTTTGTGCATTTTTTGTAACAACTTTTGATATGCTGCTTTAGAATTCTAGTACCATAGTAACCTAGATTCAAATATTCATTTCTGCACTTCTTGCATTTGCAATAGGGCCTATCATCATCACCCTTACTTGGAAGCATCTCAAAGAAAGCCCAAATAACTGAAGTCTTCCTTCGTTTTGCCTTCCTCTTTTGAGACCCCACTATAACTGGAACATCTTCTAGTTCAACTTCAACCAAATCATCATCATCTTCATCTTCGTCTACTAAGTTAACTTTATCAACCAACTCACTAGTGCCTCCCATTACTTCCTCATTTTCCATCTGGAAACATAAAAAATAATCACCAACATGTAGAGAAATGAGGTTAAACAAATTAATCTAGAATTAAAAAAAAAAACAAACAAAAAAACATATTTGTAGATTTAGCAGAGCAAGCGATGGTGACGCGATGAGTAATGGGCGGCTGTTCACTGTTGTGAGTGGCGTGGTGAGAGGGAGACTGTCACGACCCAAATCCATAATATGATTCGGAGTCGGACCGGCATGCTAATACCAAGCATGTGCCTGATATTAACACGAACCAACTAAAAGGAGTATAAATTTTTTTTCTTCTTTTCTCTCTTCTCTCATCCTGATTCTTTAACTTCTTCTTGGGTTGGGAACTCCCATAATATAATAACGTACTCCTTTACAAAATAACTGAATGTACTAGTCCACCTAAAGGAAGTGATAGTAATCAGAGTATCTATAACTGTTTATACAAAATACATCAGTATATGGACATAATAACTCTAATACGGCGAAAGACTATTTAAACATATACATCCCTTTTGCTTTATATACACAAAAACTCAAAATATCTAAGACTAGTTCTAGATATCAATATATTTGCTCCTTCCATGCTAAGACTCTTGGCTGCACTATAGGATGTTCCTGCAATCTGAGCAACCCACTTTGCTCAGTAAGGGAGGCGTGACATGAAGATTTAATAGTATGCATGAATGCATGATAAACAGAAATAATCTTTGTGGATATGACTTGCGTATAAACAATTCATGCTAAAATGATTTCATGAGTTTCTTGAACATATATGTTTCATACTGATGAACATAATATCTGATAACTTGTAAGGCATAATATAACTATTGAAATCTGAACATATAGCATGATTCCTTTATATGTAAATAAAAAATGTTCCCTTAAACTATTCTGAAGAGAAACTTTTCTCATACCATTGCATAATATAGCAAAACTATATGGAACATGTAACTGTACTTTATCTTTAAGACTTTGCCCCTCGTGACCTTACTGGTGCCATGTCTACAGGGAAACTATCCCCTTGTGGCCTTGGTTGTCAGTCTACAAAGATCCGAAGATCCCCTCGTGGCCTGGGTTGCCATATTTTCAGGGAATATAACCTTTCGTGACCTTACTTGTTGCTGGTCTATAAGGAATAAAACCCATCATGGCCTTTCTGCTACCATGTCTTTAGGGCATACGATCCCCTCGTGGCCTTGGGTTGTCAGTCTATAGGGCATCACACTCAAAACTATTTTAGGTGTTCGTAAAACATATCATGCTTGTTTATTTTTCAATCTCTCTCTTGCCTTACTAAGCCAAAATTCATAGCATATCCACAGCTTGCTTCTAAAATCTGTTTTAATTGTATCAACTCAAAACTGTTTCTAAATCAATGCACGTTTTCTTTATAAATAAGTATTAAACTGAGTTTAATGAAAGCATTGATAAAACATATATAGATATCTTCTTAAAACATGGACTATTAAATTTTCATGGCACATTCCCTTACCTCAATCCAAAAGCTGGATTCCAAGAGTCTCAAGCAGATCGCTTCACCTATCCTCCCTTGATTATCCTAAATCAAGTATAAGAGTTAAGTTAATTTTAACTTAATTTTAGTTTCAACTTGATGCCAACCTCAGCTCATAATAGGCTAATTAACACTTATGATCTTAATTCGCTTAATTTAACTTAACAAATCTTTACTAAGTGTGAGAAGCACGACCTTTAACCCAATACAAAGGCCTAAACATGATTCTCAAAATGGAGACTTTCACTGTTTTCCATCCTAATCTTTAGGGGAATTTACAATGGAGTCGCCACCTAACTTTTATAAAAAAGCTAAGAAAAAAAAGTACTTCTCATTTATTGATTGAATAAAGAAATATACAAAAATTTTAGAAAATTGAGTAAATTACAATACTTTTGCCCTAGATACAATCTAAGAAAAAGCAAAGTACAAGGCTTTGTGTCCTAATGTACAATCTAAAAAAATAGAACAATAAGACCAACATGCTAATCTACTTCCCCTAAAGAATGAGGTTCGGGGGCTAGAGGATTGAGTGGGAAGGTATTAGGCACCCACTCAACCTGACCTAAATCAGTCTCTTAAGAACCCTTAATCTATAGTTCACGACTCGACGCATACAGACCAAACTCGCATTGATGTGACATCATATACAGTACATGCAAAACAAAGTGAATAATTATGATTAATCACTTAGAAACTGAAAAATATTCATGCAAATATTCTCAACCACATATCCAGACAAACAAACATAGCATGTTAAGATAAAAAAAACAACCAGAAACAAACATGGCAGAATCGATATGAAAATAATTTTTGTACCAGACAACATAAATCCTCATAAAATCCAGATCGGTTCTTAGAAAAAACCACTCGGGCCTCCCCTAGTACCAATTGGTACCAAAGTTGTCCCATTCGGTACCCAGGTAAAAATTGGGACCCGATCGGTGCTTATGGTAAAAATCTAAGAACCGATCGACTTTAATCCAAGATTTCAATTACTGAATCTCATGAAAATCGATTTCTCCATTGTTTTTAACATTCAAAACTACAATTTTCACCCTAACATGCTCCTAAGTCATAAAAACTACAATCAAATCAATTCCATATGAACAAAAAGAATTAAACAAAACTATCCTAAAAAAAACACATACAAACAGTTACACAATCATATTTTAACAAATGGATAATCAAAATAACAAGGAAAAGGAGTACCTGCATGTGTTGGGGAGGGAGCTCCTTGACTTGATTCGATTGAATCCAACCTGAAAAATTGATTCTTGAGGGAAAGAACGTTAAATTGGTTATAAGAGATTAAAAAAGAATTCAAATATTGGAATCCCAATTACAAGAGGTGGCCTCTTATAATTTCTAGGGTTATAAGAATAGCTTCGATTCTTATTAAAACCCTAATCCCTCACAAAAATTCTCTTGAATTTTGTTTGGGATTCTGAACGATGAAAATTCCAACCTCCTTTTTAAAATGAGTATCATTTTCTATTTATATGGCAGCCCAAAAATGAATCATCCCGAGTTCTGGAACCCTAGGAGGCTTATTAGGGTTTTAAAATCGGATTGGTGGCACAAGAATTTGACTCTTGATGAAATTCTTATCTGGGTGCCGATCGGTACCCAAAGAGGTCCGATCGGTACTCAAAGAGGCCCAATCGGTACCCAAAGAGACCCAATCGGTACTCGCGTGAAATTTGAGTACCGATTGGCACTCAAGTGGATAATTTCGACTCCTTTCATTTTTAATCCACTTCTAGTTGAAATAGAAGTCTCTTATCAGCTGATTTCGGGATCCATTTATTTTAAATAATTAATTAATAAATAATTTGATAATTACTAGTCATAATAATTATCTATTATATAAAAATTAATTAAATTTAAAATTATCCTCTGAATATTGTCTTGTGCACTAATACTTACCATATTAGGGTATTCTAACCAATAGAAATTAATTATTAATTAATTTAAGTTTAATCCTTTAAAGGACCAATCAAATTAATTTATAAATAATCCTATGCATGCATGCTCATGGTAAGCGCCATTTCAACCAATCGAATTTATTTCTTTAATAAAATCTTGGTTTTTTATCCGATTTCCAATCCAAAAAATGAACTCTCATTCTTAATTCAATTTTGATCACTTAAAATATGATTTTAAATTTATGGACCAACTTTGAATTTTCAAGTTTGTGAAATTACCATTTTACCCTTTATGCATTAAAGTGTAAAAAAGTAAAATTAATGGTTGCAAAATGGGGTGTCAACACTAAGCCCTTACTAAACTCCAAACAACATGTTGAAGGCATCCAAAGCTAACCAACCTCATAATTATAATACAAAATACAACATACTTTAAGCAATCACACATTGTTTCTAAGGTACTACTGCAGAAACTGTAGTTACATGGCTCATAACTTTCTTTTTAATACCAAACAGTGAAATCAATGCATAATAAAATTCACCTAGACAATAAACATGCAATTGGCCCTGCACATAAAATATCAACTCAAATAAATTATCCAATTGCAAGAGTAAATTTGTCAAAGTCTCATTCTTTCAGGAAATAAAGGTTCTGTCCCACTACAGGGTAGTCCATTTGAACAGTGAATTTAACTATCCATTCATTATCCAATTTCCTTGATATTTCATTTACCTGTTTTATTATACGTCTAATACATTACTTAAAAATTACACCTCTATTTTAGTTTTATACAAAATTATAAATTCAACCAAGACAGAAGACTCAAATCTGCTAGCACAGTTTTGAAGGTAACTTTAGATCAGTACCCACAATTCCTTATTTACTAAAATTGTATGGGGTTAATTCCATAAATAACATATGCATCCTAGGGTTCTAGAAATATATTCCAATCACTCAAATTCCAAGGATTGGATTTATTATGAAATTTCTAACTGACAAACACAGAATCTGTCAAATTGACAGATTTGCACAGTTTTCTTGTAAAATAACAAATAATTATCAAAACTCAATATTTTTCTATGAAATTTCATATACATAACCTAGACATATGATAGATTATTCTAGAGTAAACCGTTTCCTCATTCCTATTTTAGAAAACTCCCAGAATTTCGTGCAACTTTCTGTTCACTACAAAAAGCAGAGACAGGTTGCATTTTCCTCTAGAAACTTAAAACCCATCAACCATTAGCCAACAATCCTCCTAAATCCAACACATGCAGTACCACATCAAATCTAATCTCATCCTAACTCATCATGTTCAGCCCACACCAGCCATTCCATCCCACATGCAAAGCTTAATTCATCTTAAAACATACATGAAAGCTAAGATTTCACCTAATCTAACACATGCATGAAATTTCAGTTGAAACCCCCAATTAAACTCCATGGAACCCTAGAAAATTTGAAGAATTTACCTTTTAAAGGTTGGGAATATAAGCTCTAACAAGAGCCATCCTTTTCTTGATGGAGTGAAGCTTGCAGGAGAGCAAATATGAAGGTTTTTCCTCCAAGGGATTTTCGGCCAGCAGAAGGAGGAGAGCTTCTCTCCCTCTTTTCCTTTCTTTCCTCTTAAAAAAATGCATTGAAATAAGGAAGTGGTCAGCTATTAATGTGATGCCCCAAAATCTGATAAGTGTATGTGTGCTAAGTCCCACATCGGGTATATATTGGGTTGAACTGGGCTTTATTAACAATTGCAAGGAGCCCCAATTGTAACTTGACTAGTCCTTTTGGGGTATAAGTGTAGATGTGGCTAGCGCTTTCCTTGGGTTGTTACAAATGGTATCAGAGCCAACCCAGTAATCCCGTGTGGGCTCGGATATATGGGCCCTAACGAGGACGTTAGGGATCTAAGTGGGGGAGATTGTGATGCCCCAAAATCTGATAAGTGTATGTGTGCTAAGTCCCACATCGGGTATATATTGGGTTGAACTGGGCTTTATTAACAATTGCAAGGAGTCCCAACTGTAACTTGACTAGTCCTTTTGGGGTATAAGTGCAGATGTGGCTAGCGCTTTCCTTGGGTTGTTACAATTAAAGGGGAGTGGAGCTGACTATGGGGTTTTGGTGTAATGGATCACACATGTCATCTAGCATGTGATGCAATTAAAATGTGGGGGCACATGGCAAATTTCCATTGGACACCAAACTTATGTGTGCAATGACCCTTTTGCCCTTATGTTTACTATCAATTACATAGTTTAAGGTTTATCTATCATAAAACTATAGGTATCTATGATATTGTACTTACATTAATATTATTTTACTATTACTAATATTAATCATGTAGTATCACTATATTCCTCTATTTCACTTTAATTATTAAATAGTCACTTGATATATCTATTAGCAATACTAATGCATCTAAGTTAATGTAGTGTGGTAATTATCCAATTTAAATTAACTTACGATAAGAATTTATTAAATCTATATTCCTTTAGTGACTTAGTACTAATATAATTAATTTATAATGTTAGGTGATGCGGGGTATCACAGAGACCGACGAGGGAGTAAGAGAGGCCGAGAGCATGGCGAGGGAGTGAGAGCACAGCAAGGGACTAACGGAGTGAGAGCACGGCAAAGGAGTGAGAGAGGTCGAGAGGCCGGAGAGGGTTGAGGCTTGGTCCGCTTGGAGCCTTGGAGGCTGTCACGGAGAGAGAGAGAGAGAGAGAGAGAGAGAGAGAGAGAGGAGGCAGAAATGTTTTTAGTTAGGTTAGAAATTTTGTATTTATACCTAGGGTTTGTAAGGGTATTTTAGTAAAATTAAATTAATTTAATCGGGTCTATACAGGGTATACGGGTTGACCCAAATAACTTGTTTATTAAACGAGCCTATGCGGGTTCAACCCGAATATGACCCGAACCCATTAAGCCCAAACCCTAACTCGCTAACTTCGTGTCGAGTTCGTGTTAGGTTCGCGGGTCGTGTCAAATATTGCCACCCCTAGTTGCGATAGACTATGAACATTATTCTCAAAACACTTATTACAACGACATTCTCGGTGTAATACGTTATTGCTTCTGGATTGTCATTGGGATAGGCCATGTACATTATTCTCAAACACTTATTACAACAACATTCTCGTGGTAATACGTTATTGCTTCAGCATTGTCATTGCAATAGACCATTAACATTATTCTCAAACACTTATTACAACAACATTCGCGTTGTAATACGTTATTGCTTCAACATTGTCATTGCGATAGACCATTAACATTATTCTCAAACACTTATTACAACGACATTCTCGTTGTAATAAGTCATTGCTTCAGCATTGTCGTTGCGATAGACCATGTATATTATTCTCAAAACACTTATTACAACGATATTCTCGTTGTAATATGTTATTGCTTCAAGATTGTCGTTGCGATAGACCATTAACATTACTCTTAAAAACTTATTACAACAACATTCTCGTTGTAATAAGTTATTGCTTCAGCATTGTCGTTGTGCTAGTCCATGTACATTATTCTCAAAATACTTATTACAACGACATTCTCGTTATAATACGTTATTGCTTCAGGATTATCGTTGCGATAGGTCATTAACATTATTTTCTCGTTGTAATAAGTTATTGCTTCAGTATCGTCGTTGCGATAGACCATGTATATTATTCTCAAACACTTATTACAACGACATTCTCGTTGTAATACGTTATTGCTTCAACATTGTCGTTGCAATAGGCCATTTACATTATTCTCAAACACTTATTACAACGACATGCTCGTTGTAATAAGTTATTGCTTCAGCATTGTCGTTGCAATAAATTGAGTTTTTTTTTTTTTTTTTTAAATTTTCTTTTAACCTATTCCATAAATACATTTTTGGTGTCTTAACCTGATTTATATGCTAAATATAAACATATACAATCTCAATCCAAAAGTCAAAATACTTCATTAGATACTAATCCAAAAATATTATACACAAATTCTCCACTTCTAATGCAAAAATAATTACAACTTATAAGAACTATATTTTTCATTCTAACCCAAAACACAAAAATATATTCAAGCTTATATTTAAGCATATATTCAAAAGTATATACAAATCTCTCAATTTTGGCTTCAAAGCTTTCTTCCAAAAAGTGCAATCCATGCATGATTTACAACATACCTCCTTGGCTTCCTCCCTATAAAATTTAAAACATAAAAACAAAATTAATAAAAAGTCTCTTACACAATAAAACCATCACCAATACACACACCAAATCAATCTACTCAAACTTATAACACCATTATTACACAATGACACCAACACTAAGATACATTATTACTACACAATGAGAACATCAATATACAACATTAATACTTAGGAAAACCGTATATACCTCATTACTATAAAATACCACCAAGACCAATATACACTATTACACATCATTACTACACAATAACATAAACGCCAACACCAATATACACTATTAGTACATGTTACTACACAATAACACCAACACCAATATATACACCATTACTATTAACACTAATATACACAATTACTATTACTACTCAAAACCCCTTATAAGACCATTACTATATAATGTCACCAACACCAATATATACACAATTACTACATAATGACAACATAAATATACACCATTAATACTCAAGAAAACATTATACAAACTATTACTAAACAATTTCACAAACTTTAATATAACCATTACTACTCAAAGCCATATACATCATTATTACACAACACTAATATACAATATTAGTACTATGCAATATCATTACTACACAATAACACCAACATCAATATATACACCATTATTACTAACACCAATATACACAATTACTATTATTACTCAAAACCCCCTTTGAAATGATGAACCGTTTGTGTTTTTGGAAACTAGAGAAATATACCTTTCTAGTGATATAGGGTTTTCAAAGTTAAAAATTATGAGGCAGTACAAAATTGGCAAATAAGATCACTGCAATTTTTGACAGCTAGTGATCATTCCTATTTCATAGAGAAAAAAATGAATTTATCTACAAGTTCTACATGATATTCATTAATAAAATGAAAGCTTCATTTTTCACAAAAATTACTAAAAAGTGTAGCTTCCTCAACCTCGAAAATAATTAATTATTCTAATGGATGCTCTTATTCTATTTACAACTTTATAAAAACCCATTAGACAAATAATAACTCCATCATAGAAAACTGTAATGCACTAAGAACAAATAAAATGACAGCTTTCTATGGGTTTGGATTTATATAAGATATTATTGCTTCTTAAAAAATTTCCCAAAAAAATCTGCAATATTTTCAAGTTGCTTGATTTATCATATTTCACACTATGTTACTTTTCAGTTTTACACTACAAAACTCAAATCTAGGAAAAAAAAAATTGATACCCCTCTAATTTACTTAAGAAAAATAAAAGGTCAAGTAAACTAACTAAAGCACCATGTACATTTGTACTGATATACCTTGCTTGAATAGGTTTCAGTTATACTCAATAAAAAAGGTCATTTAGACATCCTAGATAGATGAAAATTGTTAATTTGGTTTAGAAACCATAAAATTGAGCACAAGGCGAGTAATTTCATTTTCATTATATGCAACAAGAGGCACAAACCTGATCAAAATATACTATAAACCAGCCAAATAGTTTCATTTTCAACTTACTTGGTTTCCATTATAATAGAGAATTTTACCAAGAGGAAGGGAAACAAACTTCAATGAATCAAATTTTTACAACAGATGCATGAATGTTGCAGTAATGTATATCGTGTCCCAATCAAATGTAAGAAGTGGATGGTTTGGAAAATTATAGTCTAAAAGCAAATTCAATCTAGTAATAATTTATATACACAATAGGTCAAACAGTTTCATGTTAATATCATTTGGGGCATGAAGAATTAGTAAGATTGTATAAATCATCAATGTTACAAGAGATATCAGTTGGATCCTTTTTAACATTTTGAACTTATATACTTCCTTGGTGCAATAAAATCACAACTCATAGAAATTGAGAACCTTAGGTATCAACCAGACATGTAAAACAACACAACGATAGTTGACTTTTTCAGGTGAGATGCTATTTATGTTTTTCCCTTATCTTTTCATGGCTAACTTTACTTTGCATTCAATTTACTGTATTGTACCAGCTAACTCATTACTTCATATTAAAGTAGATATCAGAAAGGTAATAAAGGTGAGGGGAATGACTGCAAATAAAGAAAATGAATAAGAAGAAAGAAAGTAAAAAAGGAGCTGAATGTATAACTTATTGCACTAGTAGGCTAAAATGACGGCAACAATAAACACTTATAGTCCAATGACCACATGCCTGTATTTACATAATGGAATCTACATTCACATGAATCAGACACATGTCCACCATGTCCATGGTATTGCTCAAGAGTTTTTTACTATTATGACACAAGAGTTAACAGAAATGTGACCACTTATATCAAGGATGAGGCAACAAACTTACAGCGATTTCCACAAGCTCCTCCAGCAGTTCCTTCAAATGGCGCAGAGGCTAATGATATAAATAAGCAGAAATGTTAAAGTTCTCTACTACAAAGCAACCTTAAAAGGAACCAAAAGCTGAGAAAATTGCCCATGTATCTGGGAAAGCAAGATATATAAACTCACCCATTGGGTTGGACCATCGTGCACCTATACACCCAAAAGGAGCTTTTAGAAAAACAATGATACATGATCTAAGGAAATATAATAACATAAAGGGAAAATATATACAAACCTTAGAGCTCACAACATTGTAGGATCACAATATTAAAAGCTAAAAATGGATAATATATTAATGTTCCTATTTTGTACACATGTACCTAATAGTAAAAACCACTGAAAAGTTTACAGGTGACAAGTCCTATGTTCCATTGAATTTGAAATAATTTTAGTAATTTGTGTAAGAGATACCATATAACTTATATTTATAAGTCTCAACTACTTTAATTTACAGTAACCCCAAGCAAGGTATATGCATGTTAATTCTAAAATTCTCTTATGGTGCGTTTGGATGAAGAAATTGGTAAATACATAGAATTTCATAAATGATGGGATTTACATCCCCATCATTTAAAATCCCATCATTTTTAAATTTCTTTGTTTGGTTATAATTTTTATAAAAAAACTAAAATGATGGGAATTGTAAATTTTGAAGTTTGGGTATAATCAAAATTTATAAAATCCTTCTTTCCATGGTCAGTTCCTAATATTGTTGCCTAATTATCTATTCACATCACCCAAATCAATTTAACTAAATGTATATTTTGACCCAATTAATCCATCTAATGAGAATATTATATATAGAGTTAGAAAAAATCACACATGTTAATCCTTAACAATGACGTGAGGTGGAGTTGAAAAATTAAAATTGAAAGAGACAACCTGTGACCTACCCATCTGACATCTTGAGAAAGCAAAAGAAGCAATATGACATAAAGCAAAATATATTGGCTCATGTCACTGCGGCTGGAGGAAATGAAAAAGAAACAAAAAGATAAAAAGAAAAGAAGAAGAAGCAGCATTTGGGCTAAAAAGAAGCAACAACAGCAGCATGGGTCATTTATGGATGGAATGGAGAATAAGGGTATTTCGTAAAATCAAAGGAGACCCACCCAAAAGCCATAACAAAAGATCCTTAGCCATTCAGAGAAGAAAAAAGAAAAAAAAAACTAACCTTGTAAGCTAAATTGAAGATCCACTTTCTCACTTCTTTCACTCCAATCTTCTATGAGGAAAAAAAAAGACAAAGAAAATCAACCACTTCTTTCTCATCAAACAAAATTTAAATTAATAAATAAATAGACAGAGAGAGAGAAACCTTTGGTTGTGGTAGTGGTGGTTGGATTCCTTGGTTAGGGCTTTGGTCGATTCCAACGTTAAGGAGAGAAAAATGTGACAGAGAGAAGGGGCACCTGTGGGAGGCGATGAAGGTAGGTGAGGATTTCTTTGGCAAGGAGAGGGAGACACAATTGGGGATTTGGAATTTGAAGGTTGCTGCTCTCTTGTTTATTTTTTATTTTCTTTTGTTTGGAAAGAAGTAGAAAGGGAACAAATTGGGGGAAAAGGAAAAAGCAAGAGAGGGAAAAAATTGGGGAAAACGCGAGTATGTAAAAAATTGAGCGGGGAGATTGGCAAAAGTCTATTGCAACAACTAAGGTAGATGCGTTAAAGTGTTTTATCTATTGCAACAAGGATTTGGATGTAATATGAGTAATTCTTGAATTGACTTCCAAAGTTGATGCAATAAATTTTGTAAATGACTTATTGCAACAACATTTTACAACTTATTGCAACAATATTATCTGGATGTAATAAATTAGTACATTTTAGTAACTATTGCAATGAAAAATAGCTTGTAGATGTAATAGATTATCTATTACCTCTATTATTATTTATTTATTTATTTTTTGTGGCAATAAAACTTGTTGTGTTAAACATATTTTCTTGTAATGTGTAAAATTGTGAGACCAGCTTATATGGCGCACTATTATAAGGTTAACTAAAAGTCAAAAAAGTTTTAGTTTTACATTATAGTATAGATTAACAGAAGAAATTAGATTTTGATAAATTAACGGAAGGAATTAACGTGAAAGGGTTGGAGTCTCTTTTGAAAAATATTATTTTATAATTATGTTAATGGAATAATGATGTGGCATAATCCCAACCTTTTATTCTAAAAGGATTGGTGAGGATTTAAATAACTCTATTTGGTGGAACTCTAGACTCTAGAGGATCTTAATCCTAATAATTATTATAAATAATTTAATATAATAATTCAAATTCCTTTTATTCACCTAAAACTGTTCATAAAGTCATCAATCACTATAAATATGGAAGTTAGCATAAAAATGTCTCTTTGTTTGCTGCTTTGCCTAGGTAATAAGGAATGAAAATCTTCTATCTTACTTGTTATGTTCCACTTTATACTCCACCAATCACAATTAGCTATGTATTAGATTAGGGGTGTAAGCTTCACCGACACAACTGACCAAACCGCAAGAATCGCATCGAACTGCACCGCACCAAACCGCAACCGATCTTAATAGGTGCAGGTGCAGGTGCGTGTAATAGGAAAACCGCACTCCGGAGAAAACCGTACCGCACCTCTCCAATTACACCCCTAGTATGTTATACTTGTATGCTAATGCTATATGCAGGTAATGTTACGTTATATTTGTATGCTAATGGTATGTGAAGGTTGAGATTGAGTTATATTTGTATAAAGATAGTATATATGTGCAGGTTGAGATTTAAAATTATGATTCATTCTATGAGATATGTATGTTATAATTTTTTTTTTCTTAAATATTCAGGTTGAGATTGGAAACTATGATTTATATTTGTATGCTATAGTTAGCCAAATTTTTGAATTGTTGTAAAAGTGGATTTTTTAGATTCAAATTGACATTTGGACTGGTCCAATCCGACCCAAGTGAGTCCAGCCCAAACCGCAAGACCGCACCTACACCGCACCACACCAAACCGCACCGCACCGCGCCAAAACCGATCTTAATAGGTGCAAGTGCAGGTGCATGTAATAGAAAAACCGCACTATAAGGTGTAGGTGCATAAATCCGGAGAAAATCATACCGCACCTCACCGATTACACCCCTATATTAGATTGTGTTAGATTTTTTTATAAGGAAAGGAAAAAAAACACATGGCAAATTATGATTAATGAAGTATAAAATGAAACATAAAATGTGGGATAAAAGATTTTCATTTGTAAGGAATATGTAATAAAATCCACCTAGAAGCTACGCACGACGCCCATAGCTAAATGGATTGAGTTAGAACAGCCCCATAAATGTAATATTTATTTTTCTTTATTACTATTTTGTCTAAAATTATCTAACACTGTTTTGTGAATAAATTCGCTTATTTCTTGTTGAATCTTTGGTTAGTATGTTGTGATTTGGTGAGTAGAACTTTAAAGCTTTGTTTCTTTCTGCTATGTTTTGTGAATGCCTCTTGAGCCATTCTACTCTGGTTGACACTTTAGAAAAGGGTTGCTAGTTGTTTGTGCTATGTTAATGTGGAGATTTTGTGGATATGGCCATTGAGTTAGATCTTGTAATTACTGATATATCATCTCCAAATATGGTTGTTGACTTGTTTACCTGTGATATAGCTTATCTATAACCGAAGAGTGGATTTTAATTTTAATTTTTTTTTTTAAATCACAGTTTTTGTTATCTTTAACAAATTTTATTAAGAGATGGGGCAATTTAAATTTTTTTTTTTTAGTTTTCACATGCTAAAGTGCAATTTGCCCAAAAAAATAAAAAAATAAAAAACTAAATATATTAAATGCTTAATTAGTTTTTTTTTTTTAACATCTTATAAATTATATTAATATAATATAAATATGCTGCTAAATTTGAATATAATAAAAGAAATAACAAAAAATATATACCTATATTTTAGTCCCGAATTTTTTGTTCAAAATTGTAATATGCTCATACATACGTTTATTTTTTTAACTAAATGAAACACATATGTAATCTGTCTCGTAAATTCCTAACTATGCTATCCAGTTTTGCTGGTACATCCCCTAGTGTACCATAACATATCTTCTCCATGGAAAATATACTTCACCGTGTCATTTTAGATGACAATGAAAGTAACAAAGACAATGACAATAAATAACAACAATAAAACTAATAATAACAATAACAATAATAATAATTTCAACATACATTACATATTATGCAGGTCCATGAGAAATTGAGAGTGAATTGCGGTCCAACTTTCTTATCATTAGAATTGGACTTAAATCAAACTCTAAAACAAAATACTTCTTGACTGACATTTTAATTATCAGATTATCCAATAACGAAACTCCCAAAATATTGAGTATTGTTATATCCTATAAAGTAATTAGATAAACGTAACTATTATATATCAACGGTAATATTTCAAGATAACTATATTATTTCAATTTCATAGTCGGTTAAATAATAAAGTCAAATATGTCACAATAAATTTTTATAAGATTAATTAGAAAAAAGGAACAAAAACAAACTTATAACATGAAGAGTAATAAACTAATATTATAAAACTCCATAATTTGTATATTAATTAATTAAAAGAAACTTAGTACATACATATTAACGACCATTTGTACAATTAAACAAAACTTTATTTTTTGATACGATGTTAAAATGAATCACTTGAAGTTGTAGAAACAAGTTGCAGATACATTGTTCTGCCAAACAGTCATGGTCGGAAACCTTTGGATATCAGTCGGGCATATTACTTAATACTTAAGTAATATGCTACTTAAGTAATATGTCTTTTGTTTCTCGAACCAAGAAGTAAATTTTTATTAGCTCAATAAACGAAAATCTAGTATTAACAAAACATATCCTTGCTACATACTGCTTGTGACGATAATATCATCCTTAAAATTATACTACATTTGATCTAAACACACAAAAGGTAAATTTAGAATATAATTGGATATCATATAGACTGTGATTAATTTCTTAAATGAGTTTGACATCCATTTGATCAAAATCATAACACCCTAAACTTAAAAAAAAAAAAAAGTAATAAATGCTTAATTATTTGATTTTTTATAACATCTTATAGAATTATATTAAGATAACATAAGCATGCTACTAAATTTGAATATAATAAAAGAAATAACTTAAAATATATAGCTATAATTTTTAGTCCTAAATTTTCTTTCAACTTCGTAATATATTCGTTCGTACATTTATTTATACTTTTTTCGATCCCCCTTTTTATGTCGTATTTTTACAATGTTTATTAAAAAAAATTTAACCAAATGAAACATTACGTATTCAGTCTCATATATTATTAACTATGTTATCTAGTTTTTCTTGGACCTCACTTAGTTTACCATAACATGTCATCTCCATGGCAAATATACTTCCCTTTGCCATTTTAGATGAATTTGAAAAATGACAATGACAACAATAACCAAATGTAACAATAACAAATAATAAATAAAAATAATAATAAACATAACGATAAATGTAACAATAATAAAAATAATTGATAACTAGCATCTTTATACACTCATGTTCATATATATATATATATATATATATATATATATATATAATATATATATATATATATATATATAAATCGTTTTCCCATATAAGAAAATCACTTTATAAAGCTGTTTGCAACCACAATCAGTTATGTGGGTGTGTGTGGGTCTTTTAACCCGGATTTGATTAACAAAATAACCCGGTCAATTTTGAAACCCACGATGGAAATCCCTAACCCAAAAATCTCACGCCTTACCTCTCACTCTCATGGCTCACCTCTCACCGGCCTCACTCTCACGACCTCTCATGTCCAGTCCTCCCACGGCACTGTTTGGTCAGTGCTTATAGTTCACCATAGTCGTCATGGGGAACATTGCATATCTGGCCATATATATATATATATACTTGTCATCTAACAATCTAACAAAACAAAGCGCCTCAAGATATGGGAATTAGTGTTGGTGTGGAGGAAAAGGTCAGAGTTTTAGGCTGTTCGGTCTTATTTAGAGCGGATTTCCATCCGTGCCTGAACCCACTGTTGTACACCATTTGGAACTGGGTTTTGACTTCATCCATAGCTCCTTCTTTCCCCAGTTCTTTCCCTTCAGCCATTCCCTCCTCCTTTCCCTCTTCCCGGGCCTTTCCAATAGACTGGATGCATTCGGACTCGAGCTGTCTCATCTTCTCCTGCATCTCGGCCATTTTTCTCTCCATCTGGGTTCGTTTGGCTGCTTCAGTCCGTGCCTGCTCCTCGGCCTCTTCCATAGTGTTTATGTTTTTAAAGTGCTTATCCTCCAAAATCTTGTAGTTGGTGGTAGCACTCTCCAACATTTCGGCCATATTCTTCTCGTGTTCGGCATCCTTTCTCTATAGTTCTTCAGTCATCCTGAAAACCCTAGCTTCCATAGAAAGAACGCCTTGAGTAGCCTAAGCAAAAAATATATATATAGATATATAAGAAAAAGAAAGAGAGAAACAAGGTATTATGAGACGGGGGTATACAACAACACATGTAAAAAATGCGTATAAATACATCAAAAAACAAACAAAAAACGATTTGATTTGAGGTTCGTGCCTCAGCAGCAGGGGAGTTGATTGGGACTCTCCTCTCTGATCGACGCAAATGTTGGTCGACAAAACTCTTTTCACCAACTCGATGTCTACTTGCTTCTTGTCTACTTTGATCTTTGACGGATCTGCAAAAACATCCATGGTCAGGAAATAATACAAAGTGGTTTATATTTAATGTTTGGTCAAACAGGGTATTTGGTCGGTCAGTTCTTTTTGAACTAATGTTGGTTGAAACCCTAACCTGGGTATCCGCCCGTAAACCATTCTCTCGAGACCCTGAGGTAGTCCTTGTCGTACCCCTTGTTGGAATCAGAAAGACCGTTCACCAGTTTTACATTTAGTTCTTTGGCATTTAGGTGGCAAGGGATCCTAAGAGTCGAAGCGGTGAACTTTGGATAGGCAAAAGAGACAAGCAACTGAGTGAAAGGGATTGAAGTGAAAGAATGACAAAGTTTGGGGGTCTTTAGGAACATATATCCGATTCAAAAAAAGGGGGAAGCTTTCCCCCCAAACCTTTCCGTCTTTTTGATTTTTCTTGGAAAGGCGCGAGTCGGGCAGCGGTTCATTGAAACTATTCTTGGGGGTTTTACACATTGATTCCAACTCCCTCAGGAGTTACTCGAGGAAGCCGAAATCAGGGGGTAATTGGAGAGGGAAAAATTAATTAAGACAAGTATAGGGTTAAAAATAAAAGTAGAAGCATAATTGGATTTGATCTCTACTTTACAGCACACTGTATATGCATTTTACATGATTGGTCTACAAAATATCTCGTAAATATCTACAAAATATCATGTATATGTTCTGTGAAGTTCTACTATATTCTAGGACAAAAAATTCTATAAAGAGGAAGGAAAAAGCAACATGGAAGAGGAGGGCTGAAAGCTGGAAAAGAGATATGAGAGAGAGTCTCTCAGGGTGTTTGGTGAATGTATTTTACTATGCTTATAGCTATATTTGATATATTACAGTTCTGAACGTGGACGTAGGCAAATTGCCGAACCACCTAAAATTATGTGTTTTGTATTTGGCTCTATTTTATCATCCAACAGTCTCCAATGGATTGAGATTCATGACATTGCAAAGTTTTGATGCGATTCCAATATTACCTGAAAAAATCCCCCCTACACACATGTTTCGACTTTCCAGTGCCAAGTCTAAGAAGCTACACTATCCAATAACATGAATCTAATACAATGCGCAATTGCAAACTAGTCGAACCAAACATATAGCAGAAAACCAATGTTCAACCTCAACAAAATAACATAAAATAGTGACACTAATTTGCTTCCTCCAGTTCACCTTCCCACTAAAATTTAACCTCCTCACATATGGTAATCTTGCTTTCATTCTCCTTTTCTCGGCAACCAAACAACATAAAATTCAAGACCCAAATACCACACCATAACGAGACCCATAAAGGGGCAAAGAAACCCACAGATGGCAGAGGAACAACCCCATATGTTTCCAGAAACAAATAGTTTCAAGATGCAGTTTGTTTGGAAGATATGAAAATCAGGTTGCCCCAATCTAATCCAACGTTAGTTCTGTTATAACTATGTTAATCATTAATTATTTGTTTAAAACTAAAAACTTAAGGAACACATATGTTATATTTTTATCTGTGAAGTATAGAGTGGAGCACAAAGTGTGGGACAAAAGATTTCCTCTATATATATCTATGCTGACCAAAGGGTGTTGACTTAAAACAAAATAAATATGAACCTCTTAAGTCCTGTAACAAATTCAATTTCTCGTTCCATGGACGACAACTCACCATTTTTTACACCCTCCTTTTCCTTTCCTCTAGTACTAGGAATGGGTTAAGGTACGTTAACGTGGGAATCGCGAAGATCCATTAGGGGCGGTGACGGGGACTAGGTGTGTTGATAAGAGACTTAATAGGGATTGTTTTGGTTGCCATGCATGTTCCAGTTGTGACGAGAGGGTGAAATCTTTAGGGTAAGGCCTTGTGTTTGTTTAAAGATGGATGTTCGATTCTGTTTGGATTGTGGTTTCTCCTCTGTGGTTTTTATGTTCTTTGATTAGTTTAGTTGAGGAATGCCTAACTGAGCTGAATATAAAGTTGTTGCTCTCTCGGTTTGACTTTAATTCGATGAACACATTGAAAGGGAACATGTGAGTGTGAGTGTGAGTGTGAAGGGGAATGACAATTTGAGAGAAGCTTAGAAAAATGAGAGAAAAAAAAAAAAAAAAAAGATTTGGTTTTTAATTTTTTTTTAACTATAGTTGACATTATTTCGGATTAAGCCAAGTTCAATTTGTTGAGTTTTTGCTAGCACATTCTAAACCTAGATTTAATTTAAATAAATCCTAACTTAAAAAGGATACTCTCAATTTCAAAGTAAAATGCAGAGGATTTAAAATGAAGGAAGGAGGTAAAGAAAATAAAGGAAAGTTTGCACATGGGTTGGAAGTTGAGTGAAGGTGCCAAGGTGGTTTGCTTGATTTAAGGTTTAATTTACACTTTTAGTCCTAAACGTTTGCCTTTTTTGTCAAAATGATCCTTAACATTTGTGTCAAAAGTTGACATGGCTAATGAACATGTTAAAATAGGGTTTAAATACCGTTTTGGTCTTCAACCTTTAGCATTGTATCAAATTAGTCCATAACATTTCAAGTGTGTTAAATTGGTCCTCAATCTTTCAATATTGTGTCAAAATGGTTCTTACTGTTAAGTGTTGGATGGAAAATGCTGACATGGCTAACGGTTTATTTTTAATTTTAAAACTGTCTGACGTGACAAGACCATATTAGTTACAATGTTTTAACCTACAATCCCTACAATGTGAATTATGTGGCCTAATTAGAACTGGTCATGTCAATTAAAAATTTAAGTCAGCTCCACCTCACCCACTTACTAACGGAACCTAATAAATCTTGTAACTATCCATTAACCCTCTTCTCTCTGTGTGTAACTGCTGGATTTCTTCAATCCTCCGGCATTTGTGTTTTCTTGAAATCCAAAGAGCATCTGTGTCTAAAATTACAATGAATCTGACTTCATTTTTCCTTCATACTTTCTAAAAAATTTCTCTCTTTGCGGTACACGTATTTGTCCATGAACCCATTATTTTATTCATCGAAATAAGCAAATATGATGCTAGACAATAATGCCAATTCCTTTTGTCACGTAGCCCCATTCCTAGAAAACTAAAGCATCAAAGCAAAATCCAATGGAAATCAGTTATTCAAACTCACACGGCAAAATCTTATCAACAATAGAAAGCGATAGGCACTCAGGCGGTCAGGCTAGACCCCACCGTTGAGGCCAGTGTGAGTCCACACTCCATGGACTCGGGTCAACGAAGCTAGTAGGCTGGGTCTGGATTGAAGACGCTGTAGATCTAAAGATACGGTGAGGTGACTTCACCATGAGGATGAAGGTGAAGTTTGAGGATGAGAGAGAGAGAGAGAGAGAGAGAGAGAGAGAGAGACATTAGGGTTAACGGAGAGTTGGAAAAGATTTTGGATTCTGTTGGTAGATGGGTGAGGTGGAATTGAGTTGGATTTTTAATTAACATGTATCAGCTCAAATTTTAATAATAAAAAAATATCAACTCAAATTAAAAAAATAAAAAATAAAATTTTTGAATATCCAGTCTAAACAAAGAAAGGAAAGAAAAATTTGATATTCAATTTTTTTTTTTTTTTAATTTGAGTTTTTTTTTTTTTTTTTTTTATTTATTAAAATTTGAGTTGGCATGTCACATCAGACATTTTTAAAATTAAAAATAAACTGTTAGTCAAGTTAGCATTTTTCATCAAACACTTAACGACAATGATCATTTTGAGACAAAGTTGAAAGGTTGAGGACTAATTTGACACAATTGAAAGGTTATGGACCAATTTGACATGAAGGCTAAAAGTTGAGGACTAAAATGGTATTTAAACCTTAAAATAGTGATAAAATGTGGACATTTTAATACAATGATGAAATGTTAATGACTAAAATGACACAGTTGAAACGTTGATGACCATTTTGACACTAGGGGTAAACCGTAAACGTTGAGAACCAAAGTATAATTAAACCTTGATTCAGTTATATGCCCACATTATGTTACTTTTTAAAAGACTTTTTTAACTATTCGATAGGGTTAATTTTGACACAATAAAAAATGGAAACCAAAGAGTTTTATTCTCTTAATAATAATAATAATATCGTTAATACCTGATTTGTTGGAAAGGAGGAACAACATCCATTGATCAACCACCCAAAGGTAAATAAAAGAATTTCAAAGTTTAGAATACCAAATTGATATTTATATAGCAAATTCTACAGCTAAAAGAAGCTGATGAAATAGTTTTCTATTTCTTCATTTGGTTTAAGTTCCTAAGGAGAGTACCATAAAAGATATGCATCGCTCCAAATAAAACAAAAGAGTAATACAAAATACTTAGATATGCAAAAAAATTTAGCAACTGTACTGAAAGTCACTACTTTGTCATTGACTACCAGATACCCATAACATGAGCATATGCTAAGTATATCACCCTAGGTTCATAAACTTTTAATAGCCCCTAATTCTAAAATAGTGATAGTTCCAGATAGAGGACTTGGTCTTGATGATGACCGATATATTACTGATTGTATTAGGCCATAGATAATGTATATCGGAAGCTTCAAGGAGGTTGAAAAATCTTTATAAATGAATCATTACGATTGTGTTAATAAGTTAAACAAATTGATGAGGTATCACCCTTTCCTTTTCTTCGTAAAGATGGTTGTGGTTAAACAATAATAACTTCCTAGTGGATTTTATTACATAGTGAAACTATGATACATAAATTATTTGTGCTAAGAATTATTTGGCAGTACGTTGTCATACAAGAATTTATTCAAAAATCAATACACTGTAATTACTTGAGAATTAGTCGCATTGTTGATTGTTGTAGCATACAATAACATTCAGGAATTACTTGAACGAATGTACTTCATATTGATTTGCTTCTTTGAAAAGCATTTTGTGGTGTTTTTTCTCCCTATGATTATGAACGGTATAGCTTTTGCATTTATTTTCCCGTTCTCTTTTAAAGAATGTAAAAAGATAATTGTGTGCTTAACCTAGTTGAAATAATTAAATAATTGCAATTTTTTAACATTTAATAGAATTTAAAGTTACTCTCTAAATATTATATCACAAAATGAGGGTTACATATATTTATTTTTTTGACATTATTAATGAGTGTTATATATCGTTCTTAAATACCATAGAAATTATTTCAAGATGAAAGTATAAAGTATCCGAGCATCGCATGAGACATCGTCTAGTTATGAGGAGGATCATTTGGTTATAAGTTTGCATAACAAATCCTCAAGAGCAATCTTTGCTTGAAATTCTCAAAACACATTTTTCATTGAATGGATAAACACATATAAATGTATAGATATTTAATTCCAGCCAATGGACTAATGGCCTTCAAAGTTCAACCCCTTATATGGGATTAATAGAGTAAGGGTGGGTTTGGGTTAGCTGTTTGAAAAAGTGCGTTTTTTAAAAAGTGCGATTTTAAAATCAAGATTTTGAAAACACGATTTTGAAAATCACAATTAAGCGTTTGGCAAAACTAATGAAAAAGTGTTGTTTCTGTCAATTGAGCATTTGGTTAATTTTAATCTGAAACTGCTGTTTCGGGTGCAAATGACCTAAAAGGACTTGACTATACTGTTAAGTTATAGTACAATTTTTCAAATGCTTACAAACCCTTCAAATGTGTGATCCAAATCTCTTATCTTTGAAATAAGGTTTTCAATACTTGTACTAAATATTGTTCCAATTTAATCACTAAATTTATCACTATTATATATATATATATATATTTGTTTATTGTCAGGCCAATATAATTTGTTAAATGCCCTTCAAAATGATAAGCTCATCTCTCATTATTTTTACTACCAATCATTTTTTGCTAATCATTTTTAATGTCTATCTTAGTTTTTTTTTTTGATAAATAATGTTTATCTTAGTTAATTTGTCAAACTGACAAAATATATATAGTTTGTCCTTCTACCTTACAGTGGCTAGTAGCTGGCAATAACTTACATTGAAAATTGAAAAAGTATTGTAAACGTGGAGGGAACAATGGCCAACAAAACAAAAAAGTAAAAAATGAATACAAAATGAAAAAGAAACAAAGCAAAAACTGGATCTGTCATTGCAAAAACGGGACAAACAAAAGTAGAAGAAGAAGAAAGGAATAAAGAAAAAATTTGAAGAAGAAGAAGACCCAGCAACGTGTAGATCGCCGAGATGCCCATGGATTTGTCATTGTTCCAGAAGACCCAGCAAGGTACAGAGAAAGGAAAAGGAAAAAAAGCAAAGAAAAGAAAAGGTACAGAAAGTAGACAGAGCTTCGGCGGAAAAAAAAAAAAAGAAGAAAAAAGAAGAAAAAAGGAGAAGAAGAAGAAGAAGATTTTGGGTATAAAGAATAAAAGTCAAGGATAATTTAGGTATTTTGTACAGAAAAAACTACGGTGCGAACACATGATTTTGGTGGCAAATCGCGCGTAATGGAAAAAGCAGCAGGTATGCTCCAGTTTCTAAACGCATATTTGTGTGATTTCAAAAACACGATTTTACTAAAATCACGGGGCCAAACGATTGAAAAATTGTGGTTTCTATCAATAACGCGCGTTTACCCTTGTAAATCGCGGGGCCAAACGGGCTCTAAAATCCCTCCTTCTAATGCATTTGTTATAGGACTGGGACTCATTAACTAGTAAACCCAAACTAAGTAGTAATTAGTAATAACCTTAAATAAAATCCAATAGCATAATACTTATCAAAAAATAAAATCCAATAAAATATTGTCTGTGATTTCTGTGGAAAATAGGTGGATAATATCATGCTAACACCATATCTGTGGAAAATAGGGGATAACATAATGTCGACAATACTACATTCGATTATCACAAAAGGTAAATATAAAATATAATTGGATATCTAATATCTATAGTCTGTGATAATTTTATTTTTTATTTTTAAATTAGTTTAACATGAAGTGGATGAAATGGAAATATTTTATCAAAATCATAACACCCTAAATTGAAAAAAAAAAAAAAAATACTAAAATAATAAATATTAATTATTAAATTTTACTAAAATATCTTATATAAGTTATATGATAATGTTTCTAAAAAAAAAAAAAAAATATATTAAGTTAACATAAGCATGCTACTAAATTTGAATATAATAAAATATATAGCTAAATTTTTAGTCCCAAATTTTCTTTCAACTTCATAATATATTCGTTCGTACATTTATTTATGCTTTTTTTATCCCCTTTTTTATGCCGTATTTTTACAATTTTTTTTTTTAATCTTGAACCGAATGAAACATGACATATTCAGTCTCATATATTATTACAAATGTTACCTAGTTTTGGTTGGACCTTACCAAGTGTAACATAGCATGTCATCTCCATGGCAAAATATACTTCCCTTGCCATTTTAGATGACAATGAAACAACAACAATAACAAATAATAATAACAATAACAATATATAAATAACAATAACAATAATAAAAATAATTGATAACTAGCATCTTATATATATATATATATATATATATATATATTATTTTTTTCCTCCTAAAAATATATAAATAAAATAAAAAAATCACTTTTTAAAGTTGTTTGCAACCACAAGAAGTTCTGTGGGTGTGTGTGGGGTTGTTAGTGAGAGTAGATTTTGATTGGTAGTTTTAAATTTTTTAATTTACTTTTGTGTCCTTAATTTGTTTTATTGTTAAGTAATTTTCAATTAGGTAATGGGATTACTTTTGCAAGTACAAAAAATGGAACACGAAAAGTTCAATTCCCTTAATAATAACTAGATGTGGCCTATGGGCACACACGATTCATGTGACATTTTTTCCTTCCTTTTAAAAATTATTTAAAAAATATTATGTTAATATATGTTCAAAGTTATGTTTTATAGGAACTATGTTGGAAGTTATTTATTGGAACTGTTTTGGTTGATAAGAGAATGAATGGGAACTGTTTTGGTTGCCATGCGTGTTTCAGTTGTGACGAGAGGGGTCAAATCTTTGGGGTGAGGCCTTGTGTTTATTTAAAGATGGATGTTCAATTCTTTTGGACTCTGGTTTTTATATTCTTTGATTAGTTCAGTTGAGGAATGCCTAACTGAGGTGGTTTATTTGCTTAGTGATATAAAGTTGTTGCTCTATTTGATTTTAATTCGACAAATTGGAAGGGACCATGTGAGTGTGTAGGGGAATGAGGATTTGAGAGAAGCTTTGAAAAAGGAGAGAGAGAGAAAAAGAAAAGAAAAATAGATTTGGTTTTAATTTTTTTTTTTAACTACATTAACATTATTTAGGATTAAGCCAAGTTCAATTTGTTGAGTTATTGCTTGCACATTCTAAACCTAGATTTAATTTAAATAAATCCTAACTTAAAAAGGATACTCTCAATTTCAAAGTAAAATGCAGAGGATTTAAAATGAAGGAAGGAGGTAAAGAAAATAAGAGGAAAGTTTGCACATGGGTTGAAAGTTTTTTTTTTTTTTTTTTTTTTGATATATGATAGAAATTCTAATCTAAACTCACACACACGTATATTTTGAAAATCCAGGGATCGAACCCACACCACCAAAGAGGGTTGGGCCTTTTTGGGGAGGAGGATTACCATTGGGCCGAATACCCAAGTGGCGGATTGGAAGTTGAGTGAAGGTGTGAAGGTGGTTTGTTTGATGTAATTATACGCCCACATTATTTTAGTCTTTAAAATACTTATTTAACTATTCAATAGGCCTAATTTTGACCTAATAAAAAATGGAGTTTTATTCTCTTAAATAACAGTATAGATAATAATAATAATAATAAGTGGTCAACCACCCAAGGTTATCTGACCCATGATTTGGATTGGCTACTAACTTGTCTTTCGAGGCGGTTGCAGTTAATTATTATTTGGGACTAGAAATTAATTTGTATGATGCATAAAAAAACAAAAAATTTAATTCCAAATTGCACTTAAAATTATATTCATTATTGCGTACATGTTGCATCTGCCTCATAAACACCTCAACAATATATAAAAGAATTTCAAAGTTTAGAATACCAAATTGATATTTATATAGCAAATTCTATAGCTAAGAGCATTCACATCCCCTTATATAAAAATTATCTATTTTACCTCTTCAAAAACCCATTACTTTACTTTACCTATCAACATTTACATAACATCTTACATCCACTTCTTTATTTTACACTACATTCTATTAAAATCTATATCTATATAATATATAATAGCAGAAGACATGAGCGTTAAAACCAATAATATTTGACATCATGACAAGTGGCATGTCTATCAATTGTTTTTATTTCCCAAGTGATACGTTGTTTTAATAATTTGACTTAATCCAGTTTATTTATCAAACGGTAAACACATAATATCTTAAAAAAAAAAATTTGAACGTGTATTTTTTGTTTGTATGTTTTTATTAATTTTAATTCATGCCAAAAACCTTTTAAATAAAAACAGATAACTACAAATTTTTTAAAATAAATTTCCTACTACTAAAAGACATCTTAATAAAATATACTTATCTAAAATTAGTTTTTTTTTTTTTTTTTTTTAGTGTGTTTTATATATATTTTTTAATGACAGAATAGTTTAATTCATGCCAAAAACCTTTTAAATAAAAACAGATAATTACAAATTCTTTAAAATAAATTTTCTACTACTAAAAGACATCTTAATAAAATATACTTATCTAAAATTACTTTTTTTAAAAAAAAAAAAGAAAAAAGAAAGGATTAGATTAGTTCAATTTAATGATCAACACCATTTTTTTTTTCTTTTTAAACGTGTGTTTTATATTTTCTTTTTAATTTTTTTTAAATATGTTTTAACGTGTGTTTTATTATTTTTTTTAAATTTTTTTTTTTTAATTAACTATCTCTGTGTTATACGCGTGTGTTTTATTATTTGAAACGCTACTTCTGTTTTATTATTCATTCTCTTCCCTTGCAAATCAGTTACAGAAAAAAACAACTGTTCTATTATTTATTCTCTTCCCTTGCAAATCAGTTATAGAAAAAACAACGATAGTTTTCTCTGCAAAACCAATTTACTCAAGGAAGCAAGTCCTTTATTTTTCTGCAAGCAGAGTTAAAAGAGATCCAAACAAGTTCAAATACTCAAGCAAATTGAAAGGTTAGACAAACTTATTTGTTTTCTAATGTTTATTAATGCACGTATAATTAACAGAAAATAAAAGAAAAATCCAAGTCAAATTATAATTGATACATTTGTTGTTGTTTTTCTCTGTTTCTAAAAATTCCATTATATGTGATTATACTACTTTATAGACCAAATATTGCTTTACAAAAAGCCTTTATAATAAAAATATTTCTCTTTTAAAATTTTCATCTTTCAAGTGCAAAGTGGTTTCTTGAAATATACTTCTTAGTTTATATGATTTCTCTTTTATGTGATTACACGTTAAATAAAAATATGATGCTTTGTATTATTTGATTATATTCTTTACGTGAAGTGGTTGAATTAATTTATACTGTGTAAAAATATCTTGCTTTCTCTTTTATATGATTAAGATACTCTTTAGTTAAAATATGATGATAATAATATATCATGTTTGTATTTGATTATATTCTTTACTTGAGTAATTGAATTGGCTAAATTAATATAGATGATCCCGCACTTTGCGCGGGTTATATGCTAGTATTATTAAAAAAACTATTTTTTTTTTCCCAAACTCCCCCAACACCCACCCACACCCACGGCAGTAACCAAGTCCCCCAACACCCACCGCATCCATCGCAGCAACCAAGGTCCAATGTTTGGAGCAAAATGAAAATGCCTAGTATGTGCCCAACCACCATCACCAACTCCTTCACCGTCCCAGCTGCCACAAAACCCAAACCCATAACCACCTTCAAAACCAGGACAACCATTCAACCCATAACCCAAGCCAAAAACTGTGTCATCATCTTGTCCATTCCCACCGTCAAAATCAAACCCAAGTTGTGCCGTCCAAGCCTACCACCGAATTGAAGCCAGCAGTCCACAGACAAGGTGAAAGAGATTAAAATTTTTCTGATGAGACCCATGATGACAGATGAGAGAGAGAAAAAAATAATTTCTGATGAGAGATGCGAGAGATGCGAGAGATAGAGTTTATGAGAGAGAAAAGAGAGTTTTTGAGAGATTTGTTCCGGTGAGAGGCGAGAAGGCGGTGGAAGTGTGGAACCCATGGACTTCTTGGAGAAGACGGTGGAGGAGAGTGACGACCTAGACTTGAACAAGAAGAAACACTGACGAAGGGAGAGAGAAATGGGGTCTGAGAAGACTGAGAAGAACGAATAAAAAATTAAGGAAAATAAATTTACATGAGCAATAGTAGTCGGTATCTTTACCGACTATTGTAGCAACTTGTAAAAATTTGAGCAATAATACATGACTGGATGGGTGTATAATTTTGTGATATTTTATTGACAGTACCCTTTATTTTAGCTTTTTATGTGTTTTAAAGGGTGGGATGAAAATACTCTAAAAGAAGCTGATCAAATAGTTTGGTTCAAGTTCCTAAGAAGAGAGATCATAAAAGATATGCAAAAAATTTAGCAACTATATTGAAAGTCACAGGATTCATAAACTTTTAATAGCTATAAGAACAACTCCAACAGTTTTTTTATTTTTTCACTCACATGTGAAGAAAAAACCTATTCTCTACTTATTTTTTGAGATATACTTTTCAGTAAATTCTCTATTCTTTTTCTACTTTATTTAAATATACTTACTTTATTTTTTTATCTCACTTAAATATTATTATTTAAATGGGATTAATAGAGTAAAATCCCCCCTTCTAATGCATTTGTTATAGGACTTGGACTCATTAACTAGTAAACCCAAACTAAGTAGTAATTAAATTAGTAATAACCTTAAATAAAATCCAATAGCATAATACTTATCAAAAAATAAAATCCAATAAAATATTATTATTAATTAAAAAAAAAAAAAATCCAGCAATCTGAAAACTACAAAAATACCCATAGAAACTTAAAATTATATAATACTAAATCAAAATCAAAAGGGCTTGTAAGGATGCCTGCATCTGCAATATTTTAGTTTATTGCAAAATTTAAGGCTAGCTTTCTAAGCATTATTATGACAGTGAAAGAATTTTTGGATAACACTGAACAACATGAAGATTCAACAAACTCTTGTAAAGGATAAAATTTTACACATTGCAGTGCCAGCTTTGTAATCGCATGTGCATCGATAGAACAAAAGCCTTGTTGCACCTCTAGACTTTCATGAACGAGCGAACATTTTGGCCGGTGAGAACCTGATTCTGACACTTTTGCTTCGTACTCACTCTGAGCCCATTCCTCCATAAATGGTGCACTAGATAATCTGTCTTCCTCCGTATAAACTTTTTTAGCTATCAGGCTCAAGAGTACTATGCCAAATGAAAAAACATCACATTTATCTGACCAATAACCTGTCAAGGGACTCTCAAAGTTAGCCATTAGGGAAAACATAGTAAAAAAATAAACTAATAAGTAATAATGAGTAAAAATAGATAGTATATTGGAAACAGCTAGAACACAAAGAAAGGTTACTGCTCCATGTTATAGTTTAACTTAAAAATTTGAATTACAAAAGAGATACATAGATGAATTTAGGGGTACACCGTACATGCACTATACAATCAGGAGAACAAAAGCAAATCACTATACTATCATTATGCATTAGCCTCTCTTTTCTATAATGTTCATTATGTAAACTTCCTTATGTTTCTACTTATAAATATTTCTTTATTTTGAGTTTAAAATTCATTTAAGCACCGAATTACCAAATGTTTTAACTTATAATAGCAGTGTTCTAAATAAGTGTTTATAGGTTAATCTCCCTCAAAACTAAGAAACAATTTAATTTTGTGAATACAACCTTTAAACCTGTTCCCACTTTATTAGCAAGAACAGCATTCAAAGGGAACTTGGAAGTGAGGAGACAGACTCATTACTCTTACATATTAAACATTCATTTTTCCTTTTTCTTTGTAACAAATATTTTGAGTCCAATATAGGCTGCTTTTGCACATGGGCCACTCAAAAGAAGGTACCTCTCTCCCATCCCTTAAACCTTCCTGATACTCTATACCTGACAAAATTCCAATAGGGAAAAGAAAGTGCACCTGGAGAAAGGAGCTATAAAGAAGTGCAGTTGGATATTTTTTTAAGTTAAAAAAGGATGTCATTTTCCTTAAAAAAAAAAACCCCACTGAGAAATACCAGGTAATTCATACTTTTAATGTCCTCTTTCTACTGATAATTCTGCTCTCAGTGCTTTTTATAAGGGAATTCGGTCAGGTACCCAACAGCCAGGACTATGTAAGCAACTTGGGCTTGTAGATATAAAATTTTTTTATCCTTTTATTGTTGCTTACATCCCACCCACCACAAATGGTCAAAGCCAGACAAGGGGCTGAGTATGTTTATTATGTGAAAGGTGTAGCACTTAGTTCAATGTCCTCTCTCCCCCTCTGTAACTTTCTCATTTGTCCAACTATAAATCAAATTATTACTAACGAAATATTATTGTGTTCAGCGCATAGATATTAAAAAAAGAAACATATGCATGTAGTATTAAGTTGGCATACCTCGCAAGGCATAATCAGGATCGACATACCCATAACACCCAGCAAGAAATTGAGGATTCTCAATTTCACGGCCCGTAAGAATTCCACCACAGATCATACCAAAATCGAACAATAATGGGTTGTAATCCTACATATCACCATAGCTTGGGTTATTCTTGATTCTGAGCAAAGTGATGCAGAAAAAGAACTCAAAGAAGCAAATATCTTAACAAGATCTTATAAAGACACATAAACTAACCTCATCGAGCATAATATGAGCTGCATCTATGTTGCGAACCAGATAAGGCAGATAAGATGTATTATCAGCATGTAGAGATTTAAGGAGGCAAGCAAATCTGAGACCAACCTTAATTCTCTGTATCCAAGTAAAACTATCTATGGATGAAAAAAAAAAATAAATGAAAAAAAAAAAACTTGTTAATAATTATGGTAGCTGTCTTCAATAATATTAATTAGCAGCCCTGCAAAGTTTGGAAAGATATCATATAAAAGCATACGATAATACATTTTTTTGTTAGGTAATTGATTGAAATACAAAAGCAGATCATTTAAAAAAAATTCAAGTGTGACAGCGAATTATAGAAATCAATGGAAGAGGGCAAAGAAAAAAGTACCTTCAAGTATGAGGTTACGTACAGAGTCTAGTGGCTTGAGATCATAAACAATACCAAGATGTTCCTCTTCATGGCAGTGTCCAATCAACTTCACCACATTTGAATGAGATATAAAATTTGGATGCTGAAGTAAATCAATTTCATCCTAAAAGCCGAGTATTGTATTAGGTAAGCAATAACCATACAAAACAAGACCCAAAAAATAAAATAAATCCATTCAGCTACGTACCCTCAATCTGCTTTCATTATCACCAGGTTGAACTATATATTCTTTCGGGCATTCCCATATCTTCACTGTCACTTCCTGTGATTTAAACTTTCCTCGATAGACTTTTCCAAATTGGAATTTTCCAATAAGATTTTGTTCACTAAATCCATTGGTGCATAGATTAAGGTCGTTGTAAGAAAATGCTTCTATCATTTGGTAATGTTTTCCGGAACATTTAGTACCTTCGATGTAGACAAGAAATATAATGTCAAGGTACAGTTACAATTATAACTTACCAAACAAGAAAAACTAAACTGAAACAATAAGAAGAAAGCAAGGTCACATTGTATTTTTATTTCAAATTTCAGCAGTTCATTTTTTGTGCTTTAAATTTTTCTGGACACAATTTTCCTTTGCAATAAACCTTTTTGTTTTCTGCTAAGGTTCTCACAGGAAAATATAGTATTTTGTACCCTTTTATACAGAATATTAATCACCTTAGATGCAGACAAGAATATAGACATCAAGGTGTAGCATAATTACACCATAACAAATTGAACAATAATCTGGCACTAAAAACAAAAATTAAATTGGGACATTATTGTTTATTTTCTGCTATTTCCATTGTGTGCAGGTGTAGTCGAGTATCTGTGTATGTTTGCATGCCTGAAAGTGCCTAAATATAGTAAGTTTCACAATTTAAAGTTGTTTACCTATAACCAAAGATGGCTTTAGCTGTTAATGGCTCAGCAAAACAACCAGCAGATTAATACCCATATAATTGGATGGCAAAAGAGAGTGAGAATCAAAAATTAAAAACTTCATGGTTTCGAGAACCAGAACACAAAAGATCATTTTGGCAAGTCAGTATTTTGGAAGAATTTTCTTTTTTAACTGCCTTTTGAGTTATTCTATCAAGCGCAGTTTTTCTGAGATACTAATCAAACAGCACCTTACACATTACAACATCTAGTTACACGTATGCATGACATTTTAAATTTACTGTACCCACATTCTTGTATTGTTTAAGAATTGCATACATGTATTCATGTTTATGCTATACTACAACCTAAAAAAGAATCCGAGAAATACATGCTTTTACCTGCTTGAATAAAGGCAGGGCATCTCCTGCTCTCATTTAATACGCATTCACAATGAATAGATAGAGGAAAACATGGCAAGCACCATTTATTAGGAGACCCACAAATCTGACGGAAGAAACCACCCTGACACTGGAATATACTGAGAATTCCATTCATATAGCCGCAACTGAGCTGAACATCTGCATCTGCTATCTTTGCCATCAACTTGGAAAAGCCTAGCCATTAAAGAGAAGTGAATCGTTAACAAACTTGACCAAAAATAAAGCTCTCGTAGAAGAATTATGGTTTTACTTTTCAAATAACAATCTCAATCTATGATTTAATGTTGTTTGGCACAATTACAATACAGCAAAAAAATAATAATAAAAAAAATTAGAAAACTCAATTTCCATAAATATAACTAGATATTTCTTCCAAACATTGATGAAAACAAGTTGCAGTGGTTTCAGTTTGATGTTTATTCATTTTAGTTGTTTGGAAGGGGGAAACAAGCCATCCAAAATTTTATTTTGCAGAATAGATTACCACAAGACATACTATTAAACAAAAAAGACAAGCTATTCATTTTTTCCAATAGATAATCACCTGAAAGTTTATCGACGTTCGGAAGCGTCCTGTCAATGTCCAAGATCTCAGCATGATATCGAACAACATGCAATTTCAATAAACGCCTGACAACTTGTTTCATAGATGGTCGCTTTTTAGGATTATATTCCACACACTGCATTGCCAGATTTGTAATCTCAAATCCATCACTAGGATGATAAAAAAGTGGTTCCCCCCCCAAGCTTTGATAAACAAGTGAAGATTTGGACTTTTGTGGCTTGTATTGAGTTTGAGCCCATTGATAAATGAAAGGTGCACGAGCTACCCTGTCTTCCTCTGTATACACTCTTTTGGTAATTAATCCTAAGAGTACCACACCATATGCAAAAAGATCAGATTTTTCTGACCACCTCCCTACAAAAGAAGGAATTGTCTAATTAGTAAGAAAAGACATGAATAAAGTTGGAATGCAAGAATGGTCAATGAGAAGTTATATATATGGAATAGAAAGGAAGGGTCTTGTCTGGGATGGGAATCCTGTAAATTATGTAAAAGACATTAAATTGATGTTGACATACCTTCTTGAGTTGGATCTTGATAACCATAACAACCATCTACATGTTGATTCAAAAGGTCCCTTCTATCAGTAAGAATTCCACCAGATATCATGCTGTAGTCAAATAATATTGGGTTGTCAACCTACACACAAAATAACAGGAATTTTTTAACATGTCTTGTGCAGATTTTCAAAAAGTGAGGGTGTTAATATGAACACTGCCTTGGCGCTATTACAAGAAAGATGATATAGATAGATACCTGATCAAGCATTATATGAGCAGCATCTAGATTGCGAAGGAGATATGGCAATAAGTATGGGAGTTCTGGAGCATGGAAAAATTGAAGGATGCGTGCCAAGCCAAGAGCAACTTTAATTCTTTCTGATGGGAGTTCTGGAGCATGGAAAAATTGAAGGATGCGTGCCAAGCCAAGAGCAACTTTAATTCTTTCTGGGGAGTTCTGGAGCATAAAAATTGAAGGATGCGTGCCAAGCCAAGAGCAACTTTAATTCTTTCTGGCCAAGTAAAAGTATCTGGCAGTAAAAAAATAAAAAATAAATAAAAGCTTGTGATTGTGATTGTGATTAGAATTTAGAAAAGAAAAACAAAGGCATACCTTTTGATAGTTGGTTAAGTAAAGTATCCTTTGAGTTGAGCAAATAAACAAGACCAAGATGTTCACCTTCACAGCAGTATCCAAGCAATTGGACCAGGTTTGGATGTGGGGTTGGACTAAAATGCTTAAGTAATCTAACTTCATCCTAAAAACAAAAACAAAAACAAAAAAGTTAGATGATTTTTATTGAATAACAAAGTATATAATAGCATAGTAGAGTAGTAAAAGAGATATTACTGTGAATCTTCTAAAATTATCTCCCGGATAAACATCATAAATTAAGGGATTCTCATATATCTTGACAGTAACATGTTGTCGTTCATAAATTCCACGGTACACTCTGCCGAATTGGAATTTCCCAATGAAATTCTCTTCACTAAATCCATTGGTCATTGACTCCAACTTTTCATAACTAAATTCAATCTTCAGAGGAGAAGTAATTATAATCACCACCATGGCTAGTGGCTACGCTACAGAGAGAATAAGAATAAGAATAACTATAAGCCTATAACTATGTTCAAAAGGTCAGAGGAGGGACTCCAATTTGCAACTTCAAACAACACTTCAACTCCTCTCCACGGCCATTCTATCAATTATATATATATTAAGGGAGTTACAGATCCTATGGTAAAGTACATTAGAATTCTAGTTGAATTCAAGTACATTAGAATTCTATTTGAATTCAAATACATTGAATTTAAATATTCTTGAAAAAGATAACATTATTTATGTTTAGTTAATGCAACTATGTATTTGAATTCAATTAGAGAACCTAATGTACCTAACCTAAAGAACTATATCTAAGTTTTACCTATAATAGTTCTACTATTCTCTTTCTTTTTGACTTCCGAGTTCCGACTCCAGTCAGAAAGAGTCAAATGGTTCTAGAATTCATTATTTATTTTGTTTTTCTTTCCGTCCTCATCACGCTCACCAATTAGATTTTCGACATTGGACTTGGCCCGCTCAACATATTTCTACAAGGCCCAACTCTTAATATATGATATGGGCTATATTTATTATTAAAGGATCTATTTCAAGCTTTGGTGGGATTTGAATAAAAAAATATTTGTCATTTTTTTTTTTTTTTTTTTGGGTTTTGTTGTGAATTATAATCTCTTTTTCTCATTTTGTTATGAGTCAGTGTTGTTTAGGGGTCCTCTTGCTCCACTCATATTTATCTACTTCTAAAATATATACATTGAGGCATAGTTATTGAATCCAAATCGAATCATTGAGGCATAGTTATTTATCTACTTCTATGTCACTCATAGTGTTTAATTGGACCACTTTTTCAATTGAACTAATAAAATCCAACTAATTTTGTGTAACCTGTACAACCCGGATGGGTTCTTTCCATCTGATCAATTTTGTAATTTTAAACAAAATTACGTTTACATGTCCATTGCATTATCGTTTTCTACTTCTTTTCTATTTAAATTGAGATGATTTGGTAATTTTTTTTTAGTTCCAAACCTAAAAGGAGTAAAAAACTGATCTAGCGTGTGCTATATGCATAGAATGCATGTGACTTTGAAATTTGAGATATACTTTTGTTTCTAGAATTTTAAAACATGTGGTACGATTTTATTTAGCAAACACCTATGAGTCGATGACCCAATGACTCAGTTCTTAGACTAAGTTTAACAACTATGTTCTGAGGTTACTTTTCTCTCTTGTGATTCCTATTGCTACTACTAGCAAATTAGAATTTTGGCACACGATTTTGGTGATGAGAACTCTGGGTTGCAAATGACCAAAAAGATATGGGAACAAGGTAAAGTGTAATATGATTTTTCTCTCCTTCTCGTAAATGTGTTCAATGCCACCACTTGATTGAACCACGTACAATGCTAATCGGGTGTTTTCCATCTTTTTTCTTAATGTATTTCCCTCCTATTTTTTGTTTATTTGTATTAACTAGGCCTTAACTAGAGTTAAAGTGGCAATGTTATAGTTTATGTGAAGTTTGAATATTCCTTGAGTGTGTAGGCGCGGCGTCGTTTGTCAGTGAGGGCAGCAAAGTGCCAATTATTTTTATAATTGGGGGGGTGGGGGAGGGTATTAAAAATTAGGGCAAACTACAGATACCACTCTTGTGGTTTACCTTTCAAACATGAAATTATCCAGTGGTTTATTATGTCATACTTACCTCTTATGTGAATTGCTTTATGATACATTTCCACTAACTTTAACAAAATTTGATGATGTGGTAACGGCCAACAACCATTGGAAAATACTTGAAAAAAAATTGACTCTACTCGTACATCTTTGGTTCTCTCTCAAACTTTATTCATCAATCCTCATTTTAGGTTTAGGTTTATGTTTATTCACACGACATAAGTTTTAAGGTAATGTTGCTTTATTTTCTTTAATCATTTCCCAATGAGTGTTTTTGGCACTTGTCACATTATCAAATTTCGTGAAAATTAACGGAATTACTTCATAAAACAAGGGGAAAATTGCACTTTTCTCCTCTTTAATTATTGAGCCAATCTCAATTTCACTATTTATCTATAAAATCGAAGTAATGTCTCTTTTTATGTATTGAAAATAGGCAAATACGTCAACAGTCTAATTCTCTGTTAAATCCAAACAAAAATAACAGAATATTTTTATGGTTATTTAAATAGTTAAAATCTAGAGAGAGGAGAAACCTAGATAACAGAAGAACTTCAGCTTTAACAGCATGGAGGCAAGAATTAGCATAAGTAGCAACTGATTTAAGCAGCTTCAGCTTCCAAAGAAAAAAGTCCTTTGGTATAACATCAACAAAACCCTGACAACAAAATGAGTGATGTAAAATTGGACTGCTTCAGGATTTATAAAATAAAAAAATAAAAAAGAAAAGAAAAAAGGAGAGAAACTTTTAAGGCCAAAGAAATGAGAAATCAGCTTAGAGTCTTCGATTAGACAAAATAACGCCAACCCCCTGTTAAAGTCCAATGGGCCTAACTCAATCTCAAAAGACGCCTTGAGAGATGAGGATTGCCCATGGCTTATTAATTGCACAACCCAAGAATACTTGGTCAATGTGGGACTAGACTCTCACTTTAATATGCCCCCTCAC
Source organism: Fagus sylvatica (assembly GCA_907173295.1). NCBI lineage: Eukaryota > Viridiplantae > Streptophyta > Magnoliopsida > Fagales > Fagaceae > Fagus > Fagus sylvatica. The sequence goes on from OU015761.1 coordinate 19,580,224, forward strand.
GTGTGGCGGACCAACCAAACACGTGGATCATAATAGGGGGGAGATCTGCCCAACACCCAAGGGGTGGCTCTGATACCATGTTAAAGTCCAATGGGCCTAACTCAATCTCAAAAGATTTGAGAGATGAGGATTGCCAACTTCAATGTGGGACCAATACTTGAAGTGTTTGTTTTACCTGCAACCTTGAAATCCAAAATGTATCCTGAAGTGTAACCGTAAATTTTCCTTGATTATTTATGATACAAAATTTTCTAAATGATATTCCCTTAGAAAATTAAAACTTTCTAATTTTTGGGACTAAGGCTTTATATTAACAAACAATATATTCTTGCCAATATATTTTTGAACTGGGAGAGACTTATAGTGGGGTCTGGACCTTAATATTGGGCCTGCGTTTGTGGTATATATTGCGGGATTGCCACTTTGTTTGGAAAAGCTCAAAGACTTAAGCCCGATCTGCTTAACGGTATTGGTAACGAAGACTTAGAGTGAGAGAGACTTGCTGTTCAGTGTTTTTTGTTTAGGCCTAGCCCACCACCTAGAAATTCAAGCCTAGCCCAGATTGCCTCAAATTCCAATTTATTTGAAGTTGATCCACCTCAACTCATCAATGAAGCAGGGCGGGCTCTAGGCTTCGGCCAAGGCTCATTGCCCCACCTATCCAAAAATATTAAAAGGGGTCTCATGGCCCCTATTGCATAAACAAAAGTCCCAAAATTATACGAAAATATCTTTAAAATTGTAGTATGAATTTATTATGATCATTAGTCTTATATATTTTTCATATCGCGGTGAGCCAACATATATACATCTTAAAGATGTTTAGCCCTTGTCATTTTGCGAAGCAACATGCATCCAGGCCGTCCCAATCATTATGGGGCCTCATGCCAAATCTCAATTTGGAGCTTTTAACCTATTTTGTATTATATTAAATTAATATAATTTTTTTATTGGAATTTTATTCTTGCTTATTATTGATCACACTTGCATTTTGGCACCTAAGGAATTTGTAAATCTGAGGATAAAAAAATGTAATAGATTTTTTTTTTTTTTTAAGTGAGATTTAGAAAGAAAAAAAAAATTATATGGCTTAGAGAAAGAGAAATTATATTATAACATTATATCTTAATCACTCATTGACCCAATAAATTAATCCAACAATAATAATAGAGTTAAGGGGGAAAAAAGCAATGTCATTAAAAAAAAGAAAAAAGAAAAGGAAAAAAAATATAAGGACAATAATTAGCCATATGGGTGGCTTGGTAGGTGAGAATTGAAAATATCTCACTAAGGTTAAATTTGGTTAGTAGCAACTCACGTAGGCACCAAAAAAGAACAAAAAATTAAGAGAGAGAGAGAGAGAGAGAGAGAGAGAGAGAGAAGAAGAAGAAGAAGAAGAAGAATTGGAGAACCACTGCAAGTGTAGCCGTGAGAAGTTGAGGAGAAAGAAAAAAATGGAGAAAAAGAGGCCAATCAAAAAGAAAACTGAAGCCACTTGACTTCAACGATTTTTCTTTTTCTTTTTTCTTTTCTCTTTATTCCAAAATTCCTTTAAATTGGGGCCTGTGGGTATTTTTTTTTCCCTTAAATTTGGGGCCTTTTTTAGTAGTGAGTTTTTTTTTTTTTAAATTTTTTGGGGGCCTCATGCAAGTGCTTAACTTGCTTATAGGATGGGCTGGCCTTGCATGCACCTCACTTCTTCTTTGTTCACATAGTTTGTTTATTGCTACTATCTTTGAATGTTTGGATGCAAACAACCTCTGAAGACTTCCCTCACATTAAACCAAAAAAAAAGTTCAAAGAAATAGTTTGGCAGACTCTGCATTAAACACCTTTGAACTTTTTTTTTTTTTTTTTTTTGTCTATTTGAACTATTTAGAACTAACAAATAGCTCCTCATGTTAACATTTCATTCAAATTAATGGTATTGGTAAGTTATCATGAGCAAATCACATGATTGTAACAAAAAGAGAAAATAAAAACACCTCTATTTAATCTTCTTTTTTAACTAGAAATCATTGTTTGTGCGAATTCTACGAAATCTTTGTTTGTATATGTACGTTGAGTTTGATGTACAATGAACTTGGAATTGTGATAATGTGATTTTATAGCAAGGGTATTGACAATATCATCAAGAAATCTAATATCATTTTCGGCCAGTATGGTTTAGTTGATTTGTTAGAGTTGCTGCTTCTATTTCTGTTGTTTATGGGCTGTTGTTTTGTGATAAATTTTTGGTGCGTCTCTTCTCGGATTCAGCCACTCTGTCAACAACAAAAGAAGACAAAGACAGTTTCCAGCAACTCATAATAGTCAGAAAAATTATGTAGAGAAAATAACTTATAGAAGTAGATTAAGAGTATAGTAATGGAAGAGAAATGGACTTCCCAATTTGTGTACTCATTTGTTACTAGGGATGTTTATCCCATCTGCTGGATGTGCTTTTATGGAGCTGCTGGAGGTATTTTATAGTTGTTGAATATATTTTTTTGTATTTCTCTCTCTATTGTATGTGTTTATGAATGACAATATGGGTTTTGAGGGTTGTTCTATATCTATAAAAGCAAAAGTATGTATGTAAAAGCTGATATGTAATACGTATGGCAATATGTGTTTATTCTCTTTGCAAAAGTCTAATCTTGATTCTGTATCTGGTTTGCAAGGGTTAAAAGAAAAAGTTACACAATATATACATAGATGCCAATCGGTGTATGAGTGTACCATTGGAACCTGTGGCAATATGGGCTAGGCTTCAATTTCAAGGTGGTGGGCTAGGCCTTAACAAAAAAGAATTGAACATCAAGTCTATCTCACTCTAAACCCAAAAAAGGAAAAAAAACAAAAAAATACAAAATAAAAAACAAACAAACAAACCATGGTCTAAAGTTATTAGTCCATCTTTTATCGATTGAGCTCTTTTATAAAAGCCTCAAAAAGAAGACAAGACCGGATCTACAAGGCTTCTGGCCTTATATAGTAACAAAGCACACTGGTTTGCATTATGTTGCTACAATGAATGCAATGTTATTAAAAAAATATATAGGGTAGTGATTCTATAAAAACTGAGGAGTATGTTTGGCAAAGCTATATAGTCATACATTTAATGGAGAAGAAGATCTGTTTGGACCGTGTGCTTGAGAGTTGTCTCATTTTTTTTTATTCTCTTCGACAGAATCTTATATAATTTTTAGAGTAACTTCTAAAATTCTATCTACCTATTTTGATTTTGTTACGTTTTCAATATTTAAATAAATGTTAACTATAACCATTTTAATATTTATTTAAATAATTAATTATTTGGCAAATTCCAATCCAATTTTTCAAAATAGATATATAAGATTTTAAGATATCCATAATAGTAGATATACTATAAAAATTCTGGATGATACTATTTTTTTTTTTAGTACGTGACACCAACAATTCATTCAACAAATCAATTGCTCATACAGTGAAATTGGGACCACAGCAGCAAATAAAAGAAAGTGGACATCATACATATTCTTTTGATTTCATTCGGATGGACCATAGCAGCAAATAAAAGAGTCTTAATTGTACTGCCATTGCTTGTAGAGGCCATGGCATCTGTTATAGGTGTCCAAGTATTGCCCTTTTTTATGTCAAATTCGGAGAATAAGTGTGGGAGTCGAGTGAAAGTGAGGAGTTTAAGTGATCCTGATTGATCAGCTTAAAGATGGTTTTTGAATTTGTTTTGTTCTTTGTGTTTAAGAGATATGTGTAGATGACTAGATTTAATGTGTTTTTTGGTGGGTTAAAACTTTAGAGATATTGTAGTCAGTTTTTGAAAAATTTAAATTACAAGTTGTTATAATTTTGTTGGTATTGATGCGTGCAGCGATGGATGGTACTGGTTTGGGACTTGTTTTGCACCATAAAGCTCTTGTGAAGTTAGTCATATTACCCCTTTGTCTATGATGATTGTGAATGCTTCTCTGTATGTTAGGATTAACACCTTTTTAATTGATCATCTCAATGGTATTCAATTGATGCGGGAACCTCTAACACAATTCTTTTTTAATTTAGTTTTGTTTAAAAGTCAATTTTATTTTTCACTATTAGTCTGTTGGATTTTATTTTAGGTCATATTAGTTAATTATTTTAATAGTATTTTATTTTTATAAATTCCTGGAGTCAAGGTTATTTTTGTAATTCAATAATTAGACTTTTCCAAGTATTAGTATTAGGGTTTAGTCCTAGTGTGCTATAATACTCCTACGGAGACTGTTTACAGTTTACTTGAATAGTAAACATTTTGTTTGAGTTTTCCTTCAAACAGCTTGGTACTAATTTTAGGCGACCCTAGGCATGGGTTCCTAGGTTTTGCTTTCTTGGTGTTGATTCCAAGCAAGCGTAGGTATTAATTCTTAGGTTATTTTTATTTTTCATATTGCACCAGTTTTAGTTTTGTCCTGAATCCTACAACAAATTTTGGTATCGGAGCTTGTTGTTCTACATCTTCATTTTTAAATGAAATTCATCTTAATTTATCCCAAACAAAAAATCTCAATTGTGAGAATAAAAGTTAGTTTAAACAAGAATATAAGTAGAGGCCCTTAGCATTGCAAACCTGGGAATTTGTAGGTCTTTTATGAGATGATGACGCTATTCTATTTGGAAAACAAAAAAACAAATCAATTTTCTTGCTTACTAGTTCGTTTCCAGCAATTAAATGACTTCTAGAAGGATTGGCTTTTGAGTTAACCTAAGAATAACAAGAATGGAATCACGAATCTGGTAAGCATTTGAACCTATGACATGGGGTTCTTGGAGGCCCACGTTCTATTGAACTGAGCAAAGAGAGATTTATTATCACACTGAACATTTTTTAACCCTAAGGTCTCCATCCAATTCTTGTAGAAAACTGAAGTGAGGATGTTCTCAGTGTTTCTGATTCTCATGGAAAGAAGCGTGTGGATCATAATGGTATTTTAATTTTATGGCCATCCTTTTTTATCATCTTGCCATAGTCTTGAAAGAAAGTATTAACTCTTTTGAAAGAAAATATTAACTCTTTTGAAAGAAAGTATTAAGTCTTTTTTCTTTGAGACAGTTATCTCATAGGAGATTCATATTGTATGCAGAGAAAATAGATGTGTTCACATTCGGGCATGGTAGACAGCTTAACTCTGTCTCTATGCTGCATTATATAACTTCTCTCAAGAATCTTTTTGTTCCCATTTCACACTGCTTACATCTCTCTCTCTCTCTCTCCATGTATCAAAATTTTTTCTATGTTTTTTATGAAGTTCAATTGCAATGTTGATTCATTGAAATGAAACATTATATTTGTACTCTTGTAGCTACTTGACTATAATATGTAATTGTTACTAACTTGATAAACAACTATAATTCATTAAGTTGTAAAACTGTGTTTAGACAGAAGATGCCATTATTCATTTATTGCTTGCACCTTTTTATTCGAAATTATCCATTTTATATGTCTATAAACTCAATTAATCCTCGCGTCAAATATAGGGATTTTAACAATAACTTATGATTGAATAGAACTAGCCAATTATAGATTAGGAAATTTGTTGATATATATCAAGCAACAGTTGTTGGATCATATGTGTTTGTGATAGTAATTACAACAACAATAACAATGGCAAGAGTATATTGTTTATTGATATAGAGCCCTAGTCCCAAAACTTTGGGGTTGGCAACATATCCTCAATAGACTAATCGAGGCCAGCTGCATGTTTGAATTAACAAAGTTAAAATCCTTATGGGATGTACATGTCCTCTGCACATGTTTGAATTAAAAAGCATCAATGGTATGTTTGTGGGTAATGGGGTCTAAGATTAGCTGGTTGGTTGGTTAGGAACTTCTTCACTTGCTTATGGGCTCCCTAGTGCCAAACCAAAATAGGGTGGCATCTCCCAAGTGATTTTGAATTAATCAAATTTCATCATATTTTATGTTGATTTAGTTACAAAATTGATTTCCTTATTCTATTGTAGAACTTTGAGATCATTATGTTTTAACAAAATCCTAGAAATATTCTCTGCAATGATAAAATATTTTCTGGTCCTTAATGAATGTGTTGTGTGGCTTTTACTCACACGTGTGCGTGAATTTGTCTTATCCTTCAATTGACAAGATATCGTCATTTATAGTTCAGTGGATTTTTGTTGTATGAAGGGCTGGTAAAACTTGTAGAAGAAGCTGTCAGGTTTGAGCATGCTTCATCTCCACATAAGCCAATTTATTTGGTGGGGGATTCCTTTGGAGGATGCCTAGCACTTGCTGTTGCTTCTCGCAATCCTGCTATTGACCTAGTTCTGATATTATCCAATCCAAGTATTGGACTTGAGTTTTAGTACCTTTAAGTTCATGTGGGTTCAAGTATTGGACTTGAGTCTGAGTTCAAACAACATCCAAATGGACCTTAAGTATTGGACTTAGACTTTGGTTCAAACAAGAGCAAACAAGGTCCCTAGCGTTGGACTTGGGCCTACTCTCTCTCTCTCTCTCGTAGGGGTTAACATTTTCTACGCTTTTTTCTAAGCCAAATAAACCCAACTAGGTAACAAAGGAAGGGAATACAAAAATGCAATTCATCCTATAAGCTTTTGATTTTTTGATCAGTTTCCATCTCTCTCTCTCTCTCTCTCAAGAATCAAAGATAAACCAAGCTTTTTATTTTTCTTACTATTATTCAAACTCCCTCTTTTCCTCTCTTTCATTTTTTTGGTTGCATTGTACTTAGAGAAAGACCCATTTTGGATTTTTGAATTTCATTATTGGTCCTTAACGTTTACACACGTTATACGTTTGGTTTCTAATGTTTGAAACGCATAAAGTTTCAAAATCGTACACTATTGATTCCTAATGAATTTTTTAGTCCCTAAGTGTCAAAATGTAAGCGCAATTGATTCTTAAAGCTTCAAAAAGTGAGCGTTGTTGATTCTTAAATGATGTGATTTTAGGACTAATAACGATCGTTTTTAGTCTCTAAAGTTTCAAATATGATCGTTATTGGTCCCTAGGGACTAACGATGCACGTTTTTGAAATATTAGGGATCAATTGTGCGTGTTACAAACATTAGGGACCAAACATGCAATCTATGTAAATGTTAGAGACCAATGTTATATATATATATAATTACAAAGTATTATAAATTGTTCAACACATTTCTTCCGCAAATAAATAAGATGACATTAATTTAAGGGATCTCAATTTTTTGTAGAGTATATGTTGTCCCAAGACGCACAATATTGTCATAAAAAGGTAGTAGCTAGCTACTTGCTAGGAACCGTAAAGGTATTAGAACGTGCACTCTCACTCACACCAGCTCATGTGAAAGAAAGGAAATAAAAAATGGAAGAAGAGAAGAAAATGATGAGGCTAAAGATGCGGTGGAGAGAAGATGGGGAGAAAGATAAGAACTCAGTACTAAGAAAAATAAATGGTTTAATTGTGGTGAGCAGGTGAGGAAAAAGAAAGAAATAAAGTAAAGAATAAAAAAGAAGCAAAGGGTGACAGATATTAAAAGAAGAGAAGACAGAAGAGTGTAGAATATGCGTGAAAGGGGAAAAAATCAGACTGTTTTGATAAGACATTGAGGTGATGGTGGCAGGTAGGGGGGATGAGTGAAAAAAAATAAATGTTTTTAAATTTGTAATGGGCTGTAGCTTTAGATTTTAGTTGAATCCAAATCTAAACCAAGCTCTAGTTTTAAAAAATAAATAAATGCAAGTATCAATGTTGCAGATTAAAATATAATCTTGTTTTGTTTAACTCTTGGAAAAGACTCTCGTACTATTATTATATCATTTATTTCATATTATTTGAATTATCATTATGATAATTCAAATAATGGTTAGACAAACTAAAATTAAGAATATCATCATATCAATTTAAATAATTTTTTTGTCATTTGTTAAATTAACTTATATTTATTTAATGAGTAAGTCTTGTTTTATATTTATATAGTTTAAGGATCATTATTTTGTAATGTTAATATGTTTAGTTACATATTTATATAGTTACATTTTGCTTAGTTTTGATTTTTTTTTTTGCAAAATATAAGATGTGGAAAACTCATATAAAGTGTTTTAAAATTTATTATACATTTGTTAACCCAGCATTATTAGTTACAAACTGTTTATGTATTTATTTAATTATTTATATAATTTTAAAATTATTAATTAAATTATTTATGACGTCATTCACCGGTTCGACCACCGGTCGACCATGTACGGGAACCACTCCCTTTTCCGGTTCTCTCCCCGGTCCGGTTTTTAAAACCATATATGATTTCTATTAAAGAAATATAATATGTCAAGATTCTAATGAGATGTTTAATTATAGAATAAAATTTAAATTCAATATATATATATATATATATATATATATTAATATAATATATATATATATATATATATTAAAATAATGAGGTGTAAAATTGTGAGAACTCAAAAGCTTATGTGGCGCAATATTATGAAGTCAATCAAAAGTAAAAAAGTTTCGATTTTACATTATAGTATAGATATATATATATAATATGCTATTAGTTGAATTTTTTATAAAAATTAAATTAAGATAACATAAGTATGCTACTAAATTGGAATATATTAAATGAAATAACTTATATATATAATGTTTTTTTAGTCTCAAATTTTTTGTTCAAATTTTTAATATACCACATATTATATATATATTTTTTTTTTTTTTTATCATTCTTATTCTTTTATGCTGTATTTTTACAACATTTTTTAAATCTTAAACCAAATGAAACAGTATGTTTTGTACCGTTATATATTTATCCCATATATTACTTAAAATTTGACTTTTTTTTTTTTTTTTTTTTTTTTTTTGAAAGTAGACTTTCTTTATGTATTTCATTTTTTATGTATGTTAATAAACATAAGCTATTATCTTTTATATGTCAAAATTCATTTAAAAAAAAAAAAATCTTTCATATTTATCAATGTCTTTTAAGATACAAACCTATAAAAGGAAAACAAATGTTGAAAACACTAAAGAAATAAAGAAGTGAAAGTTTTAATCGAAAAGAAAAAAAAAATTATTACTTTTCAAAATGAAAAACAAAAAAGCACAAATTCTTAATGTAATAATTTAGTCTTCTTTATGTAAATTTGTGTGTAAGTAATAAAATATAAGAATGATTACATAATAAACTCCAAATTTTAATATTGTTTTCAACTTAATTATGAAGTTACAAGTACATATATGTTCACAAAATATCAGAATTTAGATGAGTTGTACTTGAGGGTTGTCTTGCAATAAAAAAAATCATTTCATGCAAGGTGAGGGTTGGTTGTTAATTCTAGTATCGTACGTGTAGCTAATATCAACAACCACCCAACTTAAATAGTGCACAATAGAGTATTGCTGGCTGAGAAGCAAGGCAGAGAGAGGGGGTCCAGAGGGGAAATTGGCCCCTCCCCCACCCTAGTCGACCCTTAATTTGTAGGACTAGAGTTTGTGTAGTTGTGTAGAGGTCTATATCTTGTCCAAGAACAATTCTACTGCACCTATTCAAGTACAATCTGTAGGATCACATAAAATTACATAAAAAATTTCATAGCTTCCTGTTATGGCAACATGTGAAGCAGTTTATACAATCAATCTCCTAATGGTCTACCAATAAAACACCCTTGATTTTCCACTAATCAGCACAACATAACCTCAACAAGTTGTGCTGCAATTTTATGTGATCCAAGAATATTATTCATTCAAGTAAAGATTTTTAGAGTTCTGGTAAGAAATAAGAGCAAAGAGCTGTGGCTGAAACTATCCACAGACAGCAAAGGAGGCCTAAGTAATTAAAGAGACATAGACCTGATAGAAGAGAATTTTGTTGAAGACATGAAAAACAAAGACTTAGCTTGTTTGATACGATCATACGTGGTGCATGAAAGTACATACAAGGATGACCCACTACCCTTGCTGTGTAGACTAGTCCCATGATGCGGAGAACTTTGGACGTTTATTTCTTTTAGAATGTTATTTATTAAATTATTTATTTTTGCTGAATTCTTTTAGAATGTTATTTGGTTGTTGAGTCTTGTTAGGATTATTAGGATTAGGATTGTTTGGATGGTTGGCATGGTTTATGTCAAACGTATTCCTTATTTGTAGTTAACGTTGGATTCAGTTTTATAAATCTTGATAAGGTTATTCGAATAAAATCATCTTGAAAGTATTTTGAACTTTAGGAGGTGGGTTTGCCTCGAAAAGTTCTTTTTATCTTATAGTGTTTCTCTTTCATCTACAATCATAGAGAAATATAATTCTTTTTATGTATCAGAGAGTTTTTATCCAAATTAGAATCTAGAGGTTAAAATTCCTCGGTCAAATTCAAATTTATCCTTTTTTATTTTCACTCAAATAGTCACCATACGTAAAGACAATGTCTTATATCATTGTCCGGCCTAATAATAAAGCTGCTAACCAACAAACCCTTTAATGTAGAAGCTATGAATTAGACCATACAAAAAATTGTGGAAACCAACAAATTAAAGGTGTGAAAGTCAGATATATAGCCGTCAAATTACGACATCGTTTGGGTGCAAATTCACAACCATAATTCCATTGATGTGCCAACATATAGGGTAGGTTTGGGGCTTTATGTAAGATTAACTGTGCAACTAGATGTAACAAATTGACCCTTTACCATAGGGGAAGAGAATTAGCTAGCATTAATTGGAGGTGCAACTACCAAGACCAGTACGCTGTTTGTTTTTTTATTTATTTATTTATATAAAAGCTTATCGGACATATGCAATACAAAACATATTACATGGGATGCTATTCAATTTTAATAATTGGGGTTGAAAGTTACTTTTGTAACTTTCAATCTCAACCATTCATTTAAAAAACTAAAAAAAGATAAAAGTTAAACATTTGAAAAAGTTCAAAAATATAACTATGCAATACCCCATGCAATACACTAGAAATCTCAATCCATTAATTTTTGTTATTTGTAATGGCCAGTTGAGAGACAATAATTGCGAGTGCAATACATGATCAAGAACAAAGACAAAATCAGTGTTTCTAAATTGGGAAATCATGGGAGATCACTTGGAACACGCCAAATTTGGGCTTGGACAGATTTGAAATTGTATGAAAGGATAAGATGGGGTTGCAAAATTCGAAGTGGAAGTGACAAGCTAGAACTAATTAAGCAGGATAAAAGCCCAAAATGTAAACTGATGGTAACAGTAATATCACTAATATGAACAACCGGTTGGACACTATGCAAACACATGAAGGAAAAAAATACCCAAGTACAAAGAATGTACGATAATAGTTGGTGTGAGAGTAGTGGCGGAGCCCGTGGAGGCTACTTACCAATCCCATCAAGACCAATGAAGCTTCTAAATTGGAACCGCCAAGGGTTTGGTGTGGCACTGAACTCAAAATTTGTCTCATTTAATTTGCTAAGAAGCATGGGAATATTTTCGGGTACCGATACCGTACGACAGTGTGACATTTCCTATAAAATTAAGGTACAAATACACGTATATTTATTAAATATATATATTTTTATATATTTGTTATACATATTTTTTTCATATCTTTTTAAACATATATAAATTTAAGAGCAATCATAGATAATAAAGTACATTCATTATCAGTCTAGAGGTTATTAATTACATTTTGCTTTCTGGGTTTGGTTTAGAATTAAGAGATTTCATATTATAACCCAATTTTGTTAACATTTATACTCTGCTAAACATTTGTGAGTGTTTTAGTTAGAGTGGTTTAGGGAACTCTCTAACTAACTGAAAATTTGTAGTTTATTAAGCTGTACTCAAGTGGGTGTTCTTGAAAAGAGTTGGTATATAAGTTTTGTCAATTAGTGAGTCTTGAAAAAGAGTATTAATTGTACTGCCATTGCTTGTAGAGGCCATGGCATCAGTTATAAGTGTCCAAGTATTCCCCCTTAATTTTTTTGTCGAATTTGGAGAATTAGTAAGTATGAGAATCGAGTCCAAGTGAGGAGTTTAAGTAATGCTGATTCTACAGTTTTGTCCTCAGATTCAGTTGTGGTGAATGGAACTTCTGAGAGGGAGAGCTGGGACTTTAATTGATCAAGGAAATGAGCAGTTAAGGTCTAAAATTGAGAAGAAGAGGATTAAAGGATGATGGGTATGGCACTGAGACTTATCATAGATTTCTTTGATATGGCCAAGGACATTGTTAAGACTTGTCAGCAGTGTGATTGCCCAGTTGATGAGCCCATGTTGTCCTGGGCTGTATTGGGCTTTCATCTCGTCCATTTTGGTCCTAAGCTTTCAAGCCCAATTGTGGCTAGACCTATGGTAGCATCTATTCTTTTTGTGATGATTTGAATTTTTGTCTTTAGTGTTTAGGCTTTTATGACTAGGTCTATATGCATGGTTATAGTTAATTATATGGCTATCACTATATGCATGGCTAGAGACAATTGTATCACTTGCATGGGTTTTGGTCAAGGGTTGACTATTAGGTGGAGTATGGATTGTAGGCTTGTTTTGGCTTGTTAGGCAACTTTGTTTTGAAACTAAAGTGTCGGTGAATGAAATCTTAGATGAAGGCAATTGTAAGAAGGAATTTTTTATGACTTCTTTTTCTTTTTGTAGTAAAGAGTTGTCAGTTTTTGTTTTTAGACTATCATGCATGATTTGTTTGTATTTGTGTAGGAGAGAATTATTGTTTCTACCGGCTAGAATTTTTGGCTTAAAATAATGATAAAATCATTCAAAGAAATTTACTTCAGTTTGTATATCATTCATAAACTCATATAGAAATAAGACCTCAACAAGAAGCAACATATATAAGGCAAATTTTGATTGGTAAAATTCACCATTGGGATCCACAAATCATATTATTTGCAATTCAAGATAGGCATATACTTTTTTCTACCCTTTAATCTTCTTATGGAGGTGATGAATATATAGTAGACATATCTTATTGCAACCTTCTATATTAAATGGCACCGCCCAACAAAAATTAACGTAAATGGCCTCTAGTTTCTGTACATTTGTTTTTTTTAATAAATACAGTTTATAGAAGAAGAAGCCTCGTTGTCCCATAATTTCATATCCAAAGTAGGATGAACCTCAAAAATCTATTTTATAGAGAGGAAAAATATGATTATGCTACAACATTGTTTGTCATCTACAAATTTAAACAAGCTTTGTGTCAAAACTCAAATGGCCATGGTCCCCACGTGTCTAACTTGTTAATTTCTCTTCATTTAGACAAGCTTTGTGTTAATCTCTTCAATGCTGATGGGCTTTTTGGGTTGGGTTATAATCTAGGGCTGTAACTCGGTGGATGGAAAAAGCCCATCATGGGCCTAGTTCGGATTGACCAAAGTAGGTGTTTCTATTGAAGCCCAACTTATGCAAAGGCCCAGAGAGGCTCCTCATTTCCAAGTTCCCTTTGAATAGTGGTCTTGCTAATAAAGTGGGAACAAGTTTATAGGTTGTATTCACTCGATTAAATCGTTTTTTTTAACTTCACCAGCATTTTTTGTTTTTCACATGTGAAGAAAAAACCCACTCTCTGTTTACTTTTTTTAAATAAACTGTCTAGCAGACTTTCAATTTTTTCTCTACTCTATTTAAATATACTTTATTTATTCTTCTATCCGATTTAAATATTATATTATTTATTTATTCTTCTTTTACTTTTTCTGAATGTGAGAGAGAGAGAGAGAGAGAGAGAGAGAGAGAGAGAGAGAGAGAGAGAAATATTAAACAACTTAAGGGAGTGAAATTAATTTTTTAAGTGGATGGAGAGTTAAAGTAACTTTCTTGTTGTGTAGAATTTAGAACAAATGAAGAGTGTGAATAAGAGTGGCTGGACTTCCATATTTTTGGTCTGGCTCTACACTAGTGGATGAGAGAGCCAAATAACCACATTGCTCGAGATGCTCTAATACTTCTATTATAACATTTGGAAATTCAGTGCTTATATGACTTGGATTGAGTTAATCGTCTTGGACTAAACCTCTTTTAAATTCAAATTAAAGAAATATTTACAAGTAGAAACTAATGATATGAGATAGAGATGACTTATAGAAGTTTACATAATGGACATTTATAGAAATGAGAGGCTACATTGCAGGAACACTTCCCAACAGGAATTTGGTGACACTTTTGTTTTTGCTTTTTGTTTTCTGTTTTTTAATATTTGAAGTATTTGATGAGACTTTGATTTCGTGTATAAAGGACTTATGATTTTATTTAGAAAAGGGCTGGTGTGGCTTTATTTGATTGGAGGGTGTAAATGTAAACTTTTACACCCCACCCGGTTTGAATTTAATCTCTTAGAAATAAGGTTGAACAATTTGAAAGGCATTATCCCTAAGGCCTACAAACTCTAAAAATATATTTTTCATAAATATGGGAAGCCATTCAGAAAAAAGGGGTTATCTCTCATACACATTCACCTACCATCATTTTGCAAAAATTATGTGGGAGTAACCCATTCACACCTTTCTTCAAACCCAAGAACTTTAATTTCTATCAACATACCAATTTCTCATCAAACCATTCATCTTACATTCATTTCTTTTCTTTTCACTAACACAAATTTCACGGAAAATTATTTAGTAGTCCAGGACTACAAATCAAATGTGAGAGAGGGACTATGCACATGAATGGTAGGTCCCTGTAATCCTGAACTACTGAATAATCACTCTAAATTCCAGTTATCTCGGCTTCAATCTCAACAATTAAGTATTTTAACACATCCAATAACAACACAACTACTTTATGGTGGTCATGAGGAGAGTCTCTAACTCCAAAGATTAAAGGAAGATAGTGGCGATCATTGCCATGTTACATGTGGCAATGAATGCCACTTGTCAGAAGACACTTGTCAATCATATATGAGATTTGAAGACACTTGTCAATTACGTAAAATATTTTAAGCCATTGTCGTTCAATTAGAAGATACAAAAGTGATTATTAAGGAGTGAAAAAACTACTCCCTTGCCTTGTGGGGTAGTTATTGGCATGAAATAACTACCCTTCTTGCCTATAAAAAGAGGGCTTCTCATGAAGAAAGCCACATCCAACATCCAACACACTCAACTCTTGTTATTCAACATAACGTTTTCTCTTTTGATGTTCTATGCTTCCTAGTCTATTATTATCGTTGTAAAGCATTAATGCAAGTAGTATACTTGTAATTATTATTCTTTGATGTTTATGAAGCTTTATTAGATTCATAGCAAGTTTGTAGTTGTTAATCCAGTAGATCTTAAAAGTCCTTAGTTGAATCGCAAATTATTGTTTCTCATCAATATGCTCTATTAGCTTTGTAGTCTGATAATTCAACCATTTTACTTTCCTGCAATCATTTACTTTTCATCAAAAGTTGTTATTTAGCATTTTTCTAATTAAAATATATATATATCCACTTAGTAGCATTAGTATAGATATATCAAAAGTCCTCTTAATTGAGGCATCACTAAACCATATCCTTTTAATCACGAAGTCAAATCCTAAAACAAAGATCTTAAGAAAGGTCATCGACACCTGTAAAAGGTCATCGATACACCTACAATCATATCAATACACGAAAATTAAAATCATCTCAAACAATATTGTTTGAGATCAAATTAGAGTTTGGTTGATTTTGTGTAAAGAAAAATGTGTTGAATAGACAGTCTTCAACTGAACAGAAACATATGCATCCTAGTAGATGTTCTCTCAAGTGGTGTGCAATTGTGCAGAGGTGTGCCATCTGCTCCCAAAGTAGCCATAATCAAGCTATTTTTGGGACACTTATTGCAACTTAGCATTTGGTCTATAACCATCCCCTTTTTTGAGGGAAAAAAATGACATTGTAAACAAACCTTTTTCCATGGAAAAAGGAAATGATTGAATGAACTTAAGACAAGAACAAATGTACCTGTCAAAACCATTTTTTATAGCTCAAATGTTGGAACTTCATGTGAAGGAGCATAGAGTGCCTTATACAATGTTCTATCAACAATACTCCTATAAGGATCCTCCTGCCGCTTCTTAATCAAGAACGTCAGATTGCGCTCAACCTCAGATTTTATCTGCAAGTACAATTGGTTTGCAACTTCTTTGTCTCTCAAGATATCTTCCCTTCCCTTTGTTTTTATGGGCTTCCCGAACAGATAGTAGAAGCGGCCAGGTATCTTGGGTAACATCACTGGAATAAAGAGGTCTCGGTTAGCAACCTCCCCTTTTATCTCATCCCTGAAAATCCAAGCAAATTCTATCATTAGAACTTGAATCCAATTTCCTATAATAGAAAAGTTGTTTAGCATCTCTAGTGTTTGGAATTTTTTACTCAGGGAGTAATTACCTCACTCTTATTGCATTGTGGTTAGCATCTTTGATAAAATCATTAACCACTGGGATTTTAATTAGATCTTTATAATCAAGGACCACCTGCCATGGTCGAAAACATAAAAGCACAAACCCAAGCAAGTAGAATGTTAATTGCAAGATAAGCTCTATAAAAGAGAAAAATAAAAGGGGGTAGTTTTCAAAATTTATTTTTGTAAACTATAAAAAATTTACGAATTTGAGAATTAATAAGTTTTAGGCTAAATTATTAATTAAACTCCAACTTTGAAATGTTTTCAATTTAGTTGTTTAATTTTCATTTTTTTTCTTTCATTCTAGTCTTTAACTTCCATTCGTTTTCAATGTAGTCATCTTGTCCAATCTGCACCGTTAAATGCACTAAAACGACGTTTGAGAAAGTGAAAATTACTAAAACTAATGACAACATTGGACGGAACTAAACAGAAGAATTAAATTGAAAACGTTAGTTTTAGTAATTTTCACTTTCTAAAACGAAATCGTTTTGGTGGACTAAATGGTGTAGATTAGACGAAACTAGACAAAAGAACTAAATTGAAAACAAATTGAAGTTAAATGATGAAATGAAATAAAAAATAAACTTAAAGAATTGAATTGAAAATAGGTCAAAGTTAGAGTATAATTTGTAATTTATCCTATTTTTAATTACGTTTCCCCCTTCAGAGTTGTAGTACTAGGGTGTATTTTCATTAACCTAGAATGCAAGGTTATATTGATTTGTATTTGAATGTTGTCCAAGCTCGTCCATTATAATGCAACTCACTGAACTAAGATGAACTAAGAAAGTAGCATTAAAAAACATCCATCTCTCCAAAGTATATTTAAAAAACCGAAAAAGGAAGAAAGAGAGAAAAACAGGTAATATAAACATAAGATGCAAAACATATTTAATACTTCATCATCAGAAAAAGGCTCTTATACTAAAATCATAGGACTTGTTGGATAGAACACAAGCTTACTTCTGCTATATCATCTTCACCCACAGCTCCAAATGGTACAATTGTGGCCCCAAACCGTGCTGCCATTCTCACAAATTCCTGCTGATCAGGCCAAAATAACTTGTATTCTTCTCCCTAGCAATATAAAAGCACCATAATTGTTGAAGAACAAGTTTTGAAAGATATTAAAAAAAGAAGAAAAGAAATGCTAAAGAAAAACTAAGATTAAGTGCAACACAGGCCTTTTGAAGAGGTTTGAAGGATATAACAGATATTCAAAAGTTTTCACCTTTTGAAGTGTTCAATCTTGTGCACGGTTTAGGCCTAGTTCTCATGATTATATCCATATACATTACTTATGAATTACTTTTACCTTTATAGCATAAGCACATATACAAAAACGCGAATGTCACCGTAAAATTGCATTTCATGTGATAATCATTCTTTTTGGTTGTATAATAGTTGTAAGTGTAGTGATGCACTGATGCTTAACACATATATTTAATAAATTATAACTCCAAGTTTTGTTTGACAATCTCAGTTCACACAATAATCCCTCAAGCTTTATCAAATTACTTCCACTTCTAAATCTACCTAGAATCTAAATGAAAGCTAAAACCTAGAACCATGGCAACAACAGAGTGTACATAAGGTGGGACTAGCAAATTATAAACTAACAAATGGATTGAATGTCCCAGCAATCCGACTTGCATATAACATCCAGAAGTAAATGAACTGATTGCCAAAACCAATGTTCCAAGTGTATGAGTTGTTGGAGACAACTTTATATAATTCACCTGTAAAGACAGGACAAGTTACAAATTTGGAAAGTAAATAATGATTAAGCAGATTTAGGAGCACAAAAGTTGATAGTTACAAAATGTATAGTTCTTTAGCCACAGTAAAGTAGGTGAAATGAAACACGAGGAAACAGACCTTGTAATGCAGAGCCTCACGTGACCCACCAGGATAAAGAAGCACATGTGATTTTGTTGAAAGCAATTTGAAGAGATTGGTTGCTGTAACAGGTACTGCACCAAACACTTTCACCCAATCAATTATAGAAAAGTCAGAAGATGAACTCTCAAACATCCTCGAAAACAATGTGGGATCCGTTAAGCCACGAATCATAATGTTCTTCTCCCTTAAGAATCCTTCAACAAGTGGTATGAGTTCAAGTCCCATTAACATGTGATAACCAACTAATAACACAGGACCTTCATTTGGAACACCACCAAGACCTTTCACTATCTTTCCATCTTCCAAAGTTGAGAACATAATTGAACCAGCAGCAACGCTTAACAACCTACCATTAATGCAATTATAATATCAATCTTCAATTTCACATGGCCACAGATATCTGATAGAATCAACTTAAACAGGCTGGAGGGCAACCAAAGCACAAAGAAGAGTAGGACTAGGAGAAGCAAGCTGCAGACTGCCCAATCAGGGTTTTAGACCAAGGTTCTTAAGATTCAAAACTTATCCATACGTGTTTATTAAAAAGACAAAAAGGTTGGATCAGAATTATGGATTCACTGGCAAATAACTATAGGGGATTTTTTTGGTCTCTCATGAGTGTCTACTCTCAATGTGTAAGATCATGTCATCATATCATGCAATAATAAAACCAATCAACATAAATAGAATTTCATAATTTGTGTACATTATTGCAAAAGCTGAAAGCTTTTTCTCAAAACAAAAGATGAACATGATGGTGATGACAAGAAGATGGGATAAACACAATGTCAAATCTTGGACATGCTACTTTGGGTCTGCATCTTTAGAATTTAAGTTCCATGTAAAGCAGAAATAGGAGGGATGAGAAGAAAAGAGGATAGAAGATGTACAGAGCATATGTTTTATGGATTGCAAGAAGGGAAATTTATTTTTTTATTTTTTATTTTTTTTGGAGGGGGGGGGGGGGGGGGGGGGGGGTAAGGGGATTATCCAAAAAAATAAATTCAATCACATGTTGGATTTAAGATTGTGGGGCTATTTCTGATGCAGATCATGAAGGTAGAGCCAAAAGTTTTAGGAGTTGCGAGAGGGGGTGGGTGAGTGATTCAGGAGAATCTCTTAAGCCTGGTAATTTCATTGTGATTGCTAGCTATAGCCTTGTAAATAGGAGTACGCATGTGATTGGTTAATTACAGACTTGTCTTAACTGTTGTGTCGTGTCCCACATCGCCGGGGTGCCCCTGGGTTGTGCACTTTATAAGTCATGGGCAATCCTCCACTTACAAGAGCTCTTTTGTGTGGAGTTAGGCCCATTTGACTTTCTTCTTTAACAACCTAGTACAAACCTAGTACTTTGTCTCTTCTTTTAACTAACTGGTTTTAGCCTAACTAACTGCCACATCAACACTAATTCTGATGAGCTGATTGTAATGAGGCTTAGATTGAGTTAGTTAAGAGGCCAGCCAATAGGCTTCCAGGCTTCCAGCATGCTTCAGCCAATCAGAAGGCAGCAAGCATTAACCAATCAGTTGTAAGCAAATCATGCTATTTAAAGCATGAGTTTCCCTTGTAATGAGTTAGTTGAATTTGAATGAATGAGTTTTTAGCCTAGAGCTATTTTGGAGACTAGCTCTCTTTCAGAAGGTCCACTCAAATATTGATTCATGAAAATAAAAAACTAATCAAGATGTTAAAAAATATTAATTCAAACTTTCCTTGTAGTTCAATGTAATTTCTCTAACTATAAATATGTCAACATAAGCCATATGAAGTGAAAAAATCTACCTAATCAAAGGTCTTATTGATCAAAACTACTATATGTTTAGCCACAAAGCAACTTACCAAGCCTGCCAAAGGTGTATATATGATTGAATGCATTAAGATGAAGCTAAGAAATTGTTTACCAAAAATAAATAAATAAATTAAAAATAAATTAACCATATTTCACTATTTAAGTTGTCCACAAAAATTAAATACAGTAAAAGTCAAATAAATATAGCCAAATTCTTAACAATGAATGAAAATAAAAAGGTACCTGCACTATAGCAGGTTATAAGCTAGTTCATAATGGAATAAGCTAAATAAATGATTTGTCTTGGAAGGTCCAATTTCATCTGAACACTTTTCTGCCTTTTGAGTGTCACTTATCCATGAGAGTTATAACCACAAAAATTTATGCAAACACACCGAATATATATATATATATATTGCTCCAATGAATTACCCGGTTACTTGATCAATGGCATATTTGAGTTCTGTCGTACTAGGAGGAAGAAAATCTGAGGTATAATCAAGCCTTCTTGAATGACGATATTTGCCAGTACCTTTAATAACCGTCAATAAACCAATTCCATCTTCCTGCACCATGACAGCAAACGGTGCAGTCAATTTGTTTTCCCACAATAAAATAGCAGGAAAGAGTGAGTATAGCTGCACACAAAGAACAAGAAAATTATGTGCATGGACGTTTCTAAAATTACAGAACACAGGCCAACAAGTATGACTAGCCTTAGATTAAACATAAAAAGCCAAGACCAACTCAATCATAAAGTTTGTTTTATCACAATGAAGCAGACAAGTAATTAATTTACGGTATACATACAATTAAAAGAGGGTATAAAGTGTTATTGTGTGCTTGACAAACATTGTTGGCCCACTTCCTAATAGCTCAAGGTTTTGGACTAATGGTTTTCCAACATAAAGTACATGACCATTTAGTTCATCCTAAGCATGAGAGAAACCTAATAACAACAGCTTATACATGGTACGGCTTTTTGTTTTCTTGATCTTCAATGTTAAGTGTCTGCTCAATCTTTAAAATTACCAAGCTTTGCTCTGAATTTGGTCCTTAGTATACAAGATTGCAGGAAGAATATATATTGTCACAGATTTTTATCTCCATTAACATTTTAATATTTTTGAGATACCACAAAATATGATATATAATCATAAATTTAAACAAATTTAAACACGTCATCAAAATGTTTTGGCTATACCAAATTAATAAAATGGTCTAGGGCACCCAATAGATTGAACTATACCCAAGAAATTTTGAAACATGTCCAGCAATTTAGTGTTGGCACCATACATATTAAATGAAAAAGTAGTGGTCAACCATTGTTTCAATGGATGGACAAACTGAAGCCAGTACAGAGGGACATGGAAATTAGTAGACTTGGGATTAAACCTGGTTGCTTTAGGTGATTTTACATCAATGCAACGTAAAGTAAATAGCTGACAAATATGATTGAGAAGCTTTACGAACTTGAAGCAATGATGAGAGCTACCCACGACATTATATGATGAATGTACATATTATCACGTACCAATAAAAGGTTATGCCCACTGTCCTTGAAGTGACGAACAACACAATCTTGTAATGAGTTCATAAGACGCTGGCCTTCATCTTTACTAGGAAGTATGTTATCCTTGCCACTGCAATGCAAATTTATCATCAATCTTAACAGTCAATTAAGATTTACCACTTTGAAAGCAAATTCACATCCCAGAAATAAAACCTAGCTAGTAATTAGTTAAAATCTAGAGAGAGGAGAAACCTAGATAACACAAGAACTTCAGCTTTAACAGCATGGAGACGGGAATTAGCATAAGCAGCAGCTGATTTAAGCAGCTTCAGCTTCCAAAGTTGAGAGTCCTTTGGTATAACATCAACAAAACCCTGACAACAAAATGGAGTGATGTAAACTTGGACTGCTTCAGGAAATAATTTAAACTACAACATAAATAAAAAATAAAAGGAAAGAAAATTCTAAGGCCCAAGAAATGAAAAATCAACTTAGAGTCTTAGACTAGACAAAATAACCCCCCCTCAAAAGTATCCTTCTGTAAGTGTAAGCAAAATGTGATCATAACTTGAAAATGTTCTGGTAATGCGAGTGAGACACATTGAATGAATGTATCTCATCGAAGTCAATGGTCATTAATTTACTGACTTCCCAATATACCCTATCCACAATTTTCTTCAGATTTGAATTTTTAAAAGTTTATACCAGTAATTTTGAAAACTTATATATTTTTCCTTGAGATACAAACTTTTAAATGATATTCCCTTAGAAAATTAAAACTTTCTAAACTGGATATAGAAAATGGGACAGAGGGAGGGATTATCTTGTTATGATATATAACTAAGCTACAAGAAAGATAAAGCACAGTAGATAAAAGATTTTTGTGGCCATAACTCAGCTATTCATTATAGAACTTCTGTAAATGGCAACTAAAGAGAGCAGAATTAAACACAATTTTTTTTAAGTAGAAGGAAAGAAATTAATCTATAAAAACAAAAGAGAAAAAAAAAAAAAAAAAAAAAAAAAAAAAAAAAAAAGGGGAGAAAAATCAACTGGCAAGCACTCCTTACAGAAAGATATGGTAACAACCCACTGAGGCTGCGAGACAGCCTTTCAAATCTTTGCCCAGGAGGAAGCCTACTTTCAATATTGACAGTTGCCATCTTCACTAGATCACCTGATGTCATCAAAATAGACAATGATGTATCAGAGATCAAGAAATATGGGCCAGCAAAAAGTGACACCTGATAAAAACACATCAAAATTCATAGGAAAAAAAATAATAATGCAAATTTATTAGAGCTGATTTTAACAAAATAAAATTCATTTACATAAACATGACATTTACTCTAGAAGACAACATAGGTCAAATTATGATAACAATGGTGTAGAAGCATGCACAAGAGCAACCGATGGAGAAACAAAGGCTGCAGAGAAAAAATATGTGGATAACATAGACATTACATTATCATATACATTAATGGATGCAAATTCACTAGTTAAACAAGCATTTGCTACCTATTCAATAGATTAGGTCAGTAAAGATTAAAAAGCAGTTCAACCAAGTAGACCCAAGTTGTTCCTAAGGTTTGGTCAACTGTGAGTATCTATAGTAGCGGCACAAAACTTAAGATTATAAAATAGACATTTAAAAGTAATTCCTTTAAATTAATTGTTTCTAAGTTTACTAATAGACAAGTTTCAAGGTTTAACTCAGTCTGAGAACACTGACATAACCTAAGATAATTAAGTATTTATGATCATGCAAGCAATAATACAAAAAAAGAATTGATATCAAATCAAGCGCCTAAGCTCACAAAAGCAGCCCCAAAGATCACAGCAATGGAATTCATACTTCATACAACATAGTAATCGATTACTTAGTATGCAGTATTCTTAAGACTAAAGGCACAGTGAATTTGTTAAATTAGCAAAAAACTTATCCAATTTTTCCACACATTGAAGAATTTCACAAGTAGACTTGATGGGGACAGATTAGGTACCCATAATAGAGCTAAGAAGATAGGGAACTGCACTGTGCAGTCCATCGGGCATAGCCTCCAAGATAGGAAACAATGGTTGCAGCTGAGACCTGCCAAATGATGTTGCTAAAATGAAATGCCAAAGGGTTAGGATTTCTCAGATGATTAACCATTGATCATCAACCAGAAACATACCAAGATTATATTCATTAAAAAAAATGAACTGCATATCAGGAATCTAACCTGGATTGGATAATATCAGAACTAGATCAATGGCAGGATTACGAGAAGCAACAGCAAGTGCTAGACATCCTCCAAAGGAATCCCCCACCAAGTAAATTGGCTTACGTGGAGATGAAGCATATTCAAACCTGACAGTTTCTTCTACAAGTGTTACCAGCCCTTCATACAACAAAAATTCACTGAACTATAAATTACAATGTCGTGTCAATTAAAGGATAATACAAACCCACCCACACATGTGAGGAACAGGCACACAACATATTCATTAAGGTCCAGAAAATATTTGATCACTGCAAAGGAAATTTCTAGGATTCTGTTAAAACAGAATGATCTCAAAGATCTACAATAGAATGAAGTCAATTTTGTAACTAAGTCAACATAAAATATGATGAAATTTGATTATTCAAATTCACTTGGGAGATGCCACCCTATTTTGGTTTGGCACTAGGGAGCCCATAAGCAAGTGAAGAAGTTCCTAACCAACCAAACAGTTATCTTAGAACCCATTAACCACAAACAAACCATTAGTGCTTTTTAATTCAAACATGTGCAGAGGGCATGAGCTTCCCATAAGGATTTTAAATTTGCTAATTCAAACATGTGGCTGACCTCTGGTAATTCAAGAGACAATTAAATTCCCCCAGTCCGATGGCCCCTTTAAATCAATATACAACATGTCCTTGCCGTTGTTATTGTTCTTGTATAATTACTACCACTAACTCATATGACCCAACAAATGTTGCTCATGTATATCAACAAATTTCATAATCTATAATTGGCATGTTCTATTCAATCATAAGTTATTGTTAAAATCCTTATAATTGATGTGTGGATTAATTGAGTTTATAACCATATAAAATGGACAGTTCGAAAAAGGTGAAAGCAATAAATGCCTTTTTTTTTTAAACACAGATTTTACAGCTTAATGAATTCTAGTTGTTTATCAAGTTATTAACAATTACATATGATTGTCAAAGCGCTCCTAAAGTACATACAAAATCTATCATTTCAATGGATCAACAATGCAATTGAACTTCATTAAAAACTTAGGAAAACTCTTTGATACACAGAGAGAGAGAGAGATTAGGATTCAAAAATTAAGACCTTCAAATGGTGTACGATCATGAACAGGGATATGCAGGCACCGGACCTCAAAAGCCCTGCATTAAAGGAAGTATTAGGAATTGTTGCTGACAACCATAAAAAAAATACCCCCAAAATAACTTTCTCAAAAGTTAAATGACTAAAACATGAAGTCAAGTAACACAATATTATCCTAACAAGGAGAAGAAGCTGTCAGGACTAGATACTACGTACTCGTGTGTGCCACCAAAGATAAGTTTCCACAAAATCACTGAAAATAATGCACAACTCCAGATGCAGAATGCAAAAGCAACCAAAAACAGAAAGCAATAGAGAAAACACTTTGATCTGCAATAAAAGTGTACAACTTTCTCTCTCTTTTTTTTTTACTTTTTTTTTGGTGGGGGGGTGGACCAAAGGATTTTTAAGTTACATAATGCAGCATAGAGACATAGTTAAGCTGTCTACTGTGCCTGATGTGAACACACTTAAATTCTCTGCATACAATTTTTAATATGAATCTCCTAGGGATTAATTGTCTCAAAGACTAAAGAGTTAAGACTTTCTTTCAAGAAAATGTCAGACAATTGAAAAGGATGGTCACAAAATCGAAACACCATTATCATTGACACACTTCTTTCTATGAGAATCAAAAACATTGACAACATCCTCACTTCAGTTTTCTACTGGAATTGGATGGAGAGCTTAGGGTTACAAAATGTTTAGTGTACCAGTTCAATTCAATAGAACATGGACCTTCATTCTTGTTATTCTCATGCCGAGTCAAAAGCCAAACCTTCTAGAAGTCAATTCATTGCCAGAAACAAACCGATAAGCAAGAAAATTGATTTAGTTTTTTTCCAAATAGAATAGGGTCATTATCTCATAAAAGACCTATAAATTTCCCAGGATTGTAATGCTATGGGCATCTATTTATATCCCTGGCTGATAAAGTTTATACTAAATTTTATTCTCATAAAAAACGATGCAGGATTCAGCCTGCAATTTAAATTGTGAAATATACAATTGATTACCATTGAGAGGATCAATTAAAAAGGTGTTAATTCTAACAAACATAGAAGCATTGAGAGGATCAATTAAAAATAAATTTGACTTTGAAATAAAACTAAAAAAAAAAAAGCCTCTGCAAATCCTGCATCAATTGGTTACAATTGATATGATCAATTAAAAAGGTATTAATCCTAACAAACATAGAAGCAGTCACATTCATCATAGACAAAAGGGTAATATGACTTACTTCCCAAGAGCTTTATGGTGCAAAACAAGTCCCAAACCAGTACCATCCATCCCTGCATGCATCAATACCAAAAAAAATTTAACATCCTGCAAGTTAAAGTTTTAAATTTTAACCCACCTAAAAAACCGCCAACAATATCTCTAAAGGTTTAACCCACCAGTAAAACGACAACAATATCTCTAAAGGTTTAACCCACCAAACAACATATTACACATCAAAGAACAAAATCACTTAAAGAAAACCAAGAAACATATTCTGTGAAATCTAGTCATATACACAAATCTCTTAAACACAAAGCACAAAACAAATTCAAAAACCATATTTGAGCTGATCAACCATGGTCAGGCATCCATTACCGGGCAAAAAGAGAAGAATTGGAGAATTCTTCAAAGGGCGTCCACAAGCAACGGGGCAAAACCAACGTGGCAGCCCGCCATCAGGCTTAATCATGTCTTTGGCCATATCAAAGAAATCTCTAATAGTCTCAGTCCCATACCCATCATCCCACAATGGCTTCAAAGTTTCCAAAAAATCATCCTTCACCCTCTTCTTCTCCTCAATTTTAGACATTAACTGCCCATTTCCTTGATCAATTAAAGTCCCAGCTCTCCCTCTCTCCCCACCTATAGAAGTTCCATTCACCACATTTGAATCTGAGGACAACACTGTGGAATCAGCATTACTTAAACTCCTCACTTGCACTCGATTCCAATACTTATTCTCCGAATTTGACATAAAAAAGGGCAATACTTGGACACCTATAACAGATGCCATGGCCTCTACAAGCAATGGCAGTACAATTAAGACTCTTTTTCAAGACTCACCAATTGACAAAACTTATCAACTGTTTTCAAGAACACCCACTTGAGTACAACTTAATTAAACTACAAATTTTCAGTTAGAGAGTTCCCTAAACCACTTAGCACAGAGTATAAAACATAACCAAAAAAATAATAATTGGGTTTTAAAATGAAGCTCTCTTAATTTTAAAACGAACCCAGAAAGCAAAATGTATTTGATAACCTCCAACTCATGTATATCATCAGTTCTTATCTAACAAAAAAAACAAATGTGGAAACTAAATCATTGGGAAAGAATAAACTCAGGTAATAAATAAGAAGCTAAAATTGGTAAATATAAAATGACAATAAAAAAATAAAAAAAGATTTAGTTCTGGAAGAGTTGTCTTGTAATTTAGTTAGATTCTGAATCACCTCACGTGGGTGTAAGACATGAGTGTTGTTGTCCTCCTTATCCATGACTCCACTGCCTTTTGCATGGTGCAGGCTTTTTTAAACTGGGAGGAACTTATAGTGGGGTCTGGACCTTAAGATTGGGCCTGTGTTTGTGGTATATATTGCGGGATTGCCACTTTGTTTGGAAAAGCAAAAGCTTTTGTCACGAGGGAATAGTACCACCAATTCGGATGGAGGCATCTTTTTCAACCCACTATGTAACAAGTAAATGAACCATCTACGTATTTTAATGAGTCAAGTCACTTTTTAAAATACACACATGACACATGGATGGTCTATTTACTTACAAAGTATTGGGTTGAAGGAAGATTCATTCCAAACCGGATTGGAGGTAAACTCTATTCTTATTATAACTAGCATTTAACCCGCATCATGTGCGGGTATGATCTGTAACTCTTTTACTAATATATTGAATATAATTTTTACAGTCTTGACATGTTTTATATATATATATATATATATATATAATTTTGTGTGAACACTACAGCCTCATGATGTTGTACATACTTT
Source organism: Fagus sylvatica (assembly GCA_907173295.1). Taxonomy (NCBI): domain Eukaryota; kingdom Viridiplantae; phylum Streptophyta; class Magnoliopsida; order Fagales; family Fagaceae; genus Fagus; species Fagus sylvatica. Next base: position 19,608,107 of record OU015761.1, read on the forward strand.
TTGTTGATGTTCTGAATTTGTCGGCATGAAGGATGCTAGTCTCTTATGTTAAATAACTTGTTTGAGTGATGACATTGTGTTGGTAAACATATTATGTACTCTAATGGTTTGTTATAGACAGTAGATTATCTTGATTAAAAAAAGATAGTAAATTATCTTAGTTTAGAAACGTTTGTTCAAGTTTCTGAAATATCAAATTAAAATCTTTATTACGTAGGAAGTTAATCTATGTTTTTTTTTTTAAGAAATAAATTAAAAGAGATAATTTGTCTATTCTAACATATAGATGCGCAAAAAATGAAAAACAAAAAATTGAATGAAACAAATAATATTAAACTAATATTAAGCAATAAGAAACTGTTGATAAGAAAGATAGTAAAGAAGGGGAAAAAAAAATTGATTATCACTCACTTTCTAGAGCCAAAGCCAGAGAGCCATGACTTGGGTGGCCTCAGCAGGTTCACGGCCAAGGTTGAAAACCAAGCGGGTGAAGAGGGCGGTCTCTGGTGTGGAACATGTTCAATTCCTCTTGTGAGATTGAATCAATGGAATTAAATATATAATTTCTACTTTTATTTTTCTTTTAAAAAAATTTAATTTAAGCACTCCTTTGAAATTAGAATTTAATAGTGTTGTAGATCTCTTTAACCCATTAAAAGAGTCATCTAAAACACAAAAAGTACATGCACTTCAAAGTAAAAGAGCCATTAGAACGGGTCCACCATTAGAAAATGATAAAGTCTACAAAAATTAATGTGTCAAAAGTTTAAACTCTCAATATAGGCACATGGAAAAATATAAATCATTTTAGGGTGTATAGAGTTAATTAAACTTTCTCATCAGATTCTGTCTGATAATCTCAAACTGTATCTCTAAAAGTTGGGTCTCTCAAGAAAGTAATAAAATTTTATTAAAATAGAATTTTCTAAGATGAAACAATATGGAAATTATAGTAGTTGATGATTTATCTAGTGCGTTAAGATTGTATGATTTTAATAAGAATATAAAAACCGCATGGTGCTTGAATCTAAAACACATAATATCAAAAAGGAAGAGAGAGAGAGAGAGAGAGAGAGAGAGAGAGAGAGAGAAACCTGTGAATTGTGTTTCGTTGAATTTGTGAGTCCTCGTGTTAACTTAAATCATATTAGTTATTTTTTTGAAGGATGGTGTCACTTGGCAGATTTAAATCATATTAGTAATGCTCTTGTTAAATAGATAAAAAAAAAATTGGTGTTTATCGTTTGATTCTTTTTATTTTTTATTTTTATTAAAAAAATTGTTGTTGATAGATTTTTTATGTTTGCCGCTTTTAAAAAAAATTATTGATTTTTTTTTCTTTGTTATTTTCAAAGAATTTCCGTATTAGATTTTTGTTTTGGTGTTTGGTCGTTAATTTTTGAAGAAAGTCTAATATGAATTAATTTAAAGATAAATTTTTGTGTTTAGGCGTTGTTTTTAAAGAAGTTTGGTTTTTAATTTCTCTTAGAGAAGTAAATATTTGAAAGAAGTCTATTAGTAATAGAAGAATCAATTTGATTTTTTTTAAGAAAAAATATTTTGTGAAAAAAAATTGGTGTTAATCGTTAAATTGAACTAATTGTTTTAATATCTCTTAGAGAAGTATATTTTATTAAGATGTCTTTTAGTAGTAAGAGATTTATTTAAAATAATTTGTTATTATCCATTTTTATTTAAAAGTGTTTAACAACGATTAAAATTATTGTTTTTGTGCGTTTAATGCTCTTGTAAACGCATGCATCATACCACTTGAGAAATTTAAAATTTAAAACAATGTATCAGTTGAGAATTTTAAATAGAAATGCCACTTGTCATGATGTAAGACATTTTTGGTTTTAACGCTCATGTCCTCTTAGAGAAGTATATTTTATTAAGATGTCTTTTAGTAGTAGGAGATTTATTTAAAATAATTTGTTATTATCCATTTTTATTTAAAAGTGTTTAACGTTTAATGCTCTTGTAAACGCATGCATCATACCACTTGAGAAATTTAAAATTTAAAACAACGTATCAGTTGAGAATTTTAAATGATAAATAGAAATGCCACTTGTCATGATGTAAGACATTCTTGGTTTTAACGCTCATGTCTTCTGCTATTATATATTATATAGATATAGATTAAATTATATTAGTTACTTATGTTTTAATATCTCTTAGAGAAATATATTTTATTAAGATGTCTTTTAGTAGTAAGAGATTTATTTAAAATAATTTGTTATTATCCATTTTTATTTAAAAGTGTTTAACAACGATTAAAATTATTGTTTTTGTGCGTTTAATGCTCTTGTAAACGCATGCATCATACCACTTGAGAAATTTAAAATTTAAAACAATGTATCAGTTGAGAATTTTAAACAGAAATGTCACTTGTCATGATGTAAGACATTCTTGGTTTTAACCCTCATGTCCTCTTAAAGAAGTATATTTTATTAAGATGTCTTTTAGTAGTGGGAGATTTATTTAAAATAATTTGTTATTATCCATTTTTATTTAAAAGTGTTTAACGTTTAATGCTCTTGTAAACGCATGTATCATACCACTTGAGAAATTTAAAATTTAAAACAATGTATCAGTTAGGAATTTTAAAGTCTTCTGCTATTATATATTATATGGATATGCTAAAATGGCATTAATAATCACATCATATTATTTTTATTTTTTACCAATCACCACATACAAAGTTGTATTCAAGTAGATCTAATAGGCGAACTCAACATGACAATATTTGCCCTTCCTAGTTCCTACGAAGCTGGATAGTGGACAAACAAAATTAGTTCATTGCATGGTCCCAATTTAAGTGTAAGAGCAATTGATTTGGTGAATGAATGGTCGGTGTCACATATTAAACGCCCCCCCATATATATACATATTAGTATCATTTAGAATTTTTATGGTATATCTACATTTATGTATATCTTAAAAGATTATATATTCATTTTGAAATAAATGAATGGTAATTTGCCAAATAATCAATTATTTAAATAAATACTAAAATAGTTATAGTTAACATTTATTTAAATATTGATAGAATCAAAATAGGTAAATAGAATTTTAGAAATTTCTTGATAGATTTACTCTAAAAAATATAGAAGAATAAAAATATGAGACAACTCTCAATACACGATCCAGCCAGATCTTGATCTCCATGCTCCTCTTTTCAAAACAATTCTCGATGGGGCAAGCCATCTTGATCTCTAGAAAGAATGAGATCTAGGGTTTTTGTTTAACTTTAAAAGGAGGGATGGCAATTTGTGTTGGTGGGTTGTGATTGTCTTGTGTCGAAGTATGAGTATTCTATTATATGGCTTAGCCCTAACTCGACCAATTCAATTTAATAATCATGTCAAAACTTCTTAACCCTAACATGGCCAGTTTATTAAGTGCAACTCGTGTTGGGCTAACACAAACATGACTCATTTCAACATGTTTAATAAACATGACGTATTGGATTAGCATGGGTATGAACCATTTCAACCCATTAAAAAGTCCAACCCTAAATTATTAACATATTTTTATATTTTGTAAGCACATAAATTATAATAATTATAAACAATTAATGAACCAGGTCATTTCGGGATGATTGTTGGTCAAGTGGATCAACACAAAGTTGATCCATTTATTCATTGTGTCAAAGTGGGTCAACCTGTTTTAACACAAACCTATTTATACTAAACACTAACCAGCAAAAAAACTTGTCGTGTCAATATATTGTCACCCCTGGTTAGGAGTGGAGAGGAGACCTAACCTTATATTTATAGTGACTATCCACCAATCATGGATCAGGTTTAAACCTTACACTTTACCCCAATATTTTATTGGGATACAATCAAAAAAAAAAAAAAAAATTTATTGGGATACAAGCCCATAAGAAATAAGTTGTACAAACTACAAACTACAAAAGGCCCAATACTGAAAATAATCCCAACATGCATGAGATTAAATTTAATTAATTTCGATTGGTACTCAAAAGATTAGTCAAAAGTCAACTAAAAGCTTCAATCCCTTTAATGGAAAATAATGGTGGACATGCAAGCTTAGGATAATCCTAAGAGATAATGTGGAATTTCTTGAATTATCAAAATAATTATTTATCCTTCCAGGAATAGATAATAATCTTGATAATTTAAGAGAGTAATTTAAATTTGGGTTAACCTAATTAGAAAAGAGTCCATTATAATCTGAAAACCTTGATTTATTTCTTAAAATACCAAAAAAACAAAAAAGAAATTAAAATCATATAAAATTTGAAAAGACAAAAATATAGAAAAAAGGGGGACCCAACTGTTGGTCGACACACTATTGGGTAACAAAGTGCTGATTTGGGCATTTTGAGTGTCGATTGGCACTTTGTTTATAACATTTTCAATTTTTATTTTTATTTTTATTTTTCTCATGGGATTTTGTTTAGAGCCTCTTAGGATCAGAAATAAGGTTGAACCATCTTAAAGGCACAATCCCTAAGGCCTACAAACTTTTAAAAAAATATTTTTCATAAATATGGGTAGCCAATTAGAAAAAGGGAGATCTCTCATACACACTCACCTACCATCATTTTGTAAAAAATTTGTCAAGCATTCACACCTTTCTCCAAACCCACGGAAAATAGAGCCAAGAACCTTAATCGCATAACTCAACATACCAATTTCTCATCAAATCTCACTTCTATTCAGTCCTTTCACTCCATGACAAAATTTGGTTGGTTTGTAGGAATGACTGCATACAGGGTTGCAGCCAAACTTTGTCCTTTCACTAAACCAATTATCCCAGCATCAATCTCAATCTCATTACATGTGGCAATGAATGCCCACTTGTCAGAAGACTTAAAAGGCACTTGTTAATTACATAGAGCAGTTGAAAACAGTTGTCAATTACATATAAGATTTGAAGTGGAGAAAATTGTCAATTATGTAGAAGATTTGAAGCCATTTTCATTCAATTAGAAGATACAAAAGTGGTTATTAAGAAGTGAAAAAACTATGCTCTTGCTTTGTGGGGTAGATGGTAGGAAATAACTACCCTTCTTGCCTATAAAAAGAGGGCTTCTCATGAAGAAAGACACACCCAAACATCCAAAAAACTCAACTCTAGTTATTCAGCATAAATTTTTCTCTTTTTTGTGTTCTATGCTTCCTAGTCTTTTATTTTCATTGTAAGGCATTGCCATTAATGCAAGTAAGTAGTCTGCTTGTAATTTTTTATCTTTCATATTTATGAAGCTTTATTAGATTCATAACATTAACAAGTTTGTAGTTGTTAATCCAGTAGATCGATCTTAAAAGTTAAGTCCTTAATTGAATTGCAAATTATTGTTTCTCATCATTATGCTTTATTAGCATCATAGACCGATAAGCTTTCAATCATTGAACTTTCTTGCAATAATTTAATCATCCATAGTTGTTATTTAGCATTTTTCTAATTAAAAAAACAAAAACAAAAACAAAAATTGACTTAGTAGCATTATCGATAGATCAAAGTTCCTCTTAAAACCGAACCATACCTTTTAATCACGAAGTCAAATCCTAAAACAAAGATCTTAAGAAAGGTCATCGACACCTATAAAAGGTCATCAAAACACATGTCATTGCATCGATACACCTTCAATCATATCGATACATGAAAATTAAAATCATCTCAAACAAATACCTTTTTAGATGAGACTAGAGTTTGGTTGATTTTGTGTATAAAAGGTGTGGAAGATGTTCTCCAAGTGGTGTGCAAAGAGCCATAGAATAATCAAGCAATTTTTCATTCTATTTTTTATCTGCAGACTGGTATTATAATGTTACACATTAGACACCGATTGCAACTTAGCATTTGGTCTATAACCATCCCTTTTATTGAGAAAAAAAAGATGACATTGTACACAAACCTTCTTCCATGGAAAAAAGGAAATGATTGAATGAATTTAAGACAAGAACAATGTACCTTTCAAAACCATTTTTTATAGCTCAAATGCTGGAACTTCATGTGAAGGAGCATAGATTGCCTTATACAATGTTCTATCAACAATATTCCTATAAGGATCCTCCTGCCGCTTCTTAAGCAAGAATGCCATGCTGTGTTCAACCTCAGATTTTATTTGCAAGTACAATTGGTTTGCAACTTGTTTGTCCTTTAGGATATCTTCCCTTCCCTTTGTTTTTATGGGCTTCCCAAAAAGATAGTAGAAGCGACCAGGTATTTTGGGCATAAGCATTGGAATAAAGAGTTCTTGGTTGGCAAACTCCCCACTCTCATCCCTGAAAATTCAAGCATATTCTGTCATTACAACTTGAATCCAATTTCCTATAACAGAAAAGTGGCTAGCATCTCTAGTTTTTGGAATGACAGAGTTTGGTATGTGACAATACATAAAACCATCCACATGTATTATTTAAACAAGTCACATGATTCATTAAATAAATCATATGATTAAAAGTACACGTGGATAATCTTATTAGTTGTAACGTAGTTGGTTATAGCAAGTTGGCTACAAACCAGTTTGTAGCTAAACTTTGTCCTGGTTGGAATTTTACAAGACCACACTTCTTGAAAACAATTATATATTGCTCCAAGAGTAATTACCTCACTTTTTTGGTTTTGCAGTTAGCATCTTTGATATAATCATTAACCATCGGGATTTTCATTAGGTCATCGTAGTCAAGGACATACTGCAATGGTCAAAAACATAAAAGCACAAACCCAAAGCAAGTAGAATGTTAATTGCAAAATCAAGCTCAATAAATAAATAAAAATTATGAATTTAAGAATTAATAATTTTTAGGCTAAATAATAAATTATACCCTCCAATTTTAACGTGTTTTCAATTCAGTTATGTAAGTTGCATTTTTTTTCTTCATTTCTGTCTTTTAACTTCCATTCTTTTTAATGTAGTCCTTCCGTCCAATCTGCACCATTAATTCCACCAAAACGGATATGAGAAAGTGAAAATTACTAAAACTAATGACAACATTAGTCTTAGTAATTTTCACTTTCTAAAACCAACGACGTTTTGATGGACTTAACAGTGTAGCTTGGACGAAACTAGATAGAATGACTAAATTGAAAACAAATTAAAATTAAAGGATGAAATGAAAAACAAAAAAGATCAAAATGAAAACATGTCAAAGTTAGAGTGTACAATTTATAATTAATCATTTTTTTTTTATTTCTTTTCCATTGAACTAAAATGCCCTGGTTATATTTATTTGTATTTGAATACTTTCCAAGCTCCTCCATGATTATGCAACTCACTGATCCTGCTTTTGCTAAATGTATTATTAACTTTTCTCTTCTGTAATGAGTACCATCTTTAATCCCATTAGTTAACCAAAAACAAACTCATTCTAGGTAACCAAAAACAAACTCATTCTGTATGCTCTGAAATTCGAACCCTCCCAACCTTCACTAAAACTCGAATAAGCCATGAAACTAGCATTAAAAAACATCCATCTCTCTAAAGTAAAAATTTTAAAAACCGAAAAAGGAAGAAAGAGAGAAATACAGATAATATAAACATAAGATGCAAAACATATTAATATTTCACCATCATGTTAGATAGAACAAAAGCACAAGCTTACTTCTGCTATATCGTCTTCACCCACAGCTCCAAATGGTACAATTGTGGCCCCAAACCGTGCTGCCATTCTCACAAATTCCTGTTGATCAGGCCAAAATAACTTGTATTCTTCTCCCTGTCAATATCAAAAGCACCATAATTGTTGAAGAACAAAATTTTGTGCAACACGGATCTCTAATAACCACTTGATCCTCCCTCAATAACAGAATTCTCACACAAACATAGGTTTGAAGGATATATTAGTGTAACAGATATTAAAAATATAAAATAAAAAAATTCACCTTTTGAATCCAATCTAGTGCAAGGTTTAAGCCTAGTTCTCATGACCATTTCCAGAGACCACGTGTTAATTCTTAATTACATTTTTTTTTTTAAATACATTACTTATGAATTACTTTCACCTTTATAAAAAAAATCACATATGCAAATGTCTCCATAAAATTGCATTTCCTGTAATAATCAATTCTTTTTGGTTGTATAATAATTTTAATGTAGTGATGCACTAATGCAACACATAAATTGTTAAATTGTAGCTCTTAACTTTTTGTTTGACAAACTCAGTTCACACAATAATCCCTCAAGCTGTATCACATTAGTTTCCACTTTTTAAATTTACCTAGAATCTAACTGGAAGCTAAACCTAGAACCACTGCAACAGCAGAGTGTACATCAGGTGGTTACTTCCAAATTATAAACTAACAAACAGATTGAATGTCCCAGCAATCCGACTTGCATATAAAATTCAGAAGTAAATGAACAGACCGCCACAACCACTGTTCTGAGTGTATGAGTTGTTGGAGACAACTTTATATTATTTCACCTGTACAGGCAGGACAAGATACAAATTTGGAAAGTAAATAATGATTAAGCAGATTTCGGAGCATAAAAGTTGTCAGTTAAAATGTATGGTTCTTTAGTTCAGTAAAGGAACTTGACAGACCTTATAATGCAGAGCCTCACGTGACCCACCAGGATAAAGAAGCACATGTGATTTTTTTGAAAGCAACTTGAAAAGATTGGTTGCTGTAACAGGTACTGCACCTAACACTTTCACCCAATCAATTAAAGAAAATTCAGAAGATGAACTCTCAAATGTCCTCGAAAACAATTCGGGATGCGCTAAGCCACGAATCATAATGTTCTTCTCCCTTAAGAATCCATCAACAAGTGGAAAGAGTTCAAGTCCCAGCAACATGTGATAACCAACTAATAACACAGGACCTTCACTTGGAACACCAGCAAGACCTTTCACTATCTTTCCATCTTCCAAAGTTGAGAACAATATTGAACCAGTAGCAAAGCGAAAGAACCTACCATTAATGAATTATAATATCAATCTTCAACTTCACATGGCCACAGAAATTTGATAGAATCAACTTAAAAAGGCTGGAGAGTAACCAACGCACAAAGAAGAGTAAGACTAGGAGAAGCAAGCTGCAGACTGCCCAATCAGGGTTTTAAACCAAGGCTCTTAAAATTAAAAACTAATCCATAGGTGTTTATCAAAAAGACAAAAAAATTGGTTCAGAATTTTGGATTCACTGGCAAGTAACTACAGGGGTTTTCTTTGGTTTGTTAAGATAGTCCACTCTCAATGTGTGAGATCATGTCATCATATCCAAGCAATATTAAAACCAATCAGCATAAAAGGAATTAGATCATTTGTGTATATTATTAACAAAAACTAAAAGCTTTTTGTCAAAACGAAAGATGAGTGGAGGGTTGGCAATTCAAAATTTGTAGAGATTTAACCAAGCTCTTTTAGGTAAATGGTGGTGGCGATATGGTTCAAAGCGGGAAGCTCTTTGGAGAAGGGTGGTGGATGTGAAGTATGGAAGTCTATGGGGTGGTTGGTGCTCAAAAGAAGTTAAGGGTCCCTGTGGAATGAGCTTGTGGAAAAACATTCGAAAGGAGTGGAAGTCTTTTTCAAAGCATTTATATATGGAGGTAGGTAATGGGGTGAGGATTCGTTTTTGGCATGATCATTGGTGTGGTGGGGAGCCTTTGAAGGTGACTTTTCCGGAGCTATTCTCTATTGCTAGGGATAAGGAAGCTTCCATTGCTGATCTTATGTCTTTCGGGACCTGGGTGCTGCATTGGGACTTGTCTTTTAATCGTAATGTGCATGATTGGAAGCTGGAGTCTCTCACCTCTTTTATGGATATTATCTATGCTATTCCATCGAGGGGTACAGGGAAGGATCACCGATGCTGGGAGCGCCCTTCTAATAAAAACTTTGTTGTTAAGAGGTATTATCGGTCTTTAAGTCCTCCTCATTCCACTCTTTTCCTGTGGAAGATTATTTGGAAGACGAAGGTTCCTCCCCGTGTTACATTCTTCTTATGGACTGCTACATTGGGGAAGGTTCTCACTATAGATAATCTGCGGAAACAGGGCCTTATCCTCCTGGATTGGTGTTGTATGTGCAAGCGGAGTGGGGAGAGTGTGGATCATTTATTCTTGCATTGTTCAGTGGCTATGGAACTATGGTCCTTGGTATTTGGGATGCAGTGGGTTATGCCCAGAACAGTACTGGATCTTTTCGGTGCTTGGCTGGGGAAGATGGGGCAGCATGGTTCTATTCTTGTATGGAAGATGGTTCCCCATTGTTTAGTTTGGTGTCTATGGAGAGAGCGGAACGCTTGGCATTTTGATGATTCTGAGCGAAACCATTTCTGGGCTTAAACTGTTATTCTTTCAAACTTTACTTGAATGGGTTGCGGGGTCTGGTGCTTTTGCTATTCAGTCCATTTTGGAGTTGATTGATCTGTGTACATTTTGATTCCTTTGTCCTTAGTATACTTCTAGTATACTTTGGGCTTTTTCTTAATAAAAAATATTTATTTAAAAAAAAAAAATAAAAAAAAAAATAAGAGTGGAGGAAAGAGTGGAAGAGAAAGAAGGGACGAGAAGAAAAGAGAATGGGAAAACCATTTTTTTTTTTTTCAATCATATGTTTGGGTTTGATTTAAGATTTGTAGGTATTTTCTGATGCATGATCATAAAGATCGAGCAAAAGTTTTAGGGGTTATGCAAGGGGGTTGGGGAGGGCCCCATGATTGCATTAGGCATAGCACACATGCTTTATCATTCATTATAATTGACCAAAATATGAACATGTGAAATGTGAGTTTACAGTATCCTCTCCCAACCCCTAACACCTATACATATTCACAGATTTTTTATTGTGCTCCTCAACATGCATTTTTTTTTGGTATCTCTAAAACTAAAACCTCTCTAGTTACATATTTCGGCGGTACCTCTCAGAAGTTTATATATTTGCAATTAGACCAACATGAACTAGTTGATTATGTAATAATTCTTTTTTAGACATCACTTAGAAGAGACAAGGATTAATTATTCTAAAAAAAAATAGACAAGGGTTAATCTCATACTATATAGTTTTAAAAGAGCTCTACATAGAGAAACAACTTTGGACATCATAAATGAAAATACAGGAAAAAAAATATATACAAAATCCCCTTGTGTGGTTCCCCATAAAATAAAACATGGAACTCCCTTGAGGTTTCGAGTGTAAAACTTAACAACCCTTGTGGTTCTGTTTTTATGTGTAAACCATTAATTGTGTAACGCTTGACCCCCCCTAGAGTTTTGAGTGTAACATTTCATCCCCTTGAGGATTTTGAAAGTAACACAAAAACTCCCATGTGATACTGTTTTATATATGAAAAATAATATGGACATGTGTCATCATATGAGCAATTCACTATTTGTTTTTCACGGATGTTTAATAGTTTACACATAAAACAATACCACGTGGGGGTTAAAGTGTTATAGTCAAAACTTTAGGGGGTTCTATGTTTTACTAAAAAAGCACAGGCGGTTATATATATAGATATTGCTCCAATGAATTACCCGGCTACTTGATCACGGGCATATTTGAGTTCTGTCGTACTAGGAGGAAGAAAATCTGAGGTAAAATCAAGCCTCCTTGAACGACAATATTTTCCAGTACCCTTAATAACCGTCATCAAACCAATTTCATCTTCCTGCACCATGACAGCAAACAGTCAATTTGTTTTCCCACAATAAAATAGCAGAAAAGAGTGAGTATAGCTGCACACAAAGAACAAGAAAATTATGTGCATGGACATTGCTATAGGTACAGAACACAGGCCAAGAAGTATGACTAGCCTTAGATAGACATAAAGGGCCAAGACCAATTCAATCATAAAGTTGTTTATCACAATGAAGCAGAGAAGTAGTTAACATACAGTTTACATACAATTAAAAGAGGGTATAAAGTGTTAGTGTGTGCTTGACATACATTCTTGCCCCACTTCCTGATAGTTTAAGGTTTTGGACTGATGGTTTCCAACATAAAGTACACGACCATTTGGTTCATCCTAAGCTTGAGAGGAACCAGTATCACTACCATCTACTATGAAACCTAATAGCAACAGCTTATACATGGTACACCTTTTTTTTTGCCTGATTTTCAATGTTAAGTGTCTGCTCAATCTTTAGAATTTCCAAGTTTTGCTCTGAATTGGGTCCTTACTCCTTAGTATAAAAGATTGCAAGAAGAATATATGTTGTCTCATATTTGATCTCCATTGACATTTTAATATTTTATATTTGGAGGTACAACGAAATTGGTATGTAATCATAGGGCAACAAAACTTATATGCAGTTGTTTACCTTATATGTCAATATCTATGTAGGTTCCCTTGTTAAAATCAAACACGTGGCATTTTTTTTGCCTGCGAGAATGCAAGAGAGAGAAAGAGACTTATTAAAAAATAAATAAAATAAAAAACAGAGAAAAAGAGAGATGAGGGAGTCAAGAAAGAGCCATTTTCCTCTCTCTAAGGAAGTCAATGTTCATGCAAATCTTGGTGTCATCAGAAGCTTTACAAACTTGAAACTGATGATGAGAGCTAACCATGACGTTATATGATGAATGTAAATATAATCACATACCAATAAAAGGGTATGCCCACTGCCCTTGAAGTGACGAACAACACAATCTTGTAATGAGTTCATAAGATGTTGGCCTTCATCTCTACTAGGAAGTATGTTATCCTTGCCACTAAAATGCAAATTCATCATCAATCTTAACAATCAATTAAGATTTACCTTTTTGTAAGTAAATTCACATCGCAGTAAAGAGTTAAAATTAAGAGAGAGGAGAAACCTAGATAACACAAGAACTTCAGCTTTCACAGCATGGAGACGGGAATTAGCATAAGCAGCAGCTGATTTAAGCAGCTTCAACTTCCAAAGAAGAGAGTCCTTTGGTATAACATCAACAAAACCCTGACAACAAAATGGAATGATGTAAAATTCATATTGACACCTGACCATAGTCTTGACACCACAAATATCATTGAACTGATTCAGGAATTATTTACACTATAGTAATAATAAATAAAAAAGGAATGAAAATTGTAAGGACAAAGAAATGAGAAATCATCTTAGACTAGACAAAATAAAACCCACCCCATCCACTATCCTTCTGTAAGTGTAAGCTAGTGTTTATACCTGCAACCTTGAAATCCAAAATGTAGGTGATCAAAACTTGAAATGTTCTGGTAATGCGAGTGAGACACATTGAATGAATCATCGAAGTCAATGGTCATTAATTTACTGACTTCCAAATAGACCCCTATCCATTATTTTATTCAAATTTGAATTTTTAAATTTTATAACAGTAATTTTAAAAACTTATATATTTTTCCTTGAGATACAAAATATTAAATAATCCCTTAGAAAGTTAAGTCTTCCTAAACTGGACATAGAAAAGGGGACAGAGGGAGTATCTTGCTATGATATATAACTAAGCTACAAGAAAGATAAAGCACAGTAGATAAAATATTTTTTTGTAACTCAGCTAATCATAAGAACATTCTGTATAGAACTAACTGTAAATGAGTAACTAAAGAGAGCACAACTAAACCACATCTTTTTATTATTTAAAAGGAAAAATTAGTTGAAAATAGTGGAAATTTTAGAAGGAAAGAAATTAATGTATAAAACACAAAAGAAAAAATGGGAAAAAAATCAATTGGCAGGCACTCCTTACAGAAAGATATGGTAACAACCCACTGAGGCTGCCAGACAGCCTTTCAAGTCTTTGCCCAGGAGGAAGACTGCTTTCAATATTGACTGATGCCATTTTCACTAGATCACCTGATGTCATGAAAATAGACAATGATTTATTAGAGATCAAGAAATTTGGGGCAGCAAAAAGTGACACCTAATAAAAACACATCAAAATTTATAAGAAGAAATTAATAATGCAAATTTATTAGAGCTGATTTCAACCAAAAAAAAAAAATCATTTACATAAACATGACATATACTGTAGAAGACAACCTACGCCAAACTATGATAACCACAGTGTAGAAGCAAGCACAAGAGCAACAGGTGGAGAACCAAAGGCTACAGAGAAAAAATATATGTATAAATAGATATTACATTATCATATACATTAATGGCTGCAAATTCACTGGTTAAACAAGCATTTACTACTATTCAATAGATTAGGTCACTAGGAAAATTATTTACTAGTCCAGGACTACACATAAATGCGTAGTCCCCCTCCCACATGAATGGTGGGTCCCACTATGAATTTAATTAGTAGGACCCATATTTATGTGGTGGGACAAAACTTAAGGCTTAAAAAGCAGTTCTACCAGGTAAACCCAAGTTGTTCCCATGGTTTAGTCTACTGTGAGTATTTATAGTAGCGGCACAAAACTTGAGGTTATAAAATATACAATTAAAAGTACTTCATTCAAATAAATCATTTGTAAGTTTACTAATAGACAAGTTTCAAGGTTTCACTCAGGCTAAGAACAGAAATAAACTAAGATGATTAAGTTTTTATAATAATATGAAAAAAGAATTGATATCAAATCAAGTGCCTAAGCTCACAAAAGCAGCACCAAAGATCACAGCAATGGAATTCATAGTTCATAGACCACAGTAACCGATTACTTAGTATGCGGTATTCCTAAGACTTAAAGGCACAGTGAATTGGTTAAATTAGCAATAACTTATCCAATTTTTCCACACATTGACTTGATGGGGACAGATCAGGTACCCATAATAGAGCCAAGAAGATAGGGAACTGCACTGTCCAGTCCATCGGGCATAGCCTCCAAGATAGGAAACAATGGTTGCAGCTGAGACCTGCCAAATGATGTTGCTAAAATGAAATGCCAAAAGGTCAGGATTTCTCAGATTATCAATCATTGATCATCAACTAGAAACATACCAAGATTATATTTATTAAAAAAATGAACTGAATATCAGGAATCTAACCTGGATTGGATAGTATCAGAACTAGGTCAATGGCAGGATTGCGAGAAGCAACAGCAAGTGCTAGGCATCCTCCAAAGGAATCCACCACCAAATAAATTGGCTTATGTGGAGATGAAGCATGCTCAAACCTGACAGCTTCTTCTACAAGTTTTACCAGCCCTTCATACAATGAAAATTCACTGAACTATAAATTACGGTATCTTGTCAATTAAAGGATATACAAACCCACCACACGTGTGAGGAACAGGCACACAACTCATTCATTAGGGACCAGAAATATTTGATCACTGCAAAGGAAATTTCTATGATTCTGTTAAAACATAATGATCTCAAAGATCTACAATAGAATAATGAAATCAATTTTGTAACTAAATCAACATAAAATATGATGAAATTTGATTAATCCAAATTCACTTGGGAGATGCCACCATATTTTAATTTGGCAAAAGGGAGCCTATAAGCAAGTGAAGGAGTTCCTAACCAACCAACCAGCTAATCTTAGACCCCATTACCCACAAACAAACCATTCATGCTTTTTAATTCAGACATGTGCAGAGGGCATGTACATCTCATACGAATTTTAACTTTGCTAATTCAAACATGTGGCTCACCGCAATTAGTTCTGTTGAGATTTGAGGATATGTAGCCAACCCCAAAGTTTTGGGACTAAGGCTTTATATCAACAGACAATATCTTTTTGTTTTTATTGTTCTTGTAATTACTATCACTAACTTATACAACCCAACAACTGTTGCTTGATATATATCAACAAATTTCATAATCTATAATTGGCATGTTCTATTCAATCACAATTTATTGTTAAAATGCCTATAATTGAGGTGAGGATTAATTGAGTTCATAAACATATAAAATGTGGACAATTTTGAATAAAAGGTGCAAGCAATAAATGAATAATGACGTCTTTCATTTCTGTTTAATTACAGATTTTACAACTTAATGAATTATAGTTGTTTATCAAGTTAGTAACAATTACATATGATAGTCAGCTACAAGAGTACATACATAATCCATCAGCAATTGAACCTTATACAAAAATTAAGGAAACATTTTTATCCCCCCCCCCCCCCCCCCCCCCCACACACACACACACAGAGATTAGGATTCAAAAATTAAGACCTTCAAATGGTGTACGATCATGAACAGGGATATGCAGGCACCGGACCTCAAAAGCCCTGCATTAAAGGAAGTATTAGGAATTGTTGCTGAACAACCATAAAAAAAAAAAAAATAAAATTTTCAAAAGTTAAATGACTAAAATATGAAGTCAAGTACCATAATATTATCCTAACAAGGAGAAGAACCTTTCGCAACTGGAAAGTACATACTCGTGTGTGCATCAAAGATAAGTTTATACGATAGTCACTGAAAATAATGCACAACTGCAGATGCAGAATGCAATTGCAACCAAAGAAGGAAAGCAATAGAGAAACATAATGCAGGGCTTTTTCTTGGTAGGCCACAAAACATCTTTGTTATCTTTATACATACAAGGCATGCAGCCCGAACAGTACAGACATTTATAACTACCCACATTAGGTAGCATCAACACAACCAAAGTAGAGCCATAAAAGCCATTTTAAGGTAGAAGTTGTTGAAAGTATATTTTACTTGTGAACAGACCATAAAGATGCAGAGTCAGATCAAGCATCGTGATATTTCCCTAACCAGGATAATGCTAGCATAAGCTTGACAGTAATTCTATTAATTCAACTTCAATTTTTTTCATGGCATACAAGCAAGAGGAATGTAATCAACGTGAAATGGGAACAAAATGATTCTTAAGAGAAGTAACATAATGCAGCATTGAGACAGAGTTATGCTGTCTACCATGCCCAAATGTGAACACATCTGCATACAATTTTTAATATGACTCTCATAGGGGCTAACTGTCTCAAAGAAGAGAGTTAAAAATTTCTTTCAGACTATGGAAAGATGATTGAAAAGGATGACCTTAAATTGAAATACTATTATGATCAACACGCTTCTTTCCAAATAAATCAGAAACACTGAGAACATCCTCACTTCACTTTTCTACAGGAATTGGATGGAGACCTTAGGGTTACAAAATGTTTAGTGTGATAACAAATCACTCTTAGTTCAGTTCAATAGAATGTGGGGCTCCAGAACCCCATGTCGTAGGTTCAAATCCAATAGAGTGTGATTCCATTCATTGCCAGAAACGAACCAATAAGCAAGAAACTTGATTTACTTTTTTTCCCAATAGACTAGGGTCATCATCTCATAAAAGACCAACAAATTTCCCAGGTTTGCAATGCTAAGGACATCTACTTATATTCCTGGCTGATAAAGTTTAAACTAACTTTTATTCCCACCATTGAGATGATTTTTTTTGTTGATAAATAATAATGAATTTCATTTAGAATTGAAGATGTAGAACAACAAGCTCTGATACCAAAATTTGACGCATGATTCAGGACAAAATTAAAACTGATGCAACGTGAAAATTAAAGAAGAGGAAAATAAAAATAACCTAGGAATTAGTACCTAGGTTTGCTTGGAATCAGCACCAAGAAAGCAAAACTTAGGGTCACCTAGAATCAATACCAAGCTATTTGAAGGAACACTCCAACAAATAATTTTATTATTAAGGAAAACTGTAAACAGTCTCCATAGGTGTACAATAGCACACTTATATAGATTACTAGGACTAAACCCTAATTCTAATTGACTTGTTTTGAATTGTAAAAATAACCTTGACTCTAGGAATTTAAATAAAATACTATTAACCTAATTAACTAATAAGACCTAAAATAAAATCCAAGGAAAGAATAGTTAAAAAAAAAAAAGACTTTTAAACAAAACTAAATTAAAAAAATAAATAAAAGAACTTTGTGATTCCCACATCAATTGATTATCATTAAGATGATCAATTAACAAGGTGTTAATCCTAACAAACGTAGAAGCATTCACATTCATCATAGACAAAAGGGTAATACAACTTACTTCCCAAGAGCTTTATGGTGCAAAACAAGTCCCAAACCAGTACCATCCATCCCTGCATGCATCAATACCAACAAAATTATAACATACTGCAATTTAAATTGTCAAAACTGACAAAAATTTCTCTAAATTTTTAACCCACCAAAAAACACAATAAACATCAAGGAACAATCACTTAAAGAAGACCAAGAAACATATTCAGTGAAATCTAGTCATATACACATATCTCTTAAACACAAAGCACAAAACAGATTTAAAAACCATCTTTGAGCTGATCAACCACAGTCAGGCATCCATTACCGGGCAAAAAGAAAAGAACCGGAGAATCCTTCAAAGGACATCCACAAGCAATGGGGCAAAACCACCGTGGTGGCCCGCCATCAGGCTTGACCATGTCTTTGGCCATATCAAAGAAATCTCTAATAGTCTCAGTCCCATAACCGTCATCCCACAATGGCTTCAAAGTTTCCATAACATCATCCTTTACCCTCTTCTTCCCCTCAATTTTGGACCTTAAGTGCCCATTCACCACAATTGAATCTGAGGACAACACTGTGGAATCAGCATTACTTAAACTCCGCACTTTCACTCGACCCCCACACTTATTCTCCGAATTTGACATAAAAAAAGGAAATACTTGGACACTTATAACTGATGCCATGGCCTCTACAAGCAATGGCAGTACAATTAAGACTCTTTTTTCAAGACTCACTAATTGACAAAAGTTACCAACTGTTTTCAAGAACACCCACTTGAGTACAGCTTAAATAAACAACAAATTTTCAGTTAGAGAGTTCCCTAAACCACTTAGCACAGAGTATAAAACATAAATAAAACAAACAAAGGGTTTTAAAATGAAACTCTCTTAATTCTAAAGCAAACCCAGAAAGCAAAATGTAATCAATAACCTCCAGCTCATGTATTCCATCAGGTCTTATCTAACATGTTGAACAAATGTGGAAACTAAATGAATAACATTCATGGGCAAGAATAAACTCAGAAATAAATAAGAAGGCAAAATTGGTAAATATAAAATGACAATAAAGGAAAAAAAAAAAGATTTAGTTAGATTCTGAATTACCTCATGTGGGTGTAGGCGGTTCTGGGGAGAGACAAAGCCATGGGTCTTTTTTGTCGTCCGGGACTTCATTGCTTTTTGCTTATGCAGGTTTTTGAACTGGGAGATACTTATAGAGTTATAGTGGGGTCTGGACCTAAGATTGGGTATATTGCGAAATTGCCACTTCCTTCGATAACCTGTCAGATTAGGCCAACTTAACAATTTTCACAAAAAATATTAACAATTGTTGAGGTGTCTTGTTGTGAATTATAGATGATAAAATGATGTAATTGATAGGTTAGATGGGAACTAATTATTGTAAAAAAAATGTTGTATCTTTATCATTTTCTTTCTTCCAACAAAGCTAGACAGTGGATAGACGAAATTAGTTCACTTCATGGTCTCATTAACTATAAGATTCAATTGATTTTTTTAAGTCCATATTTTAGGTTAGTTATTCCATGTCAAGACTCAAAAATGTAAGTAGTTGAGTCCATGTTCAAGGCAAATTGAAGACTTAAGTAAAGTTCAACAAAAAAAGAAGCTATTGAAAACTCAAATTTAGTCGACCGATTGAGGATTTACTAAAACTCGAACCAATATCTTAATAGCAGTCATCTGATCCAACCTCATGGGTCACATATGTATTTAAGTCCTAGACTGGAGTCAGACCTAGGTATCCATGTTATTTTGTATTATAGCGCAAGTTAGAGACTTAAGAACACTTTCTTAGACAACTTCACATTAGATTTAGGGTTTGGATTTGTTTCATACACCTAGGGTTATTGTAACCGAAAACGGTACGTTGAAATTGATCAATACCGAAATATTTTATTCCAATAGCCAAACCGAAATGGTGTTATCAACTATGGCCCTAACCCCCTTCCTCCACCCTTGATCAAAGTTGTTATTCAAGGGTGACAGCAGATCGCACTGTAAAAGTTTAATTGAGAGTTAAAGCTACATGGGTTTGTGTTAGTAAGTTACTACTATAGGCAACTATTTAGATTTGAGTAGACCTAAATTGTAAATTTTTTTATTCATAGTGGATTTGTTTCTTTAAGGGTTAACCCCCACAGAGCTTTTTCTGTTAGGTTCTCTTTGTAATCAAATAATCATGTCCTTTACTTTCCGTAATTTTCCTTATTTGGGGTTTATTGTTTAACTCTGAATTTGACTACATAATTGGTTAACTAATTAAAAGCGGATTCAATTTGACTAAAAAACAATTAAGTCGGGGCCTAAATGTCCCAAAAAAAAAAAAAAAAAATCAGTTAATGAATTGTACCAATTTTTTTTTTTTTTTTTTTTTTTTTGAATCTTCTAGAATTTTTATTGTATATGTAGGATGGAAATCCTAAAATATTATAATAAAAAAATGAATTTGAGTTTGATAAATCATAAAATTTAAATAAATACTAAAATGGTCATAAAATCGAAATGAGTGGATAGGATCTTAAAAACTTCATAATATAATTAATTACATTAAAAACTAGAGAAGGTTCTTATCCAACCAAAATAAATATAAAAATCACATCCTATTTTGAACTGAAGAAGAAAAAAGAGACAAAATTGATATTCCATGCCCCTTTATTGGAAGAATTTATTTTTAGCTTCCCTTTTATTGCAAGAATTGCTTAAACGTTGACTTTGCAATGACATAAATCAAATATTGTGTAGCCTATTATAACCTTTGATAAGATTTGAGGATTTTGTTTTAACATGTCTTGACTACTTTTCTCCTTCTTTTATTAAATTAGAAAAAAAAAAATCATTATTTGACTATGTTTGTTTGTGACAGCTTAAATTTGTTAGTTTATTTGACTTAAAGAATAAGATGGATAAAAATATAATTGTACATGAAAAAAAATGAAGTTTTAAGAAATAAACAAGCTTATAAACGTAAAGAATAAGCTCGAAGAAATAATTATATTTATAAGATAAGTCTCCATTAGGTCTGCACATTGCTTTTCACCCAAAAAAATCCAATCTATAATCTAAATAATCTAACAATAATTTATAATCTATGTAAAATTAAGGTCTTTGACCTTTTTGTTGACTTTCATGAAATTTTGACATATTAATTTTTGAGCCTTCACAAATTTACACATCATTATTATATTTTAAATAATTTTTCCATTCATATCCTTCATGTTACATTTTTTGTTTTTTTTTTGGCTTAAATGCACTTGTTGATCCCTAAAGTTTACTCAGTGAATATTAGTCTTGAAATTTGAAATGAACGCTATTTGGTCTCTCTAAAATTTAAAAAATGAGCATTATTGATCCCTTCCATCCAATTCTATTAGTTAGTCTTGCCTACGTGGCTAATGGAGAAATGATGTAACATTTTTTAATGGATAAAACTTAGGTTAGCAGTAATACATTACGTTCCCCAATAAACCTTGTCAAAATAATTTTTTAAAGAGACAGTAATGGTAATAAAATATTTTCTCTAGGCGGCTAGTGAAAAAAGACTATCCGAAGTTAGTCAAACTAAATTGGTTATAAGTATTGAGAAAAAAAAAAAAAAGGTTCTAAGTAAAATAAGGAAAATGTTTATATATATATATATGCAAACTTTTCAAAATAGTTTTCAAAAAAAAAAAAAAAAAAAAAAAAAAGATCGAGATTTTTCTAAAACGGGAGAGTTTTACTTTGTGTTGTTAATAAACAAAAATTGATTAGAGTAAAGTAATTCTAAAAAAAAAAAATTAAATTCAAAAGAAATCGGATTGGGTTGGCCCAACCCAAATTGGAGTCGAGTCAAACCTGAGCCAACTCATTGCCCTTGCCCAACCATATGGACCGGGCTTCAATAAAAAAACCAAAGCCCATTTAAAAAATAAATAAAATAAAAGGGAAAGAAAGAAAATAAGATGAACAAAAATGCCAAAAACCCCCCAAAACAAAAACTGGCTAGGCTGGAATTTGCATAATTTGACATGAATATGTCAACGTTTATGAATGAATTTCTTTGTATATTCATCTCAATTGAGCAACCTCTATTTAAACTATACAATGATTCTGATAAGGAAAGAAAATAATTGACAAATAACAGTAAGTCAACATATCCCTATAATTATGCCTAAATATCCGCCCCACCACATGCACATGTAATCTATTCTGTTTTCAACCTCAAATCCCTATAATTATGCCTAAATATCTTCCAACACTCCCCCTCAAGCGGGAGCATAGATATCTCGGATGCCCAGCTTGTCAAGAGCCGAATTAAAAATCTTATTCGATACTCCCTTTGTCAGGATATCTGCAAGTTGATTCTCAGTCCTCACAAATGGAGTGCAAATTAATCCCTCTGTCAACTTCTCCTTGATGAAGTGCCTATCTACTTCAACATGTTTAGTACGATCATGCTGAACCGGATTGTGAGCAATACTAATGGCAGCTTTGTTGTCACAGTAAAGCTTCATTGGATCTTTAGAATGGACTCCTAACTCTTTCAACATAGCCTTCAGCCACAGCATCTCGCATATCCCATGAGCCATGGCTCTGAATTCTGCTTCTGCACTAGATCTAGCCACAACAGATTGTTTTTTGCTACGCCATGTGACTAGATTCCCTCCCACAAACGTGCAATACCCAGAAGTCGATCTTCTATCTGTTATAGATCCTGCCCAGTCAGCATCAGTATATCCTTCCACTTCCAAATGACCATTTTTGTAGAGCATCAGACCTTTCCCTGGTGCAGATTTTAAGTACCTAAGAATTCTATACACAGCCTCCATATGTTTTTCACAGGGTGCATGCATGAACTGACTTACTACACTCACAGCAAAAGCTATGTCAGGGCGAGTATGAGATAAGTAAATAAGCTTTCCAACCAATTTCTGGTATCTCTCCCTGTCTACTGGAGTATCATCAACATCTTCACCTAACCTGTGATTCTGTTCAATCGGTGTATCAATAGGTTTGCAAGCTAACATCCCCGTCTCAACCAATAAGTCCAGGACATATTTCCTCTGAGAAACAAATATTCCCTCCTTTGATCTAGCAACTTCAATGCCAAGAAAATATCGTAGAGTGCCAAGGTCTTTGATCTCAAACTCCTTAGCCAAATATGTCTTCAACTTTCCCATCTCCATAATGTCATTTCCAGTCACCACAATATCATCTACATACACAATCAAGGCTGTAACCTTACCCTCATTTGAATGTTTCAAGAAAAGAGTGTGATCAGACTGGCTCTGGTGATATCCGTACTTCCTCATAGAGTGAGTGAATCTGCCAAACCAAGCTCTCGGAGATTGTTTCAGCCCATACAAGGATTTCCTCAATCTACATACTTTTCCGCTTTCTGAGGAGGTAGAGAAACCAGGAGGAAAGTCCATGTATACCTCCTCCTCTAGATCCCCATGAAGGAAAGCATTCTTCACATCAAACTGCTGAAGGGGCCATTCCAAGTTTGCAGCTAAAGATAATAAGACCCGAATAGTATTGATTTTTGCCACTGGTGCAAATGTCTCCTGATAGTCTATACCATAGGTCTGTGTGTAACCTTTGGCCACTAATCTCGCTTTGAACCTTTCTATTGAACCATCTGCCTTGTGCTTCACGGTGAATACCCACTTACAACCAACTGTCTTCTTATCTTTTGGTAGCTCAACTAATTTCCAGGTAGAGTTTTTTTGAAGCGCTTCCATTTCCTCAACCATGGCAGCTTTCCACCTTGGATTGTTAAGAGCCTCCTGTAAATTTTTTGGAATAGACACAGAGGACAACTGGTTTGCAAAAGCTTTACATGATGG
Organism: Fagus sylvatica; assembly: GCA_907173295.1. Classification (NCBI taxonomy): domain Eukaryota; kingdom Viridiplantae; phylum Streptophyta; class Magnoliopsida; order Fagales; family Fagaceae; genus Fagus; species Fagus sylvatica. The sequence goes on from OU015761.1 coordinate 19,631,784, forward strand.
AGATAAGCGGTGAGAAGACACATAGTTAGAGATAGGGTATCTATATATAGAAGGACATGTACGAGTAGATTTTCTCAAAGCAATAGGCATATTAGAATCATCAACATGAGAATCAACAGGAGTAGTAGGTTCAAGGGACGAGACTATCTCAGGATTACCTGTCACAGGAACAACTAATTGATCATTGGATTGGTCAAGAGATGCTTGCTCCCTTGAATCTAAAGCAGGTCCTGAAGATGGCACGCTATTTAGCTCCAAAGTGGGTAACACATTCCAGGACTTCTCTTCACTCTGTAAGTTCTCCCCCTGAAGAGAATGTTCTAAATCTCCCCCTGAGAAGTAAGCCTGGTCTTCAAGAAAAGTAACATCCATAGAAACCAGTATTTTTGTTGAAGGGGGGTGATAGCACTTATATCCCTTTTGTGTGGTAGAGTACCCTAAGAAAATGCACTTTTGTGCTCGTGGGTCCAGTTTACTACGATGTTGTTTGTGGATATGGACATAACAGACACAACCAAACACTTTAGGTGGGATTTGAAGCAGAGTAGGAAGAGAATGTGTCTTGGACAAGGATTGAAGTGGGGTTTGGAACTGGAGGACTTTAGAAGGCATTCGATTAATGAGATATGCTGCTGTAAGAACAGCGTCTCCCCAAAAAGATTTAGGAACATTCATAGCAAACATTAAGGACCTAGCAACCTCTAAGAGGTGGCGATTCTTACGCTCAGCCACACCATTCTGTTGGGGTGTATCAACACATGAAGTTTGGTGGATTATACCATAGGCATGAAAATAGGCACTAAGTTCCTTCTTAAAGTATTCCCCTCCATTATCGGATCGAAGAACCTGGACTCTAGTGTTAAACTGGGTTAGAATCATTTGGTGAAAGGATTGAAATATGGAAATCACTTCACTCTTTTCCTTTAACAAGTAAACCCAAGAAACACGAGTACAATCATCGATAAAAGAAACAAACCATTTAGTATTGGAACGATTAGTAACACGGGATGGTCCCCACACATCACTATGAATAATAGAAAATGGCACAGAACTTTTATTAAAACTGGGATGAAATGAAGTACGGTGGTGTTTGGCTAACAAACAACTGTCACAATGAAAACTGGAAACATTATTTTTCAAAAATAAGGAAGGAAACAATTTAAGCAAGTAACGAAATGAGGGATGACCAAGTCTTCTGTGCCACAACCAAATTTGTGCCTCTGATGTTGAACTACCAACAACTTGATGGACTTGTCCTGTATCCTCCTTAGCGTGCCAATTCAGATCCAAGTAGTACAAGCCATCTCGTTCCCTACCAAGACCAATCATCGTCCCCGTGAGGAGGTCCTGAAAAACACAATGAGTATCAAAGAATGTTACGGAACATTTCAATTCTTTAGTAATTTGACTAATGGACAATAATTTTCCAGATAAGTGGGGAACATGTAAAACAGTAGAGAGAGACATGGAAGAGGTAAGAGGGAGTGAACCTACTCCAGACACAGCAGAAGATGACCCATTAGCAGTTTTAACACAGCGCTTACTAGGATGAGTATTATAAGAAGAGAAATTACTTGATTCATGTGTCATATGATCTGTAGAACCTGAGTCTATAATCCAAGAAGACTCACAACAATCACGATTGGGAGTATTTAGGGCAAATCCGAAGGTTACCTGTATTGGCTAAGGAACATGAGGCATCCTTTTGGGATAACCGCTGAGCATACTCCTTTAGTATGTGATCTACCTGGGCCTGTGAGTACTGTGGTTGTGGAGTATGAACGGTTGTGGTATGTGCTCTAGACTCTGTTTTACCACCCTTGTGTCGACTTGAGCCTTCTCCCTTCTTACGGAACCAGTCTGGGTAACCATTCAGCTTGAAACAAGTCTCTCGAGTGTGCTTAGTCCCCTTGCAATGAGTACAAAATAGAGATTCCTTGTCTTCAGGTTTCCAAGATCCAGAGGAAACTAATGCAGATGGGGAGTGCCTGGATAGTCATCAAAGCTGAACTCTCATGTGGAGGACTTGCGAGCATAGCAGCTTGGCGAAGCTCCTCTCGCCGAACAAAAGCATATGTGCTTCGCAAATTAGGAGTAGGATCCTGTGCCAAGACCTGTACCCTGATTTGGTCAAACCCTGGGTCTAGACCTGCTAGAAAATCATAAACCCGCTCATTCTCAATTCTTGTCTTCAACGTAGCTGTATCTTTAGCACTCTCCATATCATACGGATTGAGAAAATCAAGCTCCTGCCAAATAGTTTGAAGAGCAGAAAAATAACTAGCCAATGACTTTCCTTGTTGACGAGTTTCATGTGCTTTACGCCTTAATTCGTAAATCTGGGAAGCATCATTACCAGTGAAATAGGTTTGGGCTACAGCATCCCAAATATCATGAGCAGTGGGTAGTCTTAGAAAACTAGCATTGATATCTGGAGTCATCGAGTTGAGGAGCCACGACATCAACATGGCGTTTTCCTCCACCCATGTAGAGAATGAAAGGATCACTGAATAGCTGGTTTTATTTTTTCTCCTGTCAAGTACCCCAACTTCCCTTTCCCAGTAACATACAATTCTACAAACTGGGACCAAGCAGAATAATTTGTCCCATC
>OU015761.1:19634494-19677537 GCA_907173295.1 Fagus sylvatica
TAAGCTTGTGTTCTATCCAACAAGTCCTATGATTTTAGTATAAGAGCCTTTTTCTGATGATGAAGTATTAAATATGTTTTGCATCTTATGTTTATATTACCTGTTTTTCTCTCTTTCTTCCTTTTTCGGTTTTTTAAATATACTTTGGAGAGATGGATGTTTTTTAATGCTACTTTCTTAGTTCATCTTAGTTCAGTGAGTTGCATTATAATGGACGAGCTTGGACAACATTCAAATACAAATCAATATAACCTTGCATTCTAGGTTAACGAAAACACACCCTAGTACTACAACTCTGAAGGGGGAAACGTAATTAAAAATAGGATAAATTACAAATTATACTCTTTAACTTTGACATATTTTCAATTCAATTCTTTAATTTTATTTTTTATTTCATTTCATCATTTAACTTCAATTTGTTTTCAATTTAGTTCTTTTGTCTAGTTTCGTCTAATCTACACCATTAAGTCCACCAAAACGATTTCTTTTTAGAAAGTGAAAATTACTAAAACAAACGTTTTCAGTTTAATTCTTCTGTTTAGTTCCGTCCAATGTTGTCATTAGTTTTAGTAATTTTCACTTTCTCAAACGTCGTTTTAGTGCATTTAACGGTGCAGATTGGACAAGATGACTACATTGAAAACGAATGGAAGTTAAAAGACTAGAATGAAAGAAAAAAAATGAAAATTAAACGACTAAATTGAAAACATTTCAAAGTTGGAGTTTAATTAATAATTTAGCCTAAAACTTATTAATTCTCAAATTCGTAAATTTTTTATAGTTTACAAAAATTAATTTTGAAAACTAGCCCCTTTTATTTTTCTCTTTTATAGAGCTTATCTTGCAATTAACATTCTACTTGCCTTGGGTTTGTGCTTTTATGTTTTCGACCATGGCAGGTGGTCCTTGATTATAAAGATCTAATTAAAATCCCAGTGGTTAATGATTTTATCAAAGATGCTAACCACAATGCAATAAGAGTGAGGTAATTACTCCCTGAGTAAAAAATTCCAAACACTAGAGATGCTAAACAACTTTTCTATTATAGGAAATTGGATTCAAGTTCTAATGATAGAATTTGCTTGGATTTTCAGGGATGAGATAAAAGGGGAGGTTGCTAACCGAGACCTCTTTATTCCAGTGATGTTACCCAAGATACCTGGCCGCTTCTACTATCTGTTCGGGAAGCCCATAAAAACAAAGGGAAGGGAAGATATCTTGAGAGACAAACAAGTTGCAAACCAATTGTACTTGCAGATAAAATCTGAGGTTGAGCGCAATCTGACGTTCTTGATTAAGAAGCGGCAGGAGGATCCTTATAGGAGTATTGTTGATAGAACATTGTATAAGGCACTCTATGCTCCTTCACATGAAGTTCCAACATTTGAGCTATAAAAAATGGTTTTGACAGGTACATTTGTTCTTGTCTTAAGTTCATTCAATCATTTCCTTTTTCCATGGAAAAAGGTTTGTGTACAATGTCATTTTTTTCCCTCAATAAAGGGGATGGTTATAGACCAAATGCTAAGTTGCAGTCAATGTCTGACAATTAGCTTGATTATGGCTCTTTGGGAGCAGAGGCACACCTCTTTGCACAATTGCACACCACTTGAGAGAACATCTTCCAGGATGCATATGTTTCTATTTAGTTGAAGATTGTCTATACAGCACTTTTTTTCTCAATACAAAATCAACCAAACTCTAATCTGATCTCAAATGGTATTGTTTAATTTTCACGTATTGATATGATTGTAGGTGTATCGATGTGATGTCATGTGTATCGATGACCTTTTATAGGTGTCGATGACCTTTCTTAAGATCTTTGTTTTAGGATTTGACTTCGTGATTAAAAGGAAATGGTTCGGTGATGCCTCAATTAAGAGGACTTTTGATATATCGAGATGCTAATGCTACTAAGTCGATATATATTTTTTTAATTAGAAAAATACTAAATAACAACTTTTGATGAAAAGTAAATGATTGCAGGAAAGTAAATGGTTGAAAACATATCAGACTACAAAGCTAATAGAGCATATTGATGAGAAACAATAATTTGCAATTCAACTAAGGACTTTTAAGATCTACTGGATTAACAACTACAAACTTGCTATGAATCTAATAAAGCTTCATAAACATCAAAGAATAATAATTACAAGTATACTACTTACTTGCATTAATGCTTTACAACGATAATAATAGACTAGGAAGCATAGAACATCAAAAGAGAAAACGTTATGTTGAATAACAAGAGTTGAGTGTGTTGGATGTTGGATGTAGCTTTCTTCATGAGAAGCCCTCTTTTTATAGGCAAGAAGGGTAGTTATTTCATGCCAATAACTACCCCACAAGGCAAGGGAGTAGTTTTTTCACTTCTTAATAATCATTTTCATATCTTCTAATTGAATGACAAATGGCTTCAAATATTTTACGTAATTGACAAGTTTCTTCAAATCTTATATGTAATTGACAAGTATCTTCTGACAAGTGGCATTCATTGCCACATGTAACATGGCAATGATCGCCACAATTTTCCTTTAATCTTTGGACTCACAGACTCTTCTCATGACCTCCATAAAGTAGTTGTGTTGTTATTGGATGTATTAAAATACTTAATTGTTGAGATTGAAGCTGAGATAACTAGAATTTAGAGTGATTATTCAGTAGTTCAGGACTACAGGGACCTACCATTCATGTGAGAGGGGGACTATACATTTATTTGTAGTCCTGGACTACTAAATAATTTTCCGTGAAATTTGTGTTAGTGAAAAGAAAAGAAATGAATGTAAGATGAATGATTTGATGAGAAATTGGTATGTTGATAGAAATTAAAGTTCTTGGGTTTGAAGAAAGGTGTGAATGGGTTACTCCCACATAATTTTTGCAAAATGATGGTAGGTGAATGTGTATGAGAGATCACCCCTTTTTTCTGAATGGCTTCCCATATTTATGAAAAATATTTTTTTAGAGTTTGTAGGCCTTAGGGATAATGCCTTTCAAATTGTTCAACCTTATTTCTAAGAGATTAAATTCAAACCGGGTGGGGTGTAAAAGTTTACATTTACACCCTCCAATCAAATAAAGCCACACCAGCCCTTTTCTAAATAAAATCATAAGTCCTTTATACACGAAATCAAAGTCTCATCAAATACTTCAAATATTAAAAAACAGAAAACAAAAAGCAAAAACAAAAGTGTCACCAAATTCCTGTTGGGAAGTGTTCCTGCAATGTAGCCTCTCATTTCTATAAATGTCCATTATGTAAACTTCTATAAGTCATCTCTATCTCATATCATTAGTTTCTACTTGTAAATATTTCTTTAATTTGAATTTAAAAGAGGTTTAGTCCAAGACGATTAACTCAATCCAAGTCATATAAGCACTGAATTTCCAAATGTTATAATAGAAGTATTAGAGCATCTCGAGCAATGTGGTTATTTGGCTCTCTCATCCACTAGTGTAGAGCCAGACCAAAAATATGGAAGTCCAGCCACTCTTATTCACACTCTTCATTTGTTCTAAATTCTACACAACAAGAAAGTTACTTTAACTCTCCATCCACTTAAAAAATTAATTTCACTCCCTTAAGTTGTTTAATATTTCCTCTTCTCTCTCTCTCTCTCTCTCTCTCTCTCTCTCTCTCTCTCTCTCTCTCTCTCACATTCAGAAAAAGTAAAAGAAGAATAAATAAATAATATAATATTTAAATCGGATAGAAGAATAAATAAAGTATATTTAAATAGAGTAGAGAAAAAATTGAAAGTCTGCTAGACAGTTTATTTAAAAAAAGTAAACAGAGAGTGGGTTTTTTCTTCACATGTGAAAAACAAAAAATGCTGGTGAAGTTAAAAAAAACGATTTAATCGAGTGAATACAACCTATAAACTTGTTCCCACTTTATTAGCAAGACCACTATTCAAAGGGAACTTGGAAATGAGGAGCCTCTCTGGGCCTTTGCATAAGTTGGGCTTCAATAGAAACACCTACTTTGGTCAATCCGAACTAGGCCCATGATGGGCTTTTTCCATCCACCGAGTTACAGCCCTAGATTATAACCCAACCCAAAAAGCCCATCAGCATTGAAGAGATTAACACAAAGCTTGTCTAAATGAAGAGAAATTAACAAGTTAGACACGTGGGGACCATGGCCATTTGAGTTTTGACACAAAGCTTGTTTAAATTTGTAGATGACAAACAATGTTGTAGCATAATCATATTTTTCCTCTCTATAAAATAGATTTTTGAGGTTCATCCTACTTTGGATATGAAATTATGGGACAACGAGGCTTCTTCTTCTATAAACTGTATTTATTAAAAAAAACAAATGTACAGAAACTAGAGGCCATTTACGTTAATTTTTGTTGGGCGGTGCCATTTAATATAGAAGGTTGCAATAAGATATGTCTACTATATATTCATCACCTCCATAAGAAGATTAAAGGGTAGAAAAAAGTATATGCCTATCTTGAATTGCAAATAATATGATTTGTGGATCCCAATGGTGAATTTTACCAATCAAAATTTGCCTTATATATGTTGCTTCTTGTTGAGGTCTTATTTCTATATGAGTTTATGAATGATATACAAATTGAAGTAAATTTCTTTGAATGGTTTGATCATTATTTTAAGCCAAAAATTCTAGCCGATAGAAACAATAATTCTCTCCTACACAAATACAAACAAATCATGCATGATAGTCTAAAAACAAAAACTGACAACTCTTTACTACAAAAAGAAAAAGAAGTCATAAAAAATTCCTTCTTACAATTGCCTTCATCTAAGATTTCATTCACCGACACTTTAGTTTCAAAACAAAGTTGTCCTAACAAGCCAAAACAAGCCTACAATCCATACTCCACCTAATAGTCAACCCTTGACCAAAACCCATGCAAGTGATACAATTGTCTCTAGCCATGCATATAGTGATAGCCATATAATTAACTATAACCATGCATATAGACCTAGTCATAAAAGCCTAAACACTAAAGACAAAAATTCAAATCATCACAAAAAGAATAGATGCTACCATAGGTCTAGCCACAATTGGGCTTGAAAGCTTAGGACCAAAATGGACGAGATGAAAGCCCAATACAGCCCAGGACAACATGGGCTCATCAACTGGGCAATCACACTGCTGACAAGTCTTAACAATGTCCTTGGCCATATCAAAGAAATCTATGATAAGTCTCAGTGCCATACCCATCATCCTTTAATCCTCTTCTTCTCAATTTTAGACCTTAACTGCTCATTTCCTTGATCAATTAAAGTCCCAGCTCTCCCTCTCAGAAGTTCCATTCACCACAACTGAATCTGAGGACAAAACTGTAGAATCAGCATTACTTAAACTCCTCACTTGGACTCGATTCTCATACTTACTAATTCTCCAAATTCGACAAAAAAATTAAGGGGGAATACTTGGACACTTATAACTGATGCCATGGCCTCTACAAGCAATGGCAGTACAATTAATACTCTTTTTCAAGACTCACTAATTGACAAAACTTATATACCAACTCTTTTCAAGAACACCCACTTGAGTACAGCTTAATAAACTACAAATTTTCAGTTAGTTAGAGAGTTCCCTAAACCACTCTAACTAAAACACTCACAAATGTTTAGCAGAGTATAAATGTTAACAAAATTGGGTTATAATATGAAATCTCTTAATTCTAAACCAAACCCAGAAAGCAAAATGTAATTAATAACCTCTAGACTGATAATGAATGTACTTTATTATTTATGATTGCTCTTAAATTTATATATGTTTAAAAAAATATGAAAAAAATATGTATATATATATAATATTTAATAAATATACGTGTATTTGTACCTTAATTTTATAGGAAATGTCACACTGTCGTACGGTATCGGTACCCGAAAATATTCCCATGCTTCTTAGCGAATTAAATGAGACAAATTTTGAGTTCAGTGCCACACCAAACCCTTGGCGGTTCCAATTTAGAAGCTTCATTGGTCTTGATGGGATTGGTAAGTAGCCTCCACGGGCTCCGCCACTACTCTCACACCAACTATTATCGTACATTCTTTGTACTTGGGTATTTTTTCCTTCATGTGTTTGCATAGTGTCCAACCGGTTGTTCATATTACTGTTACCATCAGTTTACATTTTGGGCTTTTATCCTGCTTAATTAGTTCTAGCTTGTCACTTCCACTTCGAATTTTGCAACCCCATCTTATCCTTTCATACAATTTCAAATCTGTCCAAGCCCAAATTTGGCGTGTTCCAAGTGATCTCCCATGATTTCCCAATTTAGAAACACTGATTTTGTCTTTGTTCTTGATCATGTATTGCACTCGCAATTATTGTCTCTCAACTGGCCATTACAAATAACAAAAATTAATGGATTGAGATTTCTAGTGTATTGCATGGGGTATTGCATAGTTATATTTTTGAACTTTTTCAAATGTTTAACTTTTATCTTTTTTTAGTTTTTTAAATGAATGGTTGAGATTGAAAGTTACAAAAGTAACTTTCAACCCCAATTATTAAAATTGAATAGCATCCCATGTAATATGTTTTGTATTGCATATGTCCGATAAGCTTTTATATAAATAAATAAATAAAAAAACAAACAGCGTACTGGTCTTGGTAGTTGCACCTCCAATTAATGCTAGCTAATTCTCTTCCCCTATGGTAAAGGGTCAATTTGTTACATCTAGTTGCACAGTTAATCTTACATAAAGCCCCAAACCTACCCTATATGTTGGCACATCAATGGAATTATGGTTGTGAATTTGCACCCAAACGATGTCGTAATTTGACGGCTATATATCTGACTTTCACACCTTTAATTTGTTGGTTTCCACAATTTTTTGTATGGTCTAATTCATAGCTTCTACATTAAAGGGTTTGTTGGTTAGCAGCTTTATTATTAGGCCGGACAATGATATAAGACATTGTCTTTATACGTATGATGACTATTTGAGTGAAAATAAAAAAGGATAAATTTGAATTTGACCGAGGAAATTTTAACCTCTAGATTCTAATTTGGATAAAAACTCTCTGATACATACAAAGAATTATATTTCTCTTTGATTACCCACCTCCTAAAGTTTAAAATACTTCCAAGATGATTTTATTCAAATAACCTTATCAAGATTTATAAAACTGAATCCAACGTTAACTACAAATAAGGAATACGTTTGACATAAACCATGCCAACCATCCAAACAATCCTAATCCTAATAATCCTAACAAGACTCAACAACCAAATAACATTCTAAAAGAATTCTTAACCAAAAAAAAAAATAACATTCTAAAAGAATTCAGCAAAAATAAATAATTTAATAAATAACATTCTAAAAGAAATAAACATCCAAAGTTCTCCGCATCATGGGACTAGTCTACACAGCAAGGGTAGTGGGTCACCTTGTATGTACTTTCATGCACCACGTATGATCGTATCAGACAAGCTAAGTCTTTGTTTTTCATGTCTTCAACAAAACTCTCTTCTATCAGGTCTATGTCTCTTTAATTACTTAGGCCTCCTTTGCTGTCTGTGGATAGTTTCAGCCACAGCTCTTTGCTCTTATTTCTTACCAGAACTCTAAAAATCTTTACTTGAATGAATAATATTCTTGGACCACATAAAATTGCAGCACAACTTGTTGAGGTTATGTTGTGTTGATTGGTGGAAAACTAAGGGTGTCTTTTTGGTAGATCCTTAGGGATTGATTGTTAACTGCTTACATGCTGCCACAACAGCAACCTATGAAATTTTTTATGTAATTTTATGTGATCCTACAGATTGTACTTGAATAGGTGCAGTAGAATTGTACTTGGACAAGATATAGACCTCTACACAACTACACAAACTCTAGTCCTACAAATTAAGGGTCGACTAGGGTGGGAGAGGGGTCAATTTCCCCTCTGGACCCCCTCTCTCTGCCTTTGCTTCTCAGCCAGTACTACTCTATTGTGCACTATTTAAGTTGGGTGGTTGTTGATATTAGCTACACGTACGATAATAGAATTAACAACCAACCCTCACCTTGCATGAAATGACTTTTTTTATTGCAAGACAACCCTCAAGTACAACTCATCTAGTGCGTGTTTGGTACACGCAACTCAAACGGTGATTCTGTATTCAAATCCAAAAAATCGCGGATCCCACACTAAAAAAACTTGTTTGGTACACGTGATTTAAATGAGGATTGAAATCTCAACTTGAATTTTATGTGAGTCCCATGGCAAATTTGAGTTCACCCCTTCACCTGTTTTTGAATCCAAGCCGGATTCAAATCCGGACTCAATTTTTTTGTGGGTCCCAGTTTATTACCGTTGCTGGGCCCACCTTATTCTTTTCTCCCATTTTCTCTCTCTCTCCTCCACTGCTTCTTTGCCTCTCTCTCTCCTCTCAGCCATTACAGAGCCCAGACACCGCTCCCTTCTTCTCCCATTACAGAGCCCCATATTCTCATAACTCATTTTCCAAAACAAACCAAAAATTACAACATCACATCCATCCAGATCAATGAACCCTCAAAAATGATTTCACAAATTTTATTTCTTTTCCCAAAATACTTTCTAAAAAAAACAAGCTCCTTCTTCATAAGGATCTAAACTTCAAATAAAATCAAACACGAAAAATACAAACTCACCCTCGTGTAAACGACAACAGCTGAAGTGTCCAACGGCAGTAGCTCTTGTAAGTGCAAGGTTCCTGAGTTATCCAGAAGCTTCAACGGCAGTATCTCTTTCTTTCTTTCTTGTAATCTCTCAGGGCTGTTGAAGAGTGGTCCAAAAAGTTATGACCATCTAAAGCTAAAGCGTCAAGTCCCAGAGGAAAGAAAGAGTATAGGTGGGGGAGAAGTAAAAAAAAAGGGAGGTGAAAAGGTACACGTGGGTGGTGGGGAAAAAAAAGAAAAAAAAAAAGGTAGTGTACTGTGGTGGTGGGAAAAAAAAAAATAATAATAATAATAATATAATAATAAAAACTAAATCTAAAAACCAAAACTATGTACCAAACACAATTTTTTTTTTAAATTGTGATTTCAGTTATGAAACCAAAACTATGTACCAAACAGAATTTTTTTTACAATCTTGAATTCAAATCAGGATTAAAGTTCCAACTTCAATAAAGTAAAAAATCACGAAACCAAAACAAAAAACGAAAACACGTACCAAACAGGCCCCTAAATTCTGATATTTTCTGAACATATATGTACTTGTAACTTCATAATTCGGTTGAAAACAATATTAAAATTTGGAGTTTATTATGTAATCATTCTTATATTTTATTACTTACACACAAATTTACATAAAGAAGACTAAATTATTACATTAAGAATTTGTGCTTTTTTGTTTTTCATTTTGAAAGGTAATAATTTTTTTTTTTTCTTTTCGATTAAAACTTTCACTTCTTTATTTCTTTAGTGTTTTCAACCATTTGTTTTCCTTTTATAGGTTTTGAAACTTTAAAAGACATTGATAAAATATGAAAGATTTTTTTTTTTTCAAATGAATTTTGACATATAAAAGTCATAATAGCTTATGTTTATTAACATACATAAAAATGAAATACATAAAGAAAGTCTACTTTCCAAAAAAAAAAAAAAAAAAAGAATTGCATTGTAGTAATATATGGGATTAATATATATGGTATGTAATACGTATACGTTTCATTTGGTTTAAGATGTTAAAAAACGTTGTAAAAATACACATAAAAAAAAAGAAATGAAAAAAAAAAAAATATATATATATATATATATATATATATATATATATATATATATATATATATATATTTATATATATATATAGAATAATGTACGTATTAAAATTTGAACAAAAAATTGAGACTAAAAAAACAGCTATATATATCATTAAGTTATTTCATTTATATATTCCAATTTAGTAGCATACTTATGTTATCTTAATTTATTTTATTTGAAAAAATTCAACTAATTAGCATTTATTATATTTTTATTTAAAATCTAACATACATACATATTTAAATACGAGAAACGTTTAATACGTGTTTTATACGTTTAATTATAGAAAACATGTATTTATTCATAATATTTTTGTTTCGTATTGTAAACGAGAGTATTTGTTTTTTCTTAAATATATGTATATATACACACATATGTACGTGTAATATATGATATGGTGCATGTACTTTACTAATTATGGTGCATAGAGAGGGCGCATATTTATTAACTCGATCATATATGGGCTAAGGAACTTTGGGTGGGATCATGGGGGCAAATGCCTCTATGAGAAAAAAATATTTTATGTAAACATTACATGCAATATCTCTCTCACATTGAGGTGGATCCTCTTACTCTGCCCTTGCTTCTTAACTATTACTGCATTGTATTCTATTTAAGTTGGGTGGTTATCGATATTATAGCTACACTGTACTAAACTACTAGAGCATATTGCATTTGAGTTTGTGGTGATTCTTTTGCAAGTGCATTGTTACTCCCTTGTGCCAATCTCCAACCCCTCCGCCGCTCCGCCTCCTTCTCAGCCGCTTGAGGTAGCCTCTCCTTATGAACATTGTGGATCTACATTGCTTTCTCACTTAGCATTGCACTGCATCCATATATTACTACATGCAATACAAAATCATCACCACTACAATCCCCTCTTATTTCTCTTTTTCTTGTGCTTTAAAATTTATTTTTAGAGGAACATGTGGCTTGTCGAATCTTTGGTTTTAGCAATCGTTGTTGCATGGCTTGTGCACTTGATTTACAAGTGGTATAATCCCACTTGCAATGGATCCTCCCTCCTGGTTCCATGGGGCTACCTCACATTGGTGAGACCCCTCAGTTATTGGAAGCTAGTTACTCCTTCGACATTATCCCATTTATTCAAAAAAGAATTCAAAGGTAATTCATGTACTTAGATTTTATTCTCTCTCACGCACACATATGTTGGAGGTAAGGAAGTAACACATAACCTCCACATAATTACATTTAATTATCACTCGGTGACTCTATAATCCATTAGTGCACGTTCTAATACCTTTACGGTTCCTAGCAAGTAGCTAGCTACCACCTTTTTATAACAATATTGTGCGTCTTGGGACAACATATACTCTAAAAAAAATTGAGATCCCATAAATTAATGTCATCTTATTTTATTTGCGGAAGAAATGTGATCCAACACGTAGAATGTGATGATCAATTTATAATTACTGTTGTAATTAACTATATATATATATATATAACATTGGTCCTAACATTTACATAGGTTGCATGTTTGGTCCCTAATGTTTGTAACACGCACAATTGATCCCTAATATTTCAAAAACATACATCGTTGGTCCCTAGGGACTAATAACGATCATATTTGAAACTTTAGAGACTAAAAACGATCGTTATTAGTCCTAAAATCGCACCATTTAAGGATCAATAATGCTCACTTTTTGAAGTTTTAAGGACCAATTGCGCTTACATTTTGACACTTAGGGACTAAAAAATTCCATAGGAACCAATAGTGTACAATTTTGAAACGTTATGCATTTCAAACATTAGAAACCAAACGTGTAACGTGTGTAAAAGTTAGGGACTAATAATGAAATTCAAAAATCCAAAATGGGTCTTTCTCTAAGTAGAATGCAACCAAAAAATGAAAGAGAGGAAAAGAGGGAGTTTGAATACTAGTAAGAAAAATAAAAAGCTGGGTTTATCTTTGATTCTTGAGAGAGAGAGAGAGAGAGATGGTAACTGATCAAAAAATCAAAAAGCTTATAGGATGAATTGCATTTTTGTATTCCCTCCCTTTGTTACCCAGTTAGGTTTATTTTGCTTAGAAAAAAGCTAGAAAATGTTAACCCGAGAGAGAGAGAGAGAGAGAGAGAGAGAGAGAGAGAGAGAGAGAGAGAGAGAGAGAGAGAGAGAGAGAGAGAGAGAGAGAGAGAGAGAGAGAGAGAGAGAGAGAGAGAGAGAGAGAGAGAGAGAGAGAGAGAGAGAGAGAGAGAGAGAGAGAGAGAGTAAATGAGGTTAGGTTTTTTTAGAAAAATAAATGAGGTTTAGTTGATATGGAGTAATAAAAAAAAAGGTTTTGCTAACAATATAGATTAAGGTGCATTAAATACTCAATAAATTAATTTTTTTATATATTTTTCAAGTTATAAAATCAAATTGTACACATATATTAAGAAAAATACAAACAACCACAATAAATTTGTGCATGCAAACTAATAAATTATTGACACGTATAAATTTCGTTTAAAAAAATGTGCATTACACCTCAAGATTGTATATTTATTATTCTTTAACTTCTGCCTTAGGGTATTCATTAGCTAGACCCATTAAAGAATAGTTTTTATTTTAACGTTAGATCTCTCATCTCTTAGTAATCAGGTTTGGTTTCACCTAATTACTCATTACTAGCAGCATATAAGTTGAAGTAAAATGTCAATCCCACTTCCATAACCAAAAAATTAATGTATAACTTAAAAACATTTCTATAACTCATTAAAAATTAATACCTGTGAAAAATGTTGTGCGTTTTGTTCAAGAAATTGTACCATATTTGCCACTTGTGCCTTTAAAGAATCCAATTCATTTTTCATTTCTTAGTACTTTGGGTCTTCTTCCACCAATCTTATTCGAAGTCCCATAATTTTTGTTTTGGTATTTCGACCAAATAGGGTTGGTCCAAATCCCAATCCACAGACACGATCGGAGTGTTCTGGACCTTTCACCTGACTATAAACATCATTTGGTGCCTATGCAATACTTCCAGAACTAGAGGTGCAATCCAGTTGAGTTGAAGGGTCACTCATTAGTTCATTCATTCTTTTGCTAATATTCATAATTTAACAGAATAATATATTAGAGACTAGCAATTTGTTAATATATTTGAGATGATACATGTAAAGTCTAGATGATACTTACAATATTTTTAGCCGCATCATCATTGATTGGAGTCTCATCTTTATGGGTATAGAATTTCTCATATAGCTCTGCACGCTCTATTGGAACGTTAACCCCACGTTCTTCTTTCTACATTATGATCATTAGATTCATTTAATGAGCAATATCAGTTCATGTAATAACATAAACAATCTAAATCATTTACAATTTAATATTGTGAGTTATTACCATTTCTTCAACATGCGAAGCATAGCTTTTGGAACTAGCAATATGTGTTTCTTTTTTAAAGCTACATGATTTCTTGTTTTTGTCACTTAAGTCCTACGTTCACCAATAAGTAACCAAGGGTGAGCAAAAAAAATACTTTGTCATCTTGCAGTTTTAAGGCATACCATATGAGTAAAGAAACACCTATTAATATATACCTGACCATCTTTTGAATACCAATAAGTAACCAAGGTTGCAAAATCAACCTTATCTACATGAGGTGGTGCTACAGCCACTACGTGTGTCGGGTTTCCATTCTTTTTAAATTTATCACCTTTCATCCTCCATTTGCGATCTCTCCACATCTTCGAAAGTTTCTGTAAGGTCCATTCCTTCACTGCAAGGAAAGTTCCTGGGTCTTCAGGTATGATAAATTTCCGTTACAATAAAAAATTGTATTAGCACATTAAAAATATGTCTAAATTAATACAAATAATCATTATTGCAAGTATTATTAAATACCTCAACTATTTCCCAACATTTTTCTTTATTATGTTTTGGGATGTGAGTCCAACTGTTATATCTGATTGGACATAAATTCGGTTTCCCCGCAATAGTACCTAAAAACCCAGTGAATGTTCTTCCTTCTTTTCCGACCGGTTGATTTTCATGATTTAATGGCAATTCAACTTTGGTTCCCAGGGCAAGATTCCAAATATGTAAGTACTTTGAACGCCCCCGAGTGGCACGTTTAAGAGGTGCACCTATTTAATGTAAAGGAAACAATATCAAATGATGTCAACCAATATTAACAATATCAACCTTTGAACTTAATTAAACGCATATAAAGTACCTGAAACTGCAGCATCCACTGCTAGCTATTCCTCCACATCTAATGGCTCATGATGTGCTTGTTCCTCGTGAGTTGGGGCTTGTTGTGAAGAAAAGCCCAATGTAACGACACATGTACGAAGAGGTTTCCTTACCATTTCTATTTACAAGAACTAAAATAAAAACAAATATAATAATACACACAAGCAAACTAACAAACATTTTGATTCAAGACCAATATGCTTATGTACAAACAATATCAAGTCTAGTTAAAGCAAAAAAAATGATAATGTGACAACATCAAGTCTAGCCAATACATATGCAAGTACATATTCAACTAAGGATATTATAACAGAAGTAACAATTTAAGAGTTTACATAAGTATTGATTGTTCATTGGATTACTACTCATCAGATATATTGACTATGATTCCTTCTAAACCAGGTCGAGCCCAATCAAGGTGGTCATTCGCATCACCGTGTGTATCATCAACAATTATATTGTAAGGGACATTCTCACAATAAGTATTTGATTCATCATCTTCATCATCACATAAAACACCAATACTAGCATCAAAGATGTCCCTAGCTTTTGTTTTAACAGCAACAACCCAATCTTTATGTCTTTTATCTTCCACATAGAACACTTGTGAAGCTTCAGATGCTAAGACATACGGTTCATCAATCAATTTCTCCCCAACATGAATCAAGTGTTTAAAATTGACAAGGGGAAAACCAAACTCATCTATCTTGTATCCCTTCCCACTAAGAACGTCAACCCATTCACATTTAAATAATATGTATTTAAAACTATCAAAATAATCCAACTCAATAATATCGGTTAAAGCACCATAGTAAGTCACGCCACCTTCAGTGACAACACTAACTCCACTATTTTGAGTTTTCTTATCTTCCTCAGAATCTTTGGTTCATAACTTCAAATCGTTTGTAACATAACGCTTCAACCGTCTAGCTTCATTATTTGGACCTCGAGCAAGGCATCTAACTATATGAGTAAGTTTCTCATTTTCAGCATCAGTCATTAACACCACCTAATATAATCAAAAAACTTTTATTATAAGTAGACTCTTTATCATGTTATAACTATAAATAATTTATGTAATATACTTACATGTTCCCTAAACCAGTCACAAAACTTTTCCATGTGGATTTTATGAATTTGATCATCAGAGACACGACGTGGGTGGAGTTGAGCCTTTATTCGATCTTTGTGTACGCTGTGTAGAAAAATGTGTTAGTGTTAAGGCCTAAGGGTATGTTCTTGGTTTGACATACAGTGATACTAGTTGGCATTTGACTTACTTGCGAAATGGGATAATTTCATCACAATTGAATAGCACATAACGATGTGCTTGTGTCATTGATTTCTGATCTAGTGTGATGCTCAACATTGCACCTGTAAATTCCTCATTGTTTCTAATGGGTCGATTGAATACAGTTTCAACAGACTCCAAATATCGTGAACAAAATGTTAAGCATTCTTCTGATATGTATCCTTCTGTAATAGAGCCTTCTAGATAAGCTCTATCACACACATAAGACTTAAGTCGTGATAGGTACCTAATCCAAAAAAAAAGATCAACAATGAAACATTCAATTCGAACAAAAAAAAGAGACCGAAGTTACTAATTTTGTCTTACCTCTCTATGGGATACATCCAACGGTATTGAACTGAGCCGCCAATCTTGGCTTCGGTAACCAAATGCGCGACTAAATGTACCATAACTGTAAAAAACGAGGGAGGAAATATATTTTCCAATTCGCATAACGTTACTGCAATCCTTTTCTCAAGGCCCTCGAGTTCTTTCACATTCAATACTTTGGAACATATTTTCCTAAAGGAACAAGACAACTCAATCAAAACCAAACTTACTTTCTTTGGCAAACATCCGCGGATTGCTATTGGAAAAAGTTGTTGCATCAAGATGTGATTATCATGGCTTTTCAAACCTATAATCTTGCGTTCTTTAAGTTTCACACAACGTGAGACATTTGAAGCATAGCCATCAGGCACTCTTACACCTTCCAAAACTTCTAGGAAACTATACTTTTCGCTTGTAGTCATTGTAAAACAAGCATGCGGCATACTCCACTTATCGTTCCCACACTCTTCCGGATGAAGTTCACTTCTTATACCCATATCTTGTAAGTCAAAGCATGCCTTTAAGTTATCCTTTGTCTTTTTAGCCACATTCAACAACGTTCCCATTATATTATCTGTCACTTTCTTTTCTACATGCATCACATCAAGATTATACTGCAACATATGATACTCCCAATAAGGCAAAGTAAAAAATATACTTCTCTTCTTCCATGCACATTACCCTCTTTTTCTTTTCTGCTTATTATTCTTCCCAAAAGAAAAGTCAACTACTTGTTCTGTTTGCATAATAATATCTTGGCCTGATGGTATAACAGGAGCTGGTCTTATTTCTCGACTCCCATAAAATGATACTACATCTTTACGGAATTTATGATCATTATCCAAGAATCACCTATGACCCATGAAACAATATTTCCCTCTGTTATATAACCAACAAGAGTGAGTATCATAGTTACAAAAAGGAAATGCAAGAGCACATTTGGTATTCCAACCCGACAAATTACCATATGCAGGAAAGTCATTTATGGTCCACATCACTACTGCATGCATTTGAAAGATGGTTTTAGTAGACACATCATACGTTTCTACTCCAACATCCCATAATTCTTTCAGTTCTTCTATTAAGGGTTGTAAATACATATCTATATCGTTTCCAGACGAGGATGGGCCAGGAATTAGCAATGATAACATGAAAGATGACCTTTTCATACACATCCAAGGGGGGAAATTGTAAGGGACCAAAATGACAGGCCATGTACTATGACTAATACTCATAAGTCTGAATGGGTTGAATCCATTAGCTGTTAAGCCAAGTCTGACATTACGAGGCTCGGATGAGAACTCATCGTTTTTAGAGTCAATGTTTTCCAAACAGGAGAGTCAGCAGGATGCCTCATTAACCCATCATCTAGATCTATACGACCATCAGTATGCCATTTCATATGAGCAGCTATTTTGGAAGACATAAATAGCCGTTGCAATCTTGGCTTTAAAGGGAACCATTGTAAGATCTTTACAGCTTTTTTCTTTCTCTTCTTTGACGAATCATTCATATTATGCTCCATTTCATCATCATCATCATCATCATCATCCGCATCAAAGTGATCTTCAGACGAATCACTCATACTATGCTTATTTTCGGCCCACCTTGAAGCACCACACTCTGAGCAAGATTCAGCCAATGTTTTCTCCTTCCAAAATAATATGCAATCATTGGGACAAAATAAGTTTTAGAAAAAATATATATATATATATATATATATATATATGTGTATAATATCAAAGAAAAAAAAAACGACCGATCGATATATCTATGATTTCATAAGAAGAAAAAAACCAGTCTATTAATTAATGTATTATGTCATTTTACTCGTTAGTTGAAATCTTATATTATCTATTTACATGTCGGTACAACCGTAGAAAAGAACAATCATTTGCATGCACATGTTGCGGGTCAAAGGCTAGTTCTTTTAATATTGACAAAGGATAACTATAGAGATGCGAACATTATTTGGTATGCTAACTGTGCACGCAGCTTGTGTTGGCGTACCACACTTTGGTTGGCCTTTTTTTGAAAGGGAAGAGAGGCGGCACTAAAGGTCATCAATTTAGTTATCCCTTATTCAAGATGTATAAAAAGAATGTTCGCATCTCTGTAGTTAATCATTTTTAATTTTTAAGGAGGGTTTGAAACCACAAAGAATTCTGTTTTTAGTTATCCATAAACTCTGTGTGTCAATAATTTAATCTAAAAAGAAAGATTGGCAAGAAACAATTTGCAACATCATGATTTCGACGTACACTAAACATTTGAGTTCAAACTTGTTTAGGTACTTCTAATGATTAAACCTTAAAAAAAAAGATTGACAAGAAACAATTTGCAACATCCTGATCTTGAGGCTAAACATTTGACTTCAAACTTGTTTAGGTACTTCTAAAAGAGAAATACAGCTATTAAGGAAAAGTTGCTTAGGTACTTTTAAACAAAAATGCGTTGCTATTATTGACTTCGTGTGAATCACCATATTTTTCTTTCTTTCTTTTTCACCATTTAAAAATAACAAAAAATAAAAATCTATTGTAGCCCTTTTTATTCCCAACCAAACAACAACCTTTGAATGGTTTATTGTTCTATTGTAAACTCACATAAAACATAAAAACGAAAAGGATCCTCTCAAATACATTTGAGGATCTTATTCCCACATTAAAATCATTCCTATACTAATGAATTTTTTGCTCCAATTTGAGATACAATCATACTATGAAAAAAGAATAATTATCATTCGAACAATAGCTGAGGTCCACACACACTCAAGTACTGTCAAACAATGATTCATATATGTTAGATTTATGAATAATCTCTGTATATTGAAGTGAATAATACAATACAGTAGAGTGCCTTTATATAGGAGGCATATGAGAATATACAAGGAAAGGGAGTGATGCACAAGTAATGTGCTGTACAAGGAAAGGGAGTGATGCACAAGTAATGTGTTGTACAAGCATATACACGGGCTAGAGCCCAAAGCCCAATGGACTACTAATTATAACATTAACAGCCCCCCTCAAACTCAAGGTGGAGGATGAGAAACCAACTGGAGTTTGGAGACCAGATCACGGAAACGTCCAGTGGGATGTGACTTGGTAAAGATGTCGGCTAGCTGATCGTGAGAGGAAACAGAGATCAACTGGAGGGAACCCTGGAGAAGGTGATGCCGAACAAGATGACAATCGATCTCAATGTGCTTGGTTCTCTCGTGGAAGACATCATTGCGAGCAATCTGAATAGCACTCCTATTGTCACAGTAGATAGGAGTAGCAGAAGAAGTGGACACACCTAAATCCTGTAGTAACCATCGTAACCAGAGGAGTTCAGATGTGGTATCAGCAAGGGCACGATATTCAGCTTCTGTACTAGAGCGAGCCACAACAGACTGTTTCTTGCTTCGCCAAGAGATCAAAGAGGAGCCAAGGAGAAAGCAATAACCAGTAGTGGATCGACGATCAGTAGGATCCCCTGCCCAATCGGCATCAGAGTAGGCTCTCAAAGTAAGTGGAGACTGAGCAGAGAAGTGAAGACCATGGAAAAGAGTGCCCTTAAGGTATCGAAGGATGCGCAGGACAGCAGCATAGTGAGTCGATCGAGGAGCAGACATAAACTGGCTCACCTGATGAACTGCATATGAGATGTCTGGTCGAGTGACTGTGAGATAGACTAGGCTGCCAACCAATTGCCGATAAAGAGTAGGATCAGGCAATAGTTCTCCAGAGGAAGGAGTCAAGCGCGCATTAAATTCGATCGGTGTATCAAGAATCTTATGATCAGTAAGGCCAGCTCGAGACAGAAGATCGGAGGTGTACTTGGCTTGAGTGAGGTAGAAACCATCATCAGAGGAGGTAATCTCAAGACCCAAAAAGTAACTGAGGTGGCCAAGGTCTTTCATCTCAAAATTCTGACTTAGGAAAGCCTTGAGTTCTTGAATCCCACTGAGGTCATCACCTGTAATAATCATATCATCAACATAAAGAAGAAGCAAAATGGTACCTTTGCCGGTGCGACGGAGGAAGAGGGCAGAATCATAAGAACTTATGGAAAAACCCAGTCGAGAAACTGTAGAGCTAAACTTAGCAAACCAAGCTCGAGGTGCCTGTTTCAAACCATAAAGGGCACGACGTAGTCGGCACACCTTGTCAGGTGGATGAGAAAGGCCAGGTGGAGGTTGCATATAGACTTCTTCACTCAAGTCTCCATTGAGGAATGCATTTTTGACATCCATCTGAAATAGCTTCCACTGACGAGAGGCTGCAACAGCCAATAGGGTGCGGACAGATGAAAGGCGAGCAACTGGAGCAAAGGTTTCCTCATAATCAATGCCATACTCCTGTGTAAAACCTTTGGCAACAAGACGAGCTTTGTATCGCTCAATGGATCCGTCAGACCGAGTTTTGATTTTGAACACCCACTTACAACCAACCACAGATTTTTCAGGAGGCAGATCAACCAGGTCCCAAGTACGGGTTCTAGATAATGCATCAAGTTCCTCAGCCATTGCAGCCTGCCATAAAGGGTTAGAGGAGGCCTCACGATAGGAGTGAGGCTCGTGCAGTGTAGCAAGGGCAGTGTAACAATGGAAATCACGTAAATGAGAGGGAAGAGTTGTTACCCGAGAGGAACGACGAAGTGTGGTTGCAGGGGCAGGATCCTCTGAAGGTGCAGGAGCCGGGGATTCAGGCGAAGAATGAGGCGTCTCTTGAGAGGATGAGCCAGAAGAGTGGTCAGATGACTCAGTCTGTGGAATGGAGGTAGACACTTCTGGAGAGGGAGGAAACGACTCTAGAGAAGGAGGAGACACTTCGGGAAAAAGATCTGAGAGAGAAGAGAGGGAGAAAGAGGGACGAAATTGAGATACCTCAGTGAACAGACGATGTTCCCAAAAGACAACATGACGGGAGATGCGAAGGCGATGAGCAATAGGATCATAACATCGATATCCTTTTTGAGTTTCACCATAACCAAGAAAGCAACAAAGGCGAGAACGAGGCTCGAGTTTGTTGTGTTCATGAGGCTGAAGAAGGACGAAACAAGCAGAGCCAAAGGATCGGAGATGTTGATAGTGGGGTGGAGATCCAAAAAGGCGCTCATAAGGAGTCTGATTAGAAATGGTTGGACTTGGAATACGATTGATGGCATGGGCAGCAGTGAGGACAGCTTCTCCCCAAAAGGGTACAGGAACTTTGGAAGATAGGAGGAGAGCACGAACTGTGTCAAGGATGTGTCGAAGTTTTCTTTCGGCTCTTCCATTTTGCTGAGAGGTGCCTGGACATGAGAATTGATGTACAGTTCCATGGGAATATAGAATGTGTTCAAATGCATGTTGGGTAAGTTCACGTGCATTGTCAGAACGAAAAACTTTAATTGTTTTTGGAAAATTGAGTTTTGACCATGTTTGCAAAGTTACGATAAATGTTTAGTAATTCATCACGAGAACGCATAAGAAAAACCCAACTATAACGAGAATAATCATCAACAAACACAACAAAATAACGAGATCCACCAAGACTATTAATAGGGGAAGGTCCCCAAACATCAGAATGAATTAAGTCAAAAATTCCAGTAGACATGGACTCACTATTTTGAAAAGGCAAAGCAGGTTGTTTTCCTAATTGACATGAAACACAATCAAAATTGTCCTTAGACACTGGACCTAATAAACCCCTAGAGACTAGCTGTTGTACCCGGGAAGATGATGCATGCCCGAGCCGAGAATGCCAAAGTGATAAGGAAGGTGAAGATGAGGTAGCAGCAGAGACACCAGTAGCAGGAAGACGAAGACTGGAAATCTCAAACAGACGCCCAATTCTACGGCCGGTCCCAAGTTCCTGCCCCGTCCGGGGATCCTGCACAATACAACCAAAGTAATCAAGAATAATGCGATAACCAAGTTCAGCTAATTGACCCACAGATAGTAGATTATAAGAAAGTTTAGGCACATGAAAGACATCGGAAATAGAGAGTTTGGAAGTAGAAACGGTGCCTATACTACGAACAAGCATAGTGGAGCCATTAGCTGTGTGAATAGTAGGTGCATGACAGGCAGAGCTAGTGTGGGAGAAAAAGGATGGATAAGGTGTCATGTGGTTGCAGCAGGCAGAGTCAAGGAGCCATGAGGAGAACTTACCAGGCAGGACAGAAAGAGCAGAGGAAGAGGATGCATTACCAGCCCGGACGAGAGCCTGAGCGATGATGTCTTCTAATTGATCTGTGGTGAGTGTGATGGCGGATCCAGAGTGTGCAGGAGCAACAGCAGCAGTGGGTGTCTGATCAGTATCACCATGAGTAACAGCAGCAGTGCTTCGATTACGGCGAAAACAAGTCTCAATAGTGTGGCCATGCTTCTTGCAATATCGGCAGAATTTGTTGGATTTCCGATCTGAACGACGAGTATTCGGGCTAGACTGATCAGAGTCGGACTGCTGAAGGGGTGCAAGAGGTGATGTAGTAGCCAAGACATTGAGCTTGTTCTGAGCTTGTAAGGTCTGGAGACGAGTCTCCTCACGAACAAGGTCATTGAGTGCTGCGTCTAAAGATGGAGTAGGTAGTTGGTGAAGCAACTGACCACGGACAGGCTCATAATCATCATGCAAGGCCATAAGAAATTGGTAGAGACGCATTTGATCACGACGGGTAGCATACTTCATTGCATCATTAGGAGTATCCCATGGTGGATCAGAGAGATCAAGTTGGTCCCATATGAACTGGAAACGAGCAAAGAAGTCATTGATAGACTGGCCAGGGTCTTGCCGAATCTGATACTGTTCAATTGAAAGTTGATATTCCCGAGTGCCATGTGAGGAGGAATATCGTTTGGCGAGCATATCCCAGGCAGTACGAGCATCATCAAAATTTCCCAGTAGATTAGAAATGGATGGGATGGAGGTATTGCGTAGCCAAGTAAGAATCTGGTGATTGTTACTATCCCATTCAATCAGACGGATCCTGAAAGCATTGTCATCCTCAGAGGAGCCCTTGACTGGCTTCTTCATCTCACCAGTGACATAAAACCATAGTTTTCGTCCTTTAATGAAGCTGCGCATAGATTGAGACCAAACAAAATAATTTCGACCATCCAAAGTAACATGAATGGGGTGAGAGATCTCAGTTTGAGCCATTTAGACACAAGATATGCAAAAACAGACAGCAAAAATGGAATCAGGACGAAAAACTGAGTAAGAAACACCTGGGTTGCAAAAAGTCAACGCGGTCAAACGGTCAAAGTCAATGGTCAACGGTCAAAAAGTCAACGCAGAAAGTCGACGGTCAAAAGTCAACGGATGACGTGGCAGTCAACGGTCGCTGACGTGGCGTGCTGACGTGGCGTTAGGGCTGACGTGGCGTGGTGTTGGGCTGACTGCGTCTAGGGCTGACGTGGCGTCACAGGAATGAGCCAGGCGCGTGGAGCGCGTGACGTGGCGTGACGGCGGGCAGGAACTTTGATCGGCGCGTGGCGGCGCGTCCGGCGTCCGATGGCGGTGATTTTTGCGCGGCTGAGATCGTCTTCGAGAGAGCTTTCCAATGGTAGTGGAGGTGTTTCGATTGGAATCCTGAAGAGGGAGTTCCAACGAAGGCAGTGAGTCTTTGGCGATTATTCAACCTTTGACGGCAGCGGGCACACCGGAATTCTGACGGCGGCGGCGGAGCAATACCGGAGATGGTTGAGGCAGCGGAAGAATGCCAGAAAAGACGAAGACTGCACGAAACACTTAGAGCAATGGCTCTGATACCATGTTAGATTTATGAATAATCTCTGTATATTGAAGTGAATAATACAATACAGTAGAGTGCCTTTATATAGGAGGCATATGAGAATATACAAGGAAAGGGAGTGATGCACAAGTAATGTGCTGTACAAGCATATACACGGGCTAGAGCCCAAAACCCAATGGACTACTAATTATAACATTAACAATATACAACAAGAGTGAAAGTATCTATAGTTGATCAAGATCAAATGCTCGTGGCCTTAGTCAAGGACGTGAACGTGGCTGATGATCCCAGCAACAACGTGCCAGCCTCGATCGTAAACGTGTCATAACGGAGGAAAAGCTCCACCAACAGTACCCTAGACAATAGCACCACCAGATCTTTTCCTGGACATTGCTTATCCTCCACCGTCGGATCATCAACCTCCCTTCCATTTGACCAATAAACATACTTCAAAAGCTTCTCTCCCTCCCCCACAAACCTATGACCAACAAACTCCTCAGGATCCTCAAAAACCTTTGGATCTTTAGTAGCGAAAGGTTGATATCCAAAGATCATCTCTCCCTTCTTGATCTCAAAAGCCGCATCATGGCTGTGGACCACCAAATCCTCCTTTGCCTTCCCGTACTGGAACGGAACTGGAGGCTCAATCCTCAATGCTTCATAAACCACAGACTTTGTTAAATTCATCTTATCCAACGCAGATAAAGTGACCCCACCTTCGTCTCTAACAACGGTCCTGATCTCATCACGTAACTGATGGTGTAACTTCTCTCCTGCTAAGCCAACCCACTTGATCAAAGCAGGAAACCAAGTTTTCATTCCACCATAGGAATTGAAACCTGCCATGAACACGAGGTTATGACAAGCTTCATCTCTTTTCATCCCAAAACTCTCAGCTTCGTCCAAAATCGAAGTCATGGACACATAAAAAACATCGTAAATCTTCTTATAGCTAGATTTAACGAGAAAAGCTGGTAATGGCCATGTATGGAATAATAAATCTTCAAAAAAGTTGAAGAACTTTGGTAACCCTAGTGTTATCAATGGTGCAAGTTGAAAAAGCAACCATTTATCCAACAGTTTCTGTCCGTTTGATCCGAGACTTGTTTCAATAGGGTTTTTATCACAGAAGAGCCTCAACACAAAGTTGAAAGACATGCTATCATTAAGGGTGTTGAAGTATACTTTGCCTTTGTCTGCTAATTGGTCTTCAAGATTGATGAAAAGCTCGGACAAGCAGTTTCGGAAAAGCGGGATGAACTTATCGTGAAGCGTAGCGAGAAGAGTGAAAAACAAGCGTTTGAGAAGGGCATGTTTGGGTTCTGAAGGATCAAGAAAAGGGCAAACACGGTAACCACCGGTGAAAGCTGTGGATGGCATGTAAGTTCCAACAAACACGTTTAGTTTTTCAACTTTGGAAGTGTCAAAGAGGATGGGAAAGCTGATAGCATCAAGGAGAGTGATGACATTAGGATTGGAGGCTATGAATGGCCCCGGTGGCATGTTGGTTCGGAAAACAGTGGATTGATATTTGTGCATTCGGGTTTGGAAGAAGCTTTCTTTTCCTTGGTGATAAAAGAAATCAAGGCGATCTTTGATGGGGCCAAAAAAGGGTTGGCCATAGTTGCCAGGGATGGGTTTCAATGGGAGGTCTGATGGGGAAGAGTCATCACTGGAAGAGGGTCGGAGATGGAAAGGAGATGAGGAGGAATTTGGAGACATGATATGGTTGGGGGATTTGGGTTTGAGGGTAGGAAACTGACTGGTTATATAGAGGTCCTTGGCCTAGCTAATGCGTGTGGACAGAACTCTTGGAGTTTATAAACATGTTGCACTCGGAACTTGATAGATCACGAAAGGTTTGAAAATTAAGCCACTGTATACGCGACCCCACCAGGGTTTGCTAATTAATGCTATTGACTTACTGTGAATGGTGCCAAACGTAGTAGTTAGTACAGTACCATAACATTTTTTTTCTTTTTTGATAAGTAGTTCCATAACATTTTTGTTCACTCATGGCTACCATGTGCTATATATTATAATTTGTAGGTTAGCTTGTACTACTCATATGGTCACATTATCGCATGATTTGTATATTACAGAAGAGTAACGAATAGTAACTACTTTTAATTTTATTCTGGTTAGCGTGATTCGTGAAGGTTGAAATATTCATAATTGTATACATGGTAGATGGTCTCTGTTGAAATATTCATGCTGAGTCCTTTTGTTTTTTTGTAATGGTCTTCAGTCTTTTGTTTCGATCTGTAATAAGGATCTCTCTCTGAAAGCATTTTTAGGAGGTTATTCATTTTTATCTCCACATATAGAGATTTTAGTCACTCTCTATTTATTTTTTTAGATACATTCTCCAGTAAACTCTTTATTCTTTTTCTACTCTATTTAAATATACTTTATTTATTCTTTCTTTATTCTTTTATCCCATTTTAATATTATATTTTTTATTCATTCTTTATCATTTCTTTATTATTTCTTTTTTAATATTTAAAGATCCCAACGATCATATTTTTTCAACGGTCATATTTTTCCAATGATCATATTTTTTAACAGTCATATTTTCCCAACGGTCATATTTTCCAACAGTCATCATATTTTCCCAATCGTCATATTCTTTTAGTATAAATAGGACTATTTCATATCTCTAATTTTCATTCACCTCAAACCAAATTTTCTCTTTCATTAATCTCAAACTCAGTTTACTCACTCAATATCAAACCCAATTTTCTCTTTCATTATCAAACCCAAATTTCTCTTTCATATACTATGCCTCGTGATTATCAAATTAATGAAGGAAATGGAAATGGCTCTTCTTGAGTCAAGCTCTGATGACGAAATTGAGATACTTTCAATTTTTGCAATGGAAGAAAAACGATTGAAAAGAGAGCGAGCATCAACATCACGTCGTGGTTCAATTCTAGGCCACAAGGTCATCAAGCGCGATTATTTGCAAGGTCAAGAAAGGCTTTTTCGTGATTATTTAGCAGAATCTCCAGTTTTTCCTCCTCATTTATTTTGAAGGAGGTTTCGGATGAGTTGTCCACTTTTTTTTTCGTGTTCAATTTGCACTAGAAACGCATGATCCATATTTCATCCAAAAAAGAAATGCTTCTGGAATGCTTAGTTTGTCTTCCCTTCAAAAGATGACTACTGCACTAAGGATTCTCGCTTATGGAGTAACAGCTGATTCTACTGACGAGTATGTGAGAATTAGAGAAAGCACTATAGTAGAGAGTCTAAAAAAATTTGTTAAAGCGGTAGTTAATATTTTTTCTGAAGAGTACATGAGGTCACCAAATAGCAATGACATTACTAGGTTGGTAGCGGTTAACGAAAAGCGTGAATTTTCAGGAATGTTGGGGAGCATTGATTGCATGCATTGAAAATGGATAAATTGCTCGATAGCATGGAAAGGTTAGTATACTGGTCATTCTCGTGAACCAACACTTATTTTGGAAGCAGTAGTTTCATATGATCGTTGGATATGACATGCATTTATTGGCTTACTTGGGTCTCATAATGACATCAACGTACTAGAGCATTTTTCTATATTTACAAAGCTTGCTCAAGGGCGTGCTCCTCCAGTGAATTACTCAATCAATGGTCATGATTATACAATAGGATATTATATTGCTGATGGTATATATCCACAATGGTCAACTTTTGTAAAAACAATCTCATCTCCACTAGAAGCAAAGAAAAAACACTTTGCTAGAGTTCAAGAGGCATGTAGGAAGGATGTGGATTGTGCATTTGGAATACTTCAAGCAAGATTTTCAATTGTGCATGGGCTTACGCGCTTTTTGGGATGAAGCAACTCTCAATGATATTATGAAAGCATGTATAATATTACATAACATGATTATTGAAGATAAGTGCGATCCTAATGGAGTACAACAAGGTGACGATTACGAACAAGTGCTTGAAAGCATCCCTACAACCGTGTCATGAAAGCGTACAACTGAAGTTCAGAATTTCATTCAATCCCATATTCGCATTAGAGATAAAGAAACTCTTTCTCAACTCCAAGATGATCTCGTGGAGCACTTGTGGCAACTACATGGCCAATCATAGGATTATCTAGTTTTAATTTTTATGCTTGCATTATTTATTTATGTTACTATTTATTGTAATTTGAAATTTATCAAATCTATATTAGTCTTATGAAAGTTCTTTAAAATTCCATTATCAAGTAAAAAATATAGGGTTAATTATAGTAAACCTACCAGTGGTTTGGCCAGTTTTAACATTGCCTACCC
Source organism: Fagus sylvatica (assembly GCA_907173295.1). Taxonomy (NCBI): domain Eukaryota; kingdom Viridiplantae; phylum Streptophyta; class Magnoliopsida; order Fagales; family Fagaceae; genus Fagus; species Fagus sylvatica. The sequence continues at coordinate 19,662,047 of OU015761.1, forward strand.
GTGGTTTAAAACGTGTCACTTTACCTACGTCAGTTTTAAAACGTTAGCGGCCGTTACCCACCTAGCCTAATTCCATTAGAAAAACAAGTTGAGTATAAAAGCAATCTTTCCAATTGATTTTTAGGGTTCTAACTCAAAAAACTTGCTTGGATTTCTGGGCAGCAAGGATTTTTTATGGTTATAAGCTTTGGATCTGAATTCAAGTTAAAATAAATTTTTTCCAGAGATTGAAGAACATAGTTTCACATACTGAAGAACATAATTTCACATAAAACTCACTTTAGATCAAGCATAAGTGGCGGTCATTGATAACAAGTTGGTTCAGTAACTTGGTTCACATAAAACCCACTCTCTCTGACTTGGTTCAGTAACAAATTAAGAAAATGAAGCTCATTCAAGCTTCAGATCTCGGTTCAGAAAGAGGGAAAAACGAAATCGAGAGAAAGAGAGAGAGTGTGGATCAGGAAGAGGCGCCGTTGGAGGCCGACGGTGGTAGGCGGATGGATGGATCGTTCGTGGTGAGGCGAGGCCACCTTAAGGCGACGATGAAGCTAGGTACAGCGGTGGTGAACGGTGGTGGATCCCGACGAGGTGAGCCCTCTCCCTTTCTCTCTATGTCTCATCATTGTTTTCTTGGGTGGTAGTGGTGAATGGCGACTCGCGATTTGTGGGGTTTGGGTGGTGGTGGTGAACAGTGGTGGATCCCGATCTTGGGTTGATGTTGCGTGTTTTTTTTTGGTAGTGGCTTCTCTGACCACCGCGATCTCCTCAGAAATCAAAGCCATGGCGGTGGCGGTGGCAGTGGCGGTGGCGGTGGCGATGGAGGATGGTTCAGGTGCTGGCACAACGACATGTTACGGAGCTCCGTGTGCAAGGGCAGGAGGATCCGAATGGATCCGAGACAGGTCTTGATGTTGTTTTTTGTGTTGCCCCTGTTGTATTTGTTGTATTACTTCAAAGGAAATGAAGGGCATTTACATAGACTTGTTGTATTGTAAGTACTCTAGTTCTGGATTTTGGTGTTGGGGTTTGAGTTTTCTGGTGTTAGGGTTTAAGTATTTTTGCTGTTGGAGTTTTGTTTTCAAGAAAATTTCTTTAATTTCTTGTTGGTATTGGTGTTAATTTTTTTTTTGGTTCTTTGCTGTGTTGTTTGGGAATTGAGAATTTAATTACTCAAAAACTCCACTTAAACTCAAAAAGCAATTGTAGAAATTTGAGCTTTTTAGTTTTATTTGGTTTGCCTTTTTTGAGTTTTATTTGAAATTTATGTTCTTCAATTTTCTGAGAAAAAGTTGTTTTGAATCCAAATTTTTTTATGTTTTGTGTCTGTATTTGTTTTTTTTAACGGAAATGGGCTAGGTGGGTAATGGCCGCTAACGTTTTAAACCTCAGGTAGGTAAAGTGACACATTTTAAACCACGGGTAGGCAATTTTAAAATGGGCCAAACCACAGGTAGGTTTACTGTAATTAACCCAAAAATATATTAACACATATAACTTGCAAAGCCAATGCTATATACTTTACCACATTAACGTTCAAAGTAATAAATTGAGTTATCAACCATAATAGCAAAGGACATTCAATGATAATAGAAACAAAAGTTCAAAGTATTATCTTAATTCATACAACATAAGAGCATTGATGAATATAATACAAAAATAATACAATACTATTTACTAATTACCAATTCTTCTCTTTGCAAGGATTTCCAATTGGTGTTGACAAAAATATTCTTATTGCACTAAAGGCAATGTATCTACATCCATTGTCATAATTTCCTTCTCCTCTTTCAATGTTTCCCTTTCCTCTTTCATTCTTTGCCTTTACTCTTTCATTCTTTCCCTTTCCTCTTTCATTTTTGCCAATTGAATTTTTTCTTCCTTAATATAGAGACACTTATTCTCTAGCTCCATGAATTCAACACGACTGAATTCAACATGACCCCTCTCAAGAAATTCCATTCTCGTTACATTGATTTTTTTTTTTTTCTTCCACCATGACATTCAACATCACTTTCACATTTGAACTAGTACCTTCATTGCTCTTTTGTTTGTTTAATCGAGCCCTTCTTACCTAGTGATCTTTTCAAGTCTATGGTGGAAGCATTTGCGACATCTTTATCTTCTAGATTTATCGAGTCTAGAGAAAATGTTGTCTCCATTCTCCTTCTTTTTGGTGTTTCATTTTGATGACTATTCAACCATTTTGGTACGTGCTTCAACACATTCCAACAATGTTCAAACACAAATTTTTGGTTTTTGGGATGTAGTTCTTTATACATTGTTTTGCCTTATCAATCTAAAAAATTAACAAATAAAAACAATTAATATCTTCAATAGTTAAAACAAATTGATGCATTAACACAACTTTCAATATAATAAGATGTACCTTGTTTTCCTCAGTCATACCACTTTGATACAATGATTCAATCTTTGCTAAACACTCAGAATATTTATTGGTTCAAAGTTGAATGGTTGACCACCGTTGCATTAGAGAACCTTTAGTATGCTTAGTTTCGGAGGTCGTATGAGCATGATAATATTCATGAATTCTCGTCCACAATTGATCATATTTTTGCTCATTGCTTTGCATCGGATCCTGGCCAATAGCGAGCCACGAAGATACAAGAGCCAAGTCTTCTTCTATAGTAAAATTGGCAAGACGTGGTTTAGACTTTCTAATGGATTCAACTTAGGATGGAGACCTCTCCGGTTACTCTCTTGAGGGTGGACACATTTGGGTTCCATGAGTATATGGATTACTATTATGATCGCTTATATTTGGGGTTTCTATCATATATTCGTTATACGTATCTTTTAAAAGATTAACGAAATTGGAGGTTTCATTTTGAGAATCCATCCCTAAGGTAAAATACAATACAACATGTCCATTAAATCAAGTTTGGATCAGAATAAAGAGCAATTATATTAGGTATCAATCACACATGAAAACAATACAACATGTCCACCTCAAACTACTGGCTGGAAACAATCTCAGCTCCACTAACACAACTTTGGACAGAATTGAGCAAATGACAAAAGATGAGCAAGCACAATAGCAAAAGAATCGTCTCCAACTCTAAGACAACACTCAAAATCACTATCAGTAATTCAGTAACTACACAATAATTTCCAAACAAAAATTGTATCGAATTTTAACTATTGTATCGAATTCAGTAACCCACAATGCACGCTTCTCAAACACAAACCACAACAAACTCGGTATTTTCCAACAAAAACCACCCTCACTGAACCCACCCAGCCCCATTATCACTATAGTTTCATCAGCAAAACTCAGCCACCAACGTGTTCTACCCAAACAGAAAACCCACAAACAAATAATTAAACAATCATCAATAAACTACATCTCAGCAACTCAAGCAAAACATCAAACCCACCAAGTCACGAAAGCCCAGACAAACATAGCAAAAAGAGTGAGAAAAGTACCTGAGATCGAGCCAAAATCATCCCGTACCGAGAATGGAAGAACCATAGCTCCACCACCCCAAGCCGAGATCGGCAGTGCAAAAACCCAAGCCGAGATCAAGATTGGCGCAAACAGGCAGCCCAGGCCGAGATCGGCTTAAAAACCCCATGGAGAAACCCACGCCAGGCCAAGCCGAGACCACCACGCCAGGCAGAGACCGTCAACCACCACACCAGGCTGAGACTGAGATCAAAATACTCAACCCAGACCAAGAACGGCAACCATAAAAAAAAAAAAAAAAAAAAACTTAAAAATGACCGGTTTTGGTCAATTTTTTAATCGATGAAGAGTGTACAGTAACTTTGCATTTGTGAAAAGCTACTGTAGTATTTTGGCAATTTGAATAGCAAAATGAAGAACTGTTGGAGTATCATTTCTTCATTTTGGCTCTCCACATGTGGAGATAGAAAGCCGAATACATCACTGCTGGAGATGCTCTGAGAGTGTCTTCCCTAGGTCCCCTTTATTTCTAGTCTGCTTTATTCAATAAAATCTTATTCACTTATCAAAAATAAAAGACTGAAGAGTCGACCCTTACAAATATCAAGTTAATATGCTTTTCGGAAGGAGAGGATCCTTGTCCATGCTTTTCAACTTTAAATTCATCTGTTTTTTTTTTTTTTTCCCTTGAATAACAACCTTTTTGTTTACTATGATTTTGCTATAAACAACCTTTTTGTTTACAGAGCTAAAGCATGTGAAACATTTTATAAAGACTTTGTTTAATGTAAATTATAATCAATCTATTTGGATCTCGGAAATCTTCAAATCAGATTAAACTTAGTTAATAATTAGAATGAATAGAACAGATTTGATTGGACAAGTTTAATATAATATCAATTCAATATATATATAAAAGCAGAGACCTCTAACTGAGGTTCTGCCAAGTGTATTAAAAACTGATGTGGCTGCCACATCAGCCATTTAAAAAACTAATTAACCGGTGACCATTAATTTTATAAAATAATTAAAATTAAAAAAAACAAACCCTTAAACCCAACGCTGGCCCTCCCCAAAAGAAAAAAGAAAAACCATCTGAGTCAACTCACCATCTCCCATCTCTGGTCCACCACCGTGGTTCAGGTCGGCGACGTGCTCGACAAAACCGGCGGTCAAGTAATCACCATGAACGGCGCTCACTCATCTCCGACCCCAATTTCGTCAAAACCCACCTCCACCGCGCCGAATTCAAGTGCGTGTCAAAGCCATGGCGCTCACTCATCTCCGACCCCGATTTCATCAAAACCCACCTCCACCGCCCCGAAACCCGTACCCGAGGAGACTTTCGCAGATCTAGGCAACAATGAGTCTTCGTTGATCATCTCCACAAACGACGAGTTCAGGTGGTTCAGCGACATGGAAACGACGTCGTCCACGGTTCTTGAGAGCCCCATTTTCGCTGAGAGAAGATGTTTGAAGATTTCGATGAAACGGCCAGGCAGGGAAGGGTAGTGTTTTTTTTATTTTTTTATATATATATATTCACCAGTAACAACGTTTGGGTTTTTCATTTTATTTTTGGGTATTTTAATTTCTGATGTGTTAGTATGCAGTGCTTTGTAAGACAAACTCATTTACATGATTCACCGGTAACAACGTTTGGCTTTTCTAATTTTTTTTTGGGTAGTTATCATATTTTCTTCAACTGTCATTACTTTATTGTGCATTTCAACTTTCTCTTTTTTCCCTGGCGAAGCAATAACAGTGACAAGCAGAATTACTGAAGAAATTTCAAAGGTTAGAAAAATCTTTCTTTTTCTTCAGTTTTGTTTTTCCTTTTGTTTTCCTGTTGGGTAAAATACATGTACCCCCTGTGGTTTGGTGCAGGTTTATTGACACTCCCGCAGTTTTAAATTTTTCTAATCACATATTCGATGGTATCCAGTTCTAATAAACTACTTACATTAAATTCATTAATGAAAATTAGTCACATGAGAATAATTGGACATCACAGGAAGTGTAATTAGAGAGAGAGATGTACGTGAGTATGTGGGGTCACATGCGTCTCATGTGGCTATTTTGTTTAATGATTTTAACAGGAAGTGGATCAGAGTGGTTGATTAGAAGAATTGGATACTAGAAGAGGGTGTGATTAGAAAATAGGAAACCAATAGGAAAGGTCAGTAGAACTGAATCCAGCCACAGGGGGTATAAGTCTTTTTACCATTATCTTTATGAATTTTAAGGGACTCTTGCAGCCTGTTGGAAATTTTGAATGACAGGTGCTATTTTTTTATTAGTAGATGCATATTCTGGCATGTTAGTAGATGCATATTCTGGCATGTTGGTCATGCAGATATGATAGTCCTTGGTGGGTAATATAACTTTTTTGGCTGAATTTTTATTAAAGATTTCTTTATGTAGGGTCTGTAAGTAAATTCCTGCTTGGAGTTTTGTTTCCATGAAAGTATTTAAGAAATACTCGAAAGTAGCTATGAAATCTTTATGATTTGCCTCTTCACTGAGTTGCAGTCTCAAAGAATAAGAGTTTCTATTACCAGACAGGACTGGCTGGTAAAGTAATTGAACTGTTCAATTGGCCTCCCTTTGAGTCAGTACCAACACCAAGTCGTTCCAGTTAAGGAATTGTGTGTCTGAGGGCATAGTTTTGGAAGCAAAGCTGTGTGGTCAAGTAAGTTCATAGAGGTATTTTCTTGCAAAGATCTATCCCATGGATAAGCCTCTCATTATTCCTTCTCTGCCTAACTTATTGAACCTCCAATGCCCTCTCATTGTTCCTTATTTGCATAACTAGATCCAGATGGATGCACAAATCAATTTACACTTGCGAGTAGCCAAAAGTTGCTGATACCAATTATTGTTTAGAGTTTGTATCTAATCTGTTCCACAAATTTACCTTAGAACGGCCAAAAGGGGTTCAATTACTTGAACACTGTAGGACTTTTAACAAAGAAAGATTCACCATGGATTCTTTGGATGTTATGAACACGTGTGTCTTGGTACCATGTTAAATATGAGTCTTCCCTGAAAGTTGAGGTGTTTAAATCATCTGATCAAACTGGTTTCAATTTACTTGCATTTCTGATAAATTCGACCTCTGATATGGGGTTCATACAGTATGGGTTTCTTAATTTTGCATGGTTTATTAACTGCAAGAAAGAACTGGTCTGCTTCCTATTGTTAGATCATTAGTCATCATAACCAATGAATCTCCAAAAGTCATCATACAAGCCTAAGAAGTCCTGTAAAATTTACCACTTCAACTAGACCATCTCCCTGCATAAGTCCCTCAATCTCTCTTAGGTCTTTAGCAAATGGTGATGCTGAAGGAACAAGTTCTTTCCTCTCTTTTGTAATGTGACCACGAAGAAAAATTCCAACATATATAAAGTAAATAATGAAGACAATAATATCATTATTAGTTTTAACATGAATTTGCAGGTCATATAATTGTAGCATATTTTAAACAGCATAGTCCTAAAAATTAAATATTACAAGCAAGATGCATAGATTGTAGTGAAAAAGTGTAGAACTATACATCTTTATGAAGTAGGAAAAACTGTTTTCTTGCTGCTGTTTCATTGTTTCCTGACATGAGACACTCAACACTGAACCTAACTTCAAAACAACCAGTGTATAAGTTTGTGAACAAAATTAAGTAAACAAAGTACACATGCATATTTGCATCTAAAACCATGTAAGCAACAGGCTAAACTAACTGATTACATTTAAAAAAAGTTAGAGAAAAAACCTTTGTTGAGATAAGTTTCCACAATTAGTTTCAAATGCTCAATTGGGTTTTACTGTTCTATAGGCCTTATGCTCTAGGAGGATCAGTTTCACCATAGGCAATCAGAAAGATTAATAAGACCACCATGACATGCTATATAACATGAAACACTGGAACAAACACGGACTCTATGAACTCAACTCAAATAGGCTTTGGAAAATTCAGCCTAGCACTTCAAAGAATACATAGTAGCTCAGCTGGATCATACTTTATTTGTTTGTCAAGCCCTTCAGGTTCTTACATTAATAAAAGAGTTCATAAACGAATAACCAATAGAAAAAGTAAGTTATATAATCTTCACTATCTAAGCACATATAACTATTGCTCATATAGTTCTTACCAAACACATTTCATTCAATTTATATATGGCAAATTTTGCTCAAATGTGCATTTCTTTACTTATTATCTTATATTTTAGTTAATTTTATTATTAATTATTTAAATGAAAAAATATTACTATTCTCTGTTATTTGATTGAATAGGACTTAAGTCTTTTTCCTTATTTTCAAACTGCAAGCAGGTGCTATACTATTTTTATTGAGCAATGATGGCAATGTCTTACACCCATCTAAGCCAAATCTCACCGGACAAAGACAATTGGACAATTATGGTAAGAGTTGTTCGTATGTGGGATGCAATCAACACAAAGACAAATGAGTTTATAAGCCTTGATATGATATTAATCGACGAAGAAGTAAGTATATAACAATAATACAATTATTATTATTTTCTTTTATTATGTTTTAAAATGTTCACACCGACTACCATTTTCTATGTGTATTATCTGATGATCTTTGAAGAGTTTTTTCACCAACACTACATGGACAACAAATTGACATTCTTATTCTTATTAGGGAACCCCGATCCATGCAACTGTTCGGCAAAATCAGGCAGTACGTTTTAGAAAACAACTACTTGAGAGTCATGTTTATACAATCAAGAATTTCAGAGTGGATGCTACTAAAGGAGAATTTCGGGCGGTAAGAAATGATTTCAGAATTTTCTTCATGACCATTACAACAATCATTGAGTACAAGGAAAATATTGCTTCCATCCAACAATACTACTTTGATTTTGCGGACTATGAAGGAATAGCAAGTCGAAGTTATAACTTCACATATTTAACAGGTACTAAATCTTTCTTAAGAAAAAATCACAATTCTTCCATCATAGTTGCTTCCTACTTTAATGTTGCAAAATACACTAACTATATAAATGCACATAAACAGATGTTGTTGGAAGGTTGACAGCAGCTTGGAAATGTTGAGGATGTTCAAGTTAATGGCACTAAAAAAATTGTGCGAAACCTACAACTTCTTTTAAAAGAGTAAGAAAAACTACAAATATTATTATAATACAACTATAATTATATATTGACATTTACAAATGATTTATACAATAAATATTGCATACTAACAAGACTAACTGCCAATTATTTTCCATCTACCAGGGGAAAGGAAATTAGGCTGTCACTATGGGGAACAACAGTATGGAAAATTGATGAAGATTTATACAAGAACAATCCAGGACCTTTTGTATTGGTTGTCACTTCAACTATTGTGAAGACTTTTAATGGTAAACATAACTAAATGATGTATTAAACTATGCTACTCTATACAATTTCCAAATCATTATATTCTTTTCTAATCATAATCAATATGTTTATTTTTTTTTTTTAAAAATTTAATATTGCACATATAATTTTCTATGCAGGCCAATTCTGTTTATCATCAACAAGCGGAACAAAAATATATGTAAATCTAGAAATTCCGGAGGTTGCTGAATTAATAGCCAGGTATGTATTTTGTAATTTGTAAGAAAAACATATAAATAATAAGTACACAGAAGTTATCTAAACAATATTGTTAAATTTATTAGAAATGACCAAATACAAGATTCAGTCCAAGAAATACCAACCAAGCGTGCAAAAAATATACTAGAGGAGGACTCATCTACAAAGTCTATGAAGACAATAGCTGAGATCAAGGGCATTGAATGGGATCCTGAAAAAAAGGTTTGTTCATTGTTTCATTATATATATATATATATATATTTGAAAATATTAAAACAATTTGTCCAACATATTAACTGAAGAGTTCATCACAGGAAGTGTACTGCAACTGTATTGCAACCATAGATAACATTGATACAAAATTTGGATGGTATTATATTGCATGTGTGCGTTGTGGAAAGAAAGTGAAACCCCAATCTGGATCTTTTTGGTGTGCTAAAATGCCAAACTGAAACAAAAGACCCAATCCCAAGGTAAAATAACATACACTAAAACTCGCATAGATTTCTTTACATTTTTAGTTAATGCGTACCATATTCATCTCACAACAACTATCCTTGAATTGGAAAAAAAAAAAAAACAGATACAAGATTAAAATAGAAGTTTCAGATGCTACGGACAAAACAACTTTTGTCATCTTTGATCGCGATGCTGAGAAGATTCTAAACAAATCTGCCAAAAATCTTGCTGAAAATCAAGAGGTACTCATCAAATAAGTCATATAAATATTGTGAACTATTGATTATGATATAAAATTAATTGTTGATATGCAGATTGATATTGGAGAAGACATGCCAAAGAATCTGAAAAAACTTCTACAAAGAAGATACATCTTCCAACTCCTTTTGAATGAATTCAATCTAAAGGATGGATTTGAAAATTACACAGTTGCAAAGATATTTGAAGAGCATTTACATGACACAAAGGTATGTCAAAACAAAACCATACACAAAATAATAAATAATTATAATAAATGCACAACAAAAAGAAGCAGGTTAGGCAATAAATCATCATGTTAAAATGGTAAATTTAAATTTTATTTTCCTTTTCCTTTTCCTTTTATAAATCCCCTTTTCCTTTTGGGTCGATTTTATCTTCATTAGTTTGCCTATTCTGAAGGCGCTTCACTTTAGGTGCCAAAAACACTTAGGCTAGGCACTTTGCTCATTAAGCATGCTTTTATTAACACTGTGAGGGAGGCTCGCTTGCTACGACTTTCGATCTCTATATGATATACTTTGTTCAAATGGTTTAATGGTTAAAGCCTGTGGAAGGCCTATTTAGGATTTTTTTTAGTGAGTGCCAGTTTTCATTACAAGATATATCATTAAATTTAATATATTAGTCTTCTCCTACTTTTCTCAATTGACTGGCTAAGAAATGAAAGATTATTGTTTAGTATGCTGGAGCTTGGAACTGAAACACCCTAACCACTGAAAAGTGTGCTTGGTATGATTAGGAAGATATGTATGGACAGTATCACAGACAGAATCTAGAACAGCCGTGTACTTTGATGTTAAACATGCTATTATGTTGGAAATTGGTTGGTCAATTGTTGTTATTAGCATTTTTTTTTCCTGTGGGGAAGGATCAGTCTCACATTGCTCTGATGTGATTTGCAGCCTTTTTGCAAATAGTGCAGTAAGCATACTGTTCTACATGTTATTTGAGATCACAAACATATGCTGAAAATGGTTGCAATTAGGTGAGTTCTTTAACTGTTGGGGAGTGAAGATGGTTGTTCTAAATTTAAAGGGAAGTTTTTGAAATTATAAAAATTGTTTTTCAATGCTGTCTCTTATGATGGTCTTGTGATATTTGGGGTCATTTTTTTTTTTTCCCTATTTATATTTTTCATCCGTGCCATTAACTCTTGAGATGGATCTTTAATACCTGGGGAGTTGTTTATCAAGTGAAAGCGTGTTCATTTCTGCTGTGCTGTTTGCCTATTTGATTTGTAACTTTTTGTCAAGTTGAGATCAGAACTTGCTATCAATTAGGTTGAGTCGTTTGTGTTTTTTGTATGTGTTTTCTTTGTTATGGAATGCATTCTTAATTTTTCTTTTCAATTCTTTAGGGTCAATAAAAGTGGAAATAAAAACTAAAAAAGCCTTAAGGTTAGTAAAAGTGAAAATAAAAATTAAAAAATCTCAAACAGTAATAACTCCTTTCTGGCTCGAAGTAAGGCTAAATGGAGATGAACACTAAATGCAGATATTGGATATCTATATTGGAAGCTTCAAGAGAAAATATTTCAAAGTATTTCGTTTTCTTCATAAACATAGTTGTGGTTAAACAAAAATATCTATTTGGTAGAGATTTTCTTTCCAATATTAGACTATTTCTTTTTTTAACAATGTATCATATTCTTTTTTGAAATATTTGAGAACTTTGGTGTAGGTTGAATGTCTATGTAACAAGTCATCTGGAAGTCAAACTTTACAACAATCCACTCAAGGATCTTCCAGCCTCAGCTCATTAATCATAATCACTGATGATGCACATGAAGGACAAAAATATGGCAGCTTGAATAAGCATCTAGGAAGAGAAGGAACCTATGGATGAAACTCCAATCATAAATTCAGTCACAACCATTGAAGATGTAGAAACATATGATGATGACGTACCAATCAAGAAGATTTCCAAACGTCGCAAGGCAACAAAACACAATACATTCAAGAAACAAAAGGGATGAAGATGCAAATACATGACTATTTATATTTAATATATTAGACAATTTATGTTTACTGTGTGTTTACTTTGGAAGACATACTAGACTGTTTATATTAAATATTGACATAATTTGCTATTTTAAATAATATTCCTCAATTGTACTAATACTATAAGTTGGTTGCATCTAATTTTATTTTGAAATCCAATTCCAAGCCATTGTTTGATCCCAATTACTTTAATGCATCATTGAACAATCATAGTAATTAGTAACTAATTGATACAGGAATGGGCATGAATACCCTTTTTTTCCATTAAATGATAATCAATAAATCGTGTATAAGCTGCTCTTCTGCAGTACTTTCTTGCGTAATCGTCATACTAACTTGTCAAGATAGATATGGGCCCAGACCATGTTTATTTCAACATAATAGTGCTTCAATACTTTTTAGTTGTTACGCATTGTGATTGGGGAACCACTGCTTAGTGGTTTATTATAAATGGGCTGGACCACTTGATAATTACTTGGTTAGCTAGATAAATAAAGCTAACCTATAATTGGACTGATCTCTCTCCCATTATAATCATTGAGTGCCACTGCCACTTAAACCCAGAGTGGTGCATCTATCTTTTAATTGGAAAGTGGAAATGTTACCTTTACACGAAAAGATAGTTGTATCCGAACCTTTAGTGAAGTTGGTGCCTATGATTGATGAGGATTATATTTAAAAATCTTTAATGAGTTCATTTTTATATTGTCTGGCCTAAGAATATGGTGGGCTGGTCTTGTGTGAAAGGTCTCTCAATTCATCAAATGGGCTAGATTTCAGCTAACGGCCCAGCTTACTTATAGGGTTAACTTCAGCCGTTTTAGTGGATCAAAATACTCTTTAATGCAACATAGGCACTCAATATCTAAGAAAAAAAAATGCTCAAAATTAACAAAAATGCTCTTTGACTCAGGTTCTACCAAGTGTTATATAAACTAATGTAGCACTGACATGGTTGCCACATCAGCCATTAATTTTAACCGGTCACCATTAATTTAATAAAATAATTAAAATAAATAAATAAATAAAATAACCCTTCAGCAATTAAAGTATCAAATTAATTAGTCAACACCAAGTGTCTTAAAAACTGATGTAGCACTGATATAATTGCCACATCAGCAATTAAAATAGCAAATTAATTAGTCAGCATTAATTTTATAAAATAATTTAAATTAAAAAAAAAAAAAAAAAATTGAACCCAGCGCCTGCCCTCCCAGAGAATCGTTCGTTTTCATGCCATCCACCACCGTGGTTCAGGTGGGCACCACTACCACCAATCCCACCACCCCTGCGCCGATAACATCATCATTATCTGATTTGCTGAACATGGCAGCGCCACCTTCTACGCCGTCGTTTCGATCCTTCTCCACTCCCAACCACATCCGCAGTGGGTCCCCTCAAAGCTTCCGCATCCACAACAGCATCGATCACTGCCGTCTGATCCAACGATCGAATGGCAGTGCCACCTTCTTCTCCGTCGTTTCGATCCCTCTCCACACCCAACTACATCCGCAGTGGGTCCCCTCAAAGCTACCGCATCCACAACAGCATCGATCACAGCCGTCTGATCCAACGATGGAATTGTTCCGCCTAGGAGCGTTTCACTCGGCAGACATGTTAGTATATTTTATTATATTTAATTTTAATGATTTTGTTAGAATAATGCTGACATACCAATGGGGTGTTTTAATTGGTTTGGGTTAATATGCCACATCAGTTTGTAAAACAAACTCATTTCCATGTTTCACCAGTAACAACGTTTGGCTTTTCCAGGGTAGTTATCATATTTTCTTAAATTGTTATTACTTTATTATTCATTTCAACTTTCTGTTTTTTTCCTGGCGAAGCAATAACAGTGACAACCATAGTTACTGAAGCAATTTAAAAAGTTAGAAAAATCTTTCTTTTTCTTCAGATTTCTTTTATAATGCAGTGTTGGATGTGATTTGTTTTTCCTTTTGTTTTCCTGTTTTACGTTTCCATCTCCATCCACTACCACTAGGCTTTTCACAATATGTTTCATATATTGTTGTATTGACTGCACTTACTTGACATGGGAATTATTTGCACTTTGATGTGGTCGAAATGACCATGTCCTTAAATTACATAATGTCATGATTGTAAGATGCAGTGAATCAAAATAGATGAATCTTTTTCCCTTTGCAGTCATTCTGTTCATATTCATTTTTTAGAGGTGGGTTCCTTGCAACCAACGCATCTCTCTTATTTTTTGTTCAGGCTTGGAGCTAGGTTTGGGTGTAGATTTTGTAAGGATAAGAACAACCTTCAATATGCTCTAAAATAAAACTTAAAAAGCAGTATTTTGATCTTCTGCCAAGTGACATATGACTTTGATTCATTAGTTGGTAGTATTTTGGACCTTCTGATCACGGACAGTGCAAAAAGTGTTGACATAATTAACTCTCTCAACTTCATAATAGTGCAGATTTGATTTTTTAGGAGCTTGGAAGGGACAATCTCAATGTATGAGTCACACGTTTGTGTTTTGCAGGACAAATCACAGGGAATATTGTGGTTAAGAAGTCCATAAATAATATATTGTTAGTGGTTGTGCACCAATATTTTGTCAATGTCGTAGGGAAATAGAACAATATTTAAAAAAAAAATCCTGTAAAATTTACAAGCCTAAGAAATCCTGTAAAATTTACCACTTCAACTAGACCATCTCCCTCCATAAGTCCCTCAATCTCTCTTACGTCTTTAGCAAATCGTGCTGCTGAAGGATCAAGTTCTTTCCTCTCTTTTGTAACGAACCTCTGCATCCAAAGCATTTATTTTTCAAACACAGAAGAAAAATTCCAATAGACGTTGGGCTTTGGGCTGTGTAAATATGAGACAAATGTGGGCTTCTTAGACATTACCAACATCTAATCATCGATTGTGAAATGAAAATACTTTTTGTATAACAAAAAAGACGAATGTTACCCCAACTTTGATGGTTCCACTTTGTTTGAATTCCCAATCAAGAATATAATCATAATTACCCACAGTAGCCACCATTCTAACCACCAAAGAAGTTTCCGGCTCCCCACTTCTTATCTGCAAGACCAGCCACTTATGTTAAAGAACAACAATTACAGAAAAAAAAAAATCCAAACCAAAACACAGCAAGATTTTCTTACCACTTTGCCAGGAACATTAATTTCAGTATGTCTCCAAGCTAAATTACCAACATTCCGCTCAAAAATGCAAATAGCCCTTAGTATCTTTTGTACCTGCCCATCTGCCCCAACCATGTACCCATCAATAAATACAGCATTCCCGGGGCAATCAATCAATGGCTGTAACGTATCAGCTGAGCGCCCAAATCAAAATTCACCAATGTCCATGAAAGCCCTAAAATACCATTCACTTGTGGGATCCATATATGGAACAAATGTCTCAGATACATGTCCTCTATATAGCACACTCCTAAACTTCCTTTTCCTTTCATCAAATATTGAAGCTGTTGATATGATAACTCCTGCACGAGCATTGAATCCCACATGGAAATTCCAATTACCCCATTTAACCATTTGGCCCTCAATGCTGAACCCTCCATTTGTAATGTTACAAGTAGTAGAATTCAGCTTCCCTTTCGTTGATTGAAAATCAGTACCTTCAGCTTTAGGCACGGGTGCTCTAAGTCTATCAGTGTACTTTATAATTTTCATTGAATCAACATCAACTATTATACTTATTACCTGAATGGGCCTTGCAAACACATTAACCGAACCTCCG
>OU015761.1:19677637-19726999 GCA_907173295.1 Fagus sylvatica
AAAGTGAGGAGTTTAAGTGATCCTGATTGATCAGCTTAAAGATGGTTTTTGAATTTGTTTTGTTCTTTGTGTTTAAGAGATATGTGTAGATGACTAGATTTAATGTGTTTTTTGGTGGGTTAAAACTTTAGAGATATTGTAGTCAGTTTTTGAAAAATTTAAATTACAAGTTGTTATAATTTTGTTGGTATTGATGCGTGCAGCGATGGATGGTACTGGTTTGGGACTTGTTTTGCACCATAAAGCTCTTGTGAAGTTAGTCATATTACCCCTTTGTCTATGATGATTGTGAATGCTTCTCTGTATGTTAGGATTAACACCTTTTTAATTGATCATCTCAATGGTATTCAATTGATGCGGGAACCTCTAACACAATTCTTTTTTAATTTAGTTTTGTTTAAAAGTCAATTTTATTTTTCACTATTAGTCTGTTGGATTTTATTTTAGGTCATATTAGTTAATTATTTTAATAGTATTTTATTTTTATAAATTCCTGGAGTCAAGGTTATTTTTGTAATTCAATAATTAGACTTTTCCAAGTCTTCATTTTATCTCCACATGTGGAGAATTTTTCACATGTGGAGAGTCATTTTTTCAACTTCACTCCAACACTACTCTCTATTTTATCTTTATTTTTATTATTTTATTTTAACTTTTTTTTCTCTCTCCTCATTTCTCTTTTCTTCTTCCTTTCTCCTCTCCGGTGACCCACACCACACCGCCTCCCTCCTCAATCCACACCACCCCAGGCCGAGACCCACACCACACCACACCACCTCAGGCCGAGACCACCACCCCACCCAAATACCCGAAACCAAGACAAGACCGAACCACCACGAGACCCACGCCGCAGCTCCTCCACCGCGAGCCTAACGCCGTATTCCCCTCCACCGCGAGACCCAGGCCGAGACCACCACCGCGAGCCTGACGCCGTCAACACAAGACCAGACCCACCTACCGGTTGGGTTTGATGAAAACGGAAGCACAGAGAAAAGGAAAAAAAAGGAAGAGAGAGAAAAAATCGTGAAAATGAAAAGAGAAAGAAAAAATAATAATAATTTTTTATTGGATACAGAATGAACAGTAATTTTTTATTTGGGAAGAGTTACTGTAGCAATATAGCAGATGAAGAGCCGGATGAAGGGTTCTGTTGGAGCTTGTTTTTGGGTTTTGGCTCTGTATTTGTGGAAATACAGAGCCGGGTTGGAGTTGCTCTTAGGGTTTAGTCCTAGTGTGCTATAATACTCCTATGGAGACTGTTTACAGTTTACTTGAATAGTAAACAATTTTGTTTGAGTTTTCCTTCAAACAGCTTGGTACTAATTTTAGGTGACCCTAGGCATAGGTTCCTAGGTTTTGCTTTCTTGGTGTTGATTCCAAGCAAGCGTAGGTATTAATTCTTAGGTTATTTTTATTTTTCATATTGCACCAGTTTTAGTTTTGTCCTGAATCCTACAACAAATTTTGGTATCGGAGCTTGTTGTTCTACATCTTCATTTTTAAATGAAATTCATCTTAATTTATCCCAAACAAAAAATCTCAATTGTGAGAATAAAAGTTAGTTTAAACAAGAATATAAGTAGAGGCCCTTAGCATTGCAAACCTGGGAATTTGTAGGTCTTTTTATGAGATGATGACCCTATTCTATTTGGAAAACAAAAAAACAAAAAACTGAATCAATTTTCTTGCTTACTAGTTCGTTTCCAGCAATTAAATGACTTCTAGAAGGATTGGCTTTTGAGTTAACCTAAGAATAACAAGAATGGAAACGAATTGGTAAGCATTTGAACCTATGACATGGGGTTCTGGAGGCCCATGTTCTATTGAACTGAGCAAAGAGAGATTTATTATCACACTGAACATTTTTTAACCCTAAGGTCTCCATCCAATTCTTGTAGAAAACTGAAGTGAGGATGTTCTCAGTGTTTCTGATTCTCATGGAAAGAAGCGTGTGGATCATAATGGTATTTTAATTTTATGGCCATCCTTTTTTATCATCTTGCCATAGTCTTGAAAGAAAGTATTAACTCTTTTGAAAGAAAATATTAACTCTTTTGAAAGAAAGTATTAAGTCTTTTTTCTTTGAGACAGTTATCTCATAGGAGATTCATATTGTATGCAGAGAAAATAGATGTGTTCACATTCGGGCATGGTAGACAGCTTAACTCTGTCTCTATGCTGCATTATATAACTTCTCTCAAGAATCTTTTTGTTCCCATTTCACACTGCTTACATCTCTCTCTCTCTCTCTCCATGTATCAAAATTTTTTCTATGTTTTTTATGAAGTTCAATTGCAATGTTGATTCATTGAAATGAAACATTATATTTGTACTCTTGTAGCTACTTGACTATAATATGTAATTGTTACTAACTTGATAAACAACTATAATTCATTAAGTTGTAAAACTGTGTTTAGACAGAAGATGCCATTATTCATTTATTGCTTGCACCTTTTTATTCGAAATTATCCATTTTATATGTCTATAAACTCAATTAATCCTCGCGTCAAATATAGGGATTTTAACAATAACTTATGATTGAATAGAACTAGCCAATTATAGATTAGGAAATTTGTTGATATATATCGAGCAACAGTTGTTGGATCATATGTGTTTGTGATAGTAATTAAAACAACAATAACAATGGCAAGAGTATATTGTTTATTGATATACAGCCCTAGTCCCAAAACTTTGGGGTTGGCAACATATCCTCAATAGACTAATCGAGGCCAGCTGCATGTTTGAATTAACAAAGTTAAAATCCTTATGGGATGTACATGTCCTCTGCACATGTTTGAATTAAAAAGCATCAATGGTATGTTTGTGGGTAATGGGGTCTAAGATTAGCTGGTTGGTTGGTTAGGAACTTCTTCACTAGCTTATGGGCTCCCTAGTGCCAAACCAAAATAGGGTGGCATCTCCCAAGTGATTTTGAACTAATCAAATTTCATCATATTTTATGTTGATTTAGTTACAAAATTGATTTCCTTATTCTATTGTAGAACTTTGAGATCATTATGTTTTAACAAAATCCTAGAAATATTCTCTGCAATGATAAAATATTTTCTGGTCCTTAATGAATGTGTTGTGTGGCTATTACTCACACGTGTGGGTGGATTTGTCTTATCCTTCAATTGACAAGATATCGTCATTTATAGTTCAGTGGATTTTCGTTGTATGAAGGGCTGGTAAAACTTGTAGAAGAAGTTGTCAGGTTTGAGCATGCTTCATCTCCACATAAGCCAATTTATTTGGTGGGGGATTTCTTTGGACGATGCCTAGCACTTGCTGTTGCTTCTCGCAATCCTGCTATTGACCAAGTTCTGATATTATTCAATCCAAGTATTGGACTTGAGTTTTAGTACCTTTAAGTTCATGTGGGCTTCAAGTATTGGACTTGAGCCTGGGTTCAAACAATATCCAAGTGGGACTCAAGCATTGGACTTAGGCTTAGGTTCAAACAAGAGCAAACAAGGTCCCAAGCGTTGGACTTGGGCCTAGGTTTAAACAAAAGCAATTATGAATGCACGCTTTATCGGGTTGGGCCATCCAAGAGGAAAAATCTAAATGGACTTTTACATGAGTGTAGAGGGTAGGTTAAAAAGGTTCCCTATTACTTGGGCTCAACATACCCACCAATGGATGTGAGGGGCATCAAAGGCTCACAGTATGTTTCACCACTATATACTTGCTCAAGAGGGTCGAGAGTACGTATTCATTGGGTGGTAGGTTGGCCAAGGGTATCCACATCTGATGGGGACCGTGATCCAAGGCTACTACTACTGATAAGTCATGATTTTATACATTTTGACATCGTTTCCATAAGGCATTAATAGAATTTTTTTACGTAAAATTCCCAAGTTACACGCAAAGTTTGACAATTTTTCCACATCATTGCATAACATAAAAATTATTCATTTACGTGTTTTATTTTATTAAAAATTCTACATGCCTCACTCATACTTAATTTATTGATGTAGGGTCTATTATCCTCTAGCCATTTGCCCACTTGTACATCAATCTCATATTATCACTAAGTTCATGCACCACATGAGAATAATTCCCATATGATATGTTGAATGTAAACAAGCCCAAAAGAAGGAAGCTGTGATACATTGACCAAAATGGAAGAAATTAAAGAATATTAAAAGGGTTGGTGGGTGATGTTATCAAAGCTTAGAAGAGAACCTGATGGAAGAAAAGAAAAAAAGGAAAAAAGGACCAAGGTGAAGGGCAAAATGAGAATTTCCGTGGGTCTTGGATAGAACAAAGACCTAGAGAAAAAAGAGGCAGCAGCTGGAGAAAAAGGAAAGAAAAAGAAGAGAGAAAAAGGAGAAGAAACGGCAGAAAAATGAGGAAAAAAAAATGCAGAGATTTTCGGGGTTAGCAACTGGAGAAAAAGGAAAGAAAAAGAAAAGGGAGAGATTTTCGGGAGCAGTAGTTGGAGAAAAAAAGGAAATAAAAGGAAGAAAGGAAGTAGGTTTAAAGGGGCATCTTTTTGGCTTTGAGGGACAGTTGGAGAAAGAAAAGAAGAAAAAAAACGGCACTAGTGGCTGGCAGTTTGGGAAGTTTTTCACCGGTTCTCTTGGTGTTCTTGCTCTTGGACTCCACAACTTGTGATTGGAAGCATTTGTTCAGAATCCTTCTCATTTTATTTAAATTGGGGTTTTATTTTTATTAGTTTTAATTCTTCTTTAAGGATGATTAGTCTATTTAATTGGAACACTTTGTTCTCAAATATAAGCAGCTAATCACCTAGCTAAGGCTAGGGGTGATGCTTAGTAATTTGTTATTGTTAGTCTTTTGATTATCTGATTATGGTTTGAATGTTTATGATTAAATACTTCTGGTGGGATAATATTTAGTTGAGAAATTATTTCATTCTTATAAGGTTTTGTGATTCTTTATGTACTCTGGTTATATAGAATGCATGAAGTCCCCTGTAGCATGATAATACAGATTTTATTGTTCTGTTTCCTCCAAAAATATTTAATCCATGTGAGAAATTGTTTACCTGTTCGTAAATGCTATACATTCCGGTTAGATTAAGTCATCACTTAATTCTAACTGAGATAATGATAATAAAAAAGAAAACATAAAGAATTGCTAGGTGGATCCCTGATGCCTTGGCCTTTTTTTATTAATTGAGTATTTCTTTAGTATTTTCCTTCATTCTTCTAAATATAAAAAAATAGTCATCGCTCCACTTTTAGTGGAAAACTTCAATCAGTTTTACTTTCTAGTTCTGCTTGCATTGATTTTTCTTTATTTCATTTGACCAATGTTCTTTGTCCCACCAATCCCTGTGGTTAGACACTCGGACTTCCGAGAAATTATTACTTCGTGACAATCTGCACTTGGATTTGCAATCTTAAAGTTGTAGCAACTATCGTGGCTTTTGGGCTAACCAACACACAATGCAAAATCATATGTGCAATGCATGACATACAAAATGACAATTATCAAAGCGAGTAACAAACAACAAACAACTTGTTAACTATAGACTAGGAATCCTACAATAGAGTTTAGCCTTCTAAGTCTCCAGTGGAGTCGCCACTGTGAGAACCACGACCTTTAACCCATAAAGTAAAGATCTAAACATGATTCTAAAAAATGGTGATTTTATACTGTTTTCCATCTTAATCTTTAGGGGAATTTACAATGGAGTCGCCACTTAGCTTTTACATAAAAACTAAGGAAAAAAAATACTTCTTGTTTATTGATTAAATGAATAAATATACAAATTTTTGGAAAATTGAATAAATTACAATGCTTTTGCCCTAGATACAAAATAAGAAAAGCAAAGTATAAGGCTTTGTGTCCTAATGTACAATTTAAAAGATAGAACAAGAAGACAAACATACTAATCTACTCACCCTAAAGAATGGGGTTCGAGGGTTAGAGGATTGAGTGGGAAGGTATTAGGCACCCATTCAACCTAACTTAAATCACGACTCGATACATACAAATCAGACTCTCATTGATGTGACATCATATATAGCACATGTAAAACAAAATGAATAATTGTGATTAATGTAGACAACCCAGCAATAGAAAGTATTCATGCAAATATCCTTAACCATACATCTAGACAACCAAACATAACATGTTAAGATCAAGACCAATCAGAAACAAACATGGCAGAATCAATAGGAAAATATTTCCTGTACTAGACAATGTAAGTCCTAATAAAACTCAGATCGGTACTTAGATGCAACCAATTGGGCCTCTCCTAGTGCTGATCGGTACCAAAGTTGGCCCATTCGGTACCCAAGTAAAAATTGGGACCCGATCGATGCCTAGGTAAAAACCTAGGACCCGATCGATTTTAATCCAAGAGTTCAGTTACTGATTCTCATGAAAACCGATTCCTCCATTGTTTTTAACATTTTAAAACTATAGTTTTCATCCTAACATGCTCCTAAGTCATAAAATTTTAATCAAATAAATTCCATATAAAAAAAGAATTAAAAAAAAAACTATCCTAAAAAAATATATACAACGAATCACACAATCATATTTTAACAAATGGATAATCAAAATAACGAGGAAAAGAAGTACCTGCATATGTTGGGGAGGAAGCTCCTTGATTTGATTCGATTGAATCTAACCTGAAAATTGATTCTTGAGAAAAAAACCGTTAAATTTAGTTAAAAGAGATTAAAAAAAAATGGAATTAAAGATTAGAATTGAGATTACAAGTGGTGACCTCTTATAATCTCTAGGGTTATAAGAATAGCTTATATTCTTATTAGAAACCCTAATCCCTTACAAATATTTGTTTGAATTTTGTTTGGGATTATCAACAATGATTATTCCAACCTACTTTGAAAATGAGTATCATTTTCTATTTATATGGCAGCCCCAAAATGAATAATCCCGAGTTTTGGAACCCTAGGAAGCTTATTAGGGTTTTAAAATCAAATTGGTGGCACAAGAGTTTGACTCTTGAAAAAATTCTTATTTAGCATGCCGATCCATACCCAAAGAGACCCGATCAGTTCCCGCGTGAAATTTGAGTACCGATTGGCACTCAAGTGGATAATTTCGACTTCTTTCATTTTGAATCCACTTCTAGTCAAAATAGAAGTCTTTTTACCAGCTGATTTCGGGATCCCTTTATTTTAAATAATTAATTAATAAATAATTTGATAATTACTTGTCATAATAATTATCGATTATATAAAAATTAATTAAATTTAAAATTATCCTCTGAATATTGTCTTGTGCACTAATACTTACCATATTAGGGTATTCTAACCAATAGGAATTAATTATTAATTAATTTAAGTTTAATCCTTTGAAGGACCAATCAAATTAATTTATAAATAATCCTATGTATGCATGCTCATGGTAAGCATCATTTCAACCAATCGAATTTATTTCTTTAATAAAATCTTGGTTTTTTATCTGATTTCCAATCCAAAAAATGCACTCTCATACTTAATTCAATTTTGATCACTTAAAATATGATTTTAAATTTATGGACCAACTTTGAATTTTCAAGCTTGTGAAATTACCATTTTACCTTTTATGCACTAAAGTGTAAAAAAATAAAATTAATGGTTGCAAACTAAGATGTCAACACATAGGAATACTTGCAATGTCGGAAGGAGGTTGTGTTACAATTACCATGGTAGCAACTTGATGTGGAGGTGCACTGTGAGGATCAAATTGAGAAGAAGTCTAACAATTCTGAGCAATCAACAAATTAAGGCTGCGTTTGGATCCTCTATTTTGGGAATGTATTCTAGAGAATGTATTCCTGCTATAATGTATTCTCGAGAATGCATTCTTTAGAATGCATTTTGCTGAAAATAGTGCGTTTGGTAAAATATTGAAATTATTTATAAGAAGTGATTATGCTAAAAGGAATTATGTTCGGTTAGTATTTTAAAGAATGCATTCTTTCTATTAAATAATATATTATTAGTATACATTATGTAATTAACATTTTTTTTAAAATATCTCAAGGTTAAAAATACATTTATTAACAATACAAAATTAACAATGTAATAATGAAATAAAGTATTACATT
The DNA here is from genome assembly GCA_907173295.1 of Fagus sylvatica. Lineage (NCBI taxonomy): Eukaryota > Viridiplantae > Streptophyta > Magnoliopsida > Fagales > Fagaceae > Fagus > Fagus sylvatica. Next base: position 19,685,676 of record OU015761.1, read on the forward strand.
GTGATTTAAATTAATGTTTACTAATAAAAAAAAATAGATAATGATTTGTGCACATCTCCTTGCACATATTTTTATAAAATTTGAACAATGTAATAAAAAAATATAGAGAAATGTGTATTGTCTGTGTAATAGAGATATACACAAACCATTTATGATAAAAAAAATAAAATAAAATAAAAAAGGAGAAAAAGTAGGGAACACAACAAAAAAAAAGAGAAAAAGTAGGGAACAAAAGAGGGGGAATGAAGATAAAAATTAAGCAATGGAAAAAAGAATCCTTCAAGTAATAAACTGTTATAAGTGGGTTCCATTTACTTTAGCAAAAATTAAAAGTAGAAGCTAGAATCAGAATCTAAAATATTTTGGATTCTGACTTCTGCTCTAGAAATAAGAATTTGCAAAATGCATTATGCCTAGAATGCATTTTGTATTTTTCAAAATCCCAACCAAACACCTCAGATTTTTTGCAGAATGCATTTTATGCATAAAAATCCGTGAAATCACTTTTAAGTAGAGGATCCAAACACAGGCTAAGTAGTTGCCGACATTGAGCGCTATCAAATTGGATATGCTTTGAGTGTGATCATGAGGATTTGAGGCACCACTTATGGGACCTGAAACTTGATTAGCCACTGCAACATTCTTGTTCTTTCCATGAAAGCCTGGTGGGTACCCATGGAGTTTGTAACACTTCTCAGTAGTGTGATCCTTAAAACCACAATGAGGGCAGATGGGTCTATCCCTTCTAGGGTACTGAGATGATTTAGAGTTATCAAACCGAGACAGTAAAGCATTAGAACTAGTTACAACTTCAATAATATTTATTCAATGAAAAATGTGTTTGTGAGAATTTTCAACAAAGATCGTTCTTGAGGATTGTGTGATGCAACACATCTAAGGAGTAATGTGTGATGCTTAGGTTATCTATGTTTTCCCTTTTTAAATTTTCTTTGACCATTTAATTGGACCGCTCGGCTACAATTCGTTCCCTAATTTTTTTCATTAAAAGAAAAGTAACTGCTATCACTATTATTATGAAATTATTTTATAGATATATATATTTTTTTAGAAGAATAATTTTATAGATATGATTTATGTTAATACCACCACTTTTAATCGGTTATGTAAAGATTAGTTGACTTGATGTTTTATATATAGGGATTTCAAAGACATCCAACTTACAAAATTCATAATATCCATCATTTATATTGGTCTTTTATGTATATTACATTCCGGGGGATATTTGGCAAATTACATAACTGGTATACTTTTGAACTTATTTTATATCAAAATTTAACACCAATTTTAGTTAAAATGCATGTGGAAATTTCAAATTTAAAACTCAATTTGACTGGGAATACACAAGTGGAAACACCAAAAGTCTATTAGCAGTCGGGAATGCAAAGTTAATTAGCAAAGCCTTGTTGGTCTTTAATAATTTTAGGAAGTGTGGTTGTGAACCGGATTCGCAGGTTTACAAGAAGATGATACGCGCGCTTTGTGCTGCTAGAAAAGATGAGATTGCGATGGTATTTTATAAGGAGATGAGGATTGATATGGGTTGTATAAGATGCTAATGAATTGTGTAGCAAGATTGGCTTTTGTAAGTGGAGGGGATTGCCATCAATGATTTACATTAAAAACATATATGTTGAGGTTTTTTTTTTTTTTTAACGAAACAATTTTTTTTTAAATTTAAGTTAAATCTTTTTTTTTTTTTTTTTAAAAAAAAAAAAAAAATTTTAAAAAAAAAAAAAAAAATTGGTAAATTACAATGATACCGTTTAGATATTACAAAAACTAAACTTGTTATATTTGATTTCCAAGAAATAACACTCTATCCCAAATTATCAAAATAATTGATATCCTCCTACTTTCCCCTCACTAATAATGATGTGAAGCCCACACAAAGATTATTCATTTATTAAGGAATATTCAAACTTAAAAATAGACTAAAAGATTACCACTTTAACTCTGATTAGGGTATGGTTAATACAAATAAAAAAGATAAAAGAAGAAGAAGAGAGAAATAAACTAAGAAAAAAGGAAGGGGAAAACATTCGATTAGCATTGTACGTGATCCAATCAAGTGGTGGCATTTAACACATCAACGAGAAGGAGAGAAATCATATTTAAGTTTAGTGTGATTCCCTTATCTTTTTGGTCATTTGCAACCCTACAATTCTCATGACCAAAATCGTGTTTCAAAGTTTTAGATTTGCTACACGAAATTGATTCCAAATTGATCAAATCAAGTAAAATTGGTAACTAATTTTTGGAAATCTTGATATTAGTTTTCAGATTCAAAGTTGTACCCAAGGATGTCAAAGGGTTGGGTGGGTTGGGTTTGGGTATAATCTGTTATCCAATCTGAATGAGTTGGGTTTACGGATATCATATCTGATAAATGTCCAAAGAGGTGATCGAATCGGGTGGGTATCAAAACGACAAAACCCATGTGAACAAGAACCTTGCAGTGTTACAAGGACACAACTTGAAGAGGCAACGACAACTAGGGTTTGAGAGTGAGGGACATGTAGGGTCACATACTCATATTCATATATATAGGGCCGACCCAATTATTTTGGGGATTTCAAGCAAAATCTCAACTTGGGACCTTTTGACTATTAAATAGTAAATAAAATTAATATTTATAAAAAAAAAAAAAGTGGAATCTCATTCTTCTAACTTTTTTAAGATGCAAAATTATTGATCGCACATTTATAATTGTTTTTCTCTTTTCTCTAATAGATTCTTTTCAATTAATAAAAGCACTAGAACGCATTCTCTATTAGTCTGATAGAATGTATTTTATTAAAAAAAAAAAATGATCATTACAATATTAGATTAATTTTTTAAAATAATAATAAAAAAAAACTTTATATTTTATCCTCTTATTCTCTCTCCTCAAATCCCCAATTCTTCCTCTCTTTTACACCTACCCAACCCCCAATCCATCTCATTCTTTTATTTAGCCTTTATTGTAAAAAAATAATAAAAATTGAATTTGTTTTTTTGTTATACGTTAATATGACTTTCACCTATTAAAGTAACTGATACGTTGTTGTTGTTGTTGTTGAGTCATAGATTGTTTTTACTTTTTGATAGATTGTAATTGTACTTTTTACTTTTGAACATTAACAGTGAACCAAGGAAAACAAGCCACATAGGTTTTGTAGCTTTAGGTTTTGTAAACTTAGGTGGTGTTTGGATTCACTCAAAAAAGTTATTTCGGATTTCAATGTATAAAATACATTCTGAAAAAAAATATTATATGTTTGGTTAGGATTTTGACAAATGCAAAATGCATTCTAAAAATTCTCATTTCTAAAGCAGAAGTCAGAATCCAAAACATTTTGGATTCTGATTTTAACTTCTGATTCTTATTTTAGTTAAAACAAATGAGACCCACTAACATGAGTATTAAATGCTCCAACTAGTCAGTTTTTTTTTTCAATAGGAGCATTAATTGCTAAAAGAACTCAGTTTTTTTGGCACCGTTTTTCGTTGGATTGTTTCTTACCCCTTTGTATCTTCACAATAACATCCAAATAAAACCAGTAAATCATAATAAAAATATCTTTGAAAATATTACAACAAAATAATCCTTCACAGATAAAAAAATCACTGCACAATCAATGAACAAATTTCACAAATTCCCAACTAGCAACAAAAAAAATCTGTAGAGCAATAAAAACAAACCCAGTCTCCCCACAGCACCGCTTAGTAGAGAGGAAGAAAATAAGATGAAAAATAAATTAAAGGGACATGTGGTGACTAAGGAGAAAAAAGAAAGAATGAAAGAGAATGAAGGAGCTGGGAAATGGAAAGGGAAAAAGGAGAAAAAATTAAGGAGGGGGGGTGGTGGGTGTGTGGTGGAGAAAAAGAAAGGGGAGGGGGAGGGGGTTACGTGGATGGTGGTGAGGGGAAAAGAAAGAAGAAGAAAAATGGGATAGGAAAAAAATAAATTAGTTTTATTTGTTTGTTGGGTGTAAAGTATAGAATTGTGAAAATTTGTTAGAGAAAGTATAATATTTATTTTTTTTTTTGTGTGTGTGTACATCTCTATTTATTTTATTTTTTAGAGATATGTGTACATCTCTATTGCACACACAATATACACTTGTCTAGATTTTTTTATATATTGTTCAAATTTTGTAAAAATGCGCAATAGAGATGTGCACAAATCATGACTTTTTTAAAATGTGTGCAAGGAGATGTGCACAAATCATGACTATTTTTTTTTTATAGTAGACATTAATTTAAATCACAATATAATACTTTATTTTTGATTATTTTAATTAATGTTGAGAATGAAAAAAAAAAAAAAAAATTTGTTGAGGGATTTTTTTTTTTGTTAATTTTGTATTGGTAGTAAATGTATTTTTAGCCTTGTATTGAGATATTTAAAAAAAAAAAATTGTTAATTACATAATATACCCTAATAATATATTATCTAAGAGGAAGAATGCATTCTCTAAAATACCAACCAACACAATTTCATTCAGCATAACCACTTCTTAGAAAAAGTTTCAATATTTTACCAAATGCACTATTTCAGCAAAATGCATTATAGAGAATGCATTCTAACAGGAATGCATTTTTTAGAATGCATTCCTAAAATAGAAGATCCAAACGCAACCTTATTAGATTCTAGTTTGTATCTACGCAGAACCACCTGAGGGCGCATGAGCAAGAGTCAAGAGGCATGCATTGGACCCAGAATCCCTCTACCTTTTCGAGATTAGGATGCTAATCTAGACGTAGTTGAACTTTTCAGGTGCTTATCTTTTTTCTTTGTTTAATAGTAAGTCTTGGTTAATTGATTCCTAGTTTTTTTTTAGAATAAAATTGGATGAATTGAAAGACATGAAATAGACTTGTTTCAAATGTTGTCATTAGGAAGAGCTTCATGTTACAAAATCAAAATCATATTTGGTTAATTTTTAATTTTTGACAAAACAAATAATATCTTGTTTGTAAACTACTGTCAAACTAATACAATAAAAGGAGGATCAAAGGAAAGAGTTTGACACAAATAAAAGGAAATAGGAAATAGTCTAAGGATCGCAAGAATCTAGATCGATCTAGATCTGGTTGATGTGACTAATCACCTCATCCATGGATCCAAGGTGAGAAAGCCCACTATATCCGGTACAACCTAGGCCCACCTTAGTAATTGCTTCGGCCGCCTTCTTAGTGCATCCCCTATCCAGTAAAACTTTCGAAACGGCATGCCCTTTCTGTTGATAGCTTTTAAATGCCCTTTTTCGAAATGTGATCATCATAGCATTTTTTGCTTGCATTCTTTGGCAAGAGGGATCTCATGTCTCCAATATTCAAGTCCTTCAGAATTAATTCCAAAATCATTACCCCAAAGTTGAAGATATCAGAACTCTGGATTGGGTGTCCTGCCAAACAGAGAAAAACAATAATTAGTTCAATTTTGTAACCACAAAACTAGAAAATTTCATTGAGACATTGTGTTTTGTGGCTACCTGCTTGAAGAACCTCGAGGGCGACGTATCCACGACTAATTAATTGTGAATCCTATCCTCCGTCTGTCACCAAGCTGAAATCAATCCATTTGACATTTTTCACCTGAACATTTAAGATTTTTTAGTACATTAAAAAATTCATAAATGTACATTAGATAGTTTAATTTAGATTTTTTTAGTATATTAAAAAATTCATAAATGTACAGTAGATAGTTTAATTACCTCATCCACCAATATGTTCTTAGTTTTCATATCTCCAAAAACATAGGATTGATTTGGATACAAATGAACATATCGCACTGCCTGAGCAGCTTGCTCGATAATCCCAAGGTGCTCGGCCAATTCAAATCTATAGAAATAAGAAAAAAGATGATATCTTTAAATGCTATTCACTACCATTGCCTCAGATACAATAACTTCAATTCTTTCTCTCTATCTACTTTTTTTTTTTTGCCTATATATATAGATATATATACAGGCCGGCCCCGAGGATTGGGTTGCCCAAGCCCGTCCCGATTTTAGTTGCCCCCTTATTATTTAATATTAAAAAAAATAAAAAACATTATATATATATATTGCCAATTTCAAGGTTATATTGTGCTTTTAACTTGAAAATCATAACCAATCTACTTAATCTCTCTTGTAACTTAACAAAATTTGATAAACAATCCACTAGTTTATTGCAATATTGCTCCATCAATTGTAAAAATCAACTTCCTAATTTCTATTTTGCCAACGTCCAACTCTTTTGGCAATATAAAATTTGAAGAAAAAAAAATCGTCCCATGCACAGCACAACAAATTCTATCATAGTAAAAATATTAAGATTTTTTTAAAAAAAAAATTGCATGTTAGTGGAACTGTAAAATTAACTCCCAAACACTCAAAAAAAAAAAAAAAAAAGCTTTTCTATGCTCATACTATTTGACTGTAATTCTATTATTAGAAGTGGTATAAATAATTATAAAACTATTTATGTTGATGTTGTAACCTCTTTGTATTCAAAATATTGCTCATATTTCCTTAGCTCTATATGGATAATCTTGACGTGGATGAAGCAATTTTGTTAGTCTAGGACTCTAGGTTTAAGGCTATCCTAAATAGCATAGAATTGTTATTTATTTTTTATTTTATGATAATCAGTAACAAGTATTTTAGAGGGAGCCAATAACTACAGAGGTTGTTATCTTGGTGTAGTCATTTTAGAGTGCAGAAAAAAAAAAAAAAAAAAAAGAAAAAAAAAACACTTCACAGTAAAATGAAGCAGCTTGTCCCCCTTTTTTATCAGTCCAGGAAGGGCTTACATATTTTGGACTCTGCCGCACTTCCATTCCATAGCTTTCAGGATATTCACCAACTTTCTCTATTGGACCTAAAGACCACATGGAAGTCCATTAGCTCTTTTTTCACCCAATTTACGGCCCAATTTAATCTCAGTGCAAAAGTTGTATTTCTTACCCTCTCTGCGTACCGCAGATAGAGAGAGAGAGAGCAGAAAAAAATATTTGTCTTTTATTTAAACTAAAAGCACCTCGAAATTTAAAAATGAGAGAGAAAGAACTTGAAAGATAAAGAAGAGAGAAGAAGAAGAAGAAGAAGAAAGGCAGTAGCAGGCCAGCAGTAGAAGAAGAGTAGTGCACTTCCGCACTGATTGCCCATTTGCCCTTGAAGCCTCCTCTTCTTCTTCTTCATTTTTTTTTTCTTGTGGTTGCCCCTAGAAGCCTCTCTTCTTCTTCTTCAATTTTTTTTTTATTAAATTTTTTTTTTTTTCTTGTGGTTGCCCCTAGAAGCCTCTCTTCTTCTTCTTCAATTTTTTTTTGGTATACTAAATTTTTTTTATATATATATATTAATATATATATATATATATATATATATATATATATTATATATATATATATATAATTATTATATTATTGGTATACTAAATTTTTTTTTTTCTTGTGGTTGCCCCCTATGGGGGGGTTGCCCTAGCCCGAGGTCTTGCCGGGCTTACCCCGGGGCCGGCCCTGTATATATACACAACACATGTAAGGTTAGATATGCCAATGATGGGTATGAATTATGTTTATAATTGGGGGAAAATCCACATAAGATATAGTTAGATATATATACACAACACATGTAAGGTAGACATGCCAATGATGGGTATGAATTATGTTTATAATTGGGGGAAAATCCACATTAGATATAGTTCCGTTTGGTAATCTATTTTCTTACCATGCTTTTTGCCAAAAGCACATTTTGAAAATAAAACTTTGAGCTTCATTCCCAAAAAGTGATTTTTGAAAGCAAAATTTTTTGCAAACCATGTTTTTTTCTTTTTACCAAACACAAAAATTGAGTTTTACATTTTCAAAATGTGCTTTTTACTTTACTAATTGAACCCCAAATAGGCACGTAGTCCTCCAAGAAAATAACTTAGGTTACACAATGCCCCACCACCACTCATTTTTTTCTATATTATCACAAAGAAATATTTATGATAGAACTCATATTCCCAAAATTATAGTATGCTTTGCAAAATGCTTAAGATCATGAAACTTGCAATTCCCAAACCCCCATTATTTATGCTACTTACTGGGCCTTAGCTTATTCTTCTATTTAACCACATTTTCAAATCAGTTAACTATACCTCGAGTTGGATTTCTGGAGCACTACACTAGATTGGGAGACTCGATGTTTTGTAGATCTGTTGAGTCTTAATCTCAACTATAAATGTATATTTCGGAGATGTATGATCTGTACTGTGTATTGTTGTAAACATTTTTTAGAGTTCTAACTTATTTTGTGAAGATTATGTAGATATCCAATAATATAGATATATTATGAAAAAAAGAAAAAAGAAAAGAGGAAGTCTCCCACAGTTTCTCTTAATGGTTTAGTTTTTCATACTTTGGACCCTAGTGGGTTTGGGGCGTGACAACTACTCACAGCCGGCCAATCCTGTTCAATGACCTTGGAGCCCATTACTACTACCCCAATCATCCTGTTCTTTCACTAGGGCCACAATAACACCATAGCACTCTTCCACCTAAACCCCAAGGAGTGTAAAAATCCTAAACCCTCAACACAAAGTGTAACAGTAGGGAGGGAAAGTTCATTTATCATTGATATGAAACATTCACGTTAGTTTTTGAAGGAGGCATGACTAATCCTTACCACATTTTGGAGGGACGAGGAAGGATTCAAGGGTTAGCACAGTGATCTAGGCAGTAAACGAAAATGACATAACAAATGGAAGAATGATACTTACCAGTTATAAGCTCTGAGAGGGAGTGTGGAAGGTACTCTAAAATTAAGTAGAGGAAGTCCTCCTCACAGAATCCAATCAGTACCCTAATGTTAGGGTGGTGGAAGTCTGTGAGGTACCTCTTCTCAGCCTACAAAAGAAAAATAATATAATACATGTAAGTTGTACATTTATTATTTATAAATATTTTTCATTAATTTTGTTGGGGTTGGGTGTGGAGTTACCTCCCATTTCTTCCGGTAAGCTAGTGGGAATCTTTTGATCACAACTTCTTGTCCATTCGCGTTCCCCTATATAAATCTGAGAACGTCCCAGCAGTAATCCGAGCTGCAAAATTGTTTGAGAAGTGAATGATCTGATCTTCAGTGAATGGGATTGGTGCCATCTGTCAAAAATAAAAAATAAAAACATTAAAACTGCTCTTGATGGAATAACTCAAAAGGCACTTAAAAAAGAAAATTCTTCCAAAATACTGACTAACCTATGCCAAAATCATATTTGTTGTTCTGGTTCTCGAAACCATGAAGTTTTTAATTTTTGATTCTCACTCTCTCTTGCTTTTCAATTGTATGGCTATTTTTTTTTTTCTTTTTTTGATAAGTAATAAGTTTTATTGATCATTGGAAAAAAGAATACAACAAAAACACTAGACTTGTGCTTGTCAAAAAATTAATTTCGAATAGAACAATAATCAAAGAACTCCAAGAAATTGGAGAAAGAAAACAAATTAGTGCCGGCTATCCAATCAAATAAGGTTCAAAGCATGAAGATCTTCAATTAACAGTGATATATAGTGTTATATATTATTTCTTTATTGAATTATAAATTTTTTATACCTATCAAAAGAAATAGATTTCATTATATTAATTTGGAGTATTATTGTCCATGCACATGCATATACATACTTACATATAATGCTATTTTATTTAAAAATAAATAAACAACAAAAGAAATTGATTTAAAGGAAATGACTTACCTTGAATTTGGATTCGGATTGAAGATTTCTTCCTTTTTCTTTGTCTTTTAGGCTTGTTCTTGAATCTTTCTGACTTTTTCTCTTCTTGTTTCTCCAACTTTTCTAACCTTTTCTTTTCTGATTTTTGCCTTTTACTTTTGGACACTGTGGACTTGTTATAACTGGGAAATACTTACGTCCCTTAACAGGATTTTCCCGTAGGGGCATAATTGGCATTTAGAAAAAATTGGAACTGGCTGCTCAGGTAGCTGGTATTACAGAACTTGACACACTAAGTACAGGAAATAATACCTACATAATAATAATTAAGAAGCACAGTACAGGAAGCAATGGACGAATTAATTAAACTCACACATAAAGTACACGATCTATCAAAATAATTACTAGGAAAAACAGCAATATTACAGAATAACACTCTAATACAATTATTCACATAAAAATACAAATTTTATCGACCATTAACAATACTAGACAATAACCCATGCAATAGACGGGACAAGTTGTCAAAATACTTCTTTAGAATTTGTTTTCTTCCAAGTCTATAGATTTTATTTTTTTAAATTGGAAGAAAAAAAAAAAACCATTTTGTTGTTCAAAATGGAATTTTTCACGTGCAAGGTAACAAATGTTTGTAACTTCTCTCTTAATCTCCCTAGTAACTTTTGTAATTAGCATTACAAATCAAAATCAAACCAAATATAACAATCCATGAATCAATTAATTTAATAAATAAATAAACAAAATTCAATTTTGTATACAAAACGTACTTCAAAACCTAATATGATTGTTTAAAAAAAAAAACTGAAATAGTAACTAAAACATTTTCCATTGTCTCAAATGTCTAGAACCCTCCTAACAAAAACACTGTATTTCGTCAACTTAACTGCGTCAACGTCTTCACTACAATCATTGTTTTCTTGATACCCTTCCATTGTTTGCGAGTATCTAGGCACGTAAAAGGATTGAAGGAAAGAAAAATAACATAAAAGTTATATTAAAAAAAAAAAAGATAGGTACGCAGTACGCACTCAATCCTAGTGGATCTGCATTTCAAAGAAAAAAAGTCATCTAAAGTATAAACAGACATTGTTATAAGTGAGTATCATAAATTATTGAAGTAATACACATTTAACTTTAAATCGTAAAAAAAATTTAGATTCATAATTCAAAATAACATCTATAATCCCCACATAAAAATTCAAAATTTGAAAATAAAAAAGTTTTATCCCTTGCTTATGGACTTTATGCTCAGCACTTGAAAGTCTTATAGGTCCAATGTTGTTGGTAACCATACTTGAGGATCTCTTTGAATCTCATAAGTTCTTCCTTTGCAAAACATTCCTAGACGTGTCAGAATTTAATGTTAAAAAGATTCAAAAACCAAAAGACAAAAAGGCAGGATAATGCATGCTCAATCAAGACCAAGAAAAGTCTAGTGAATAAGAAAAACAATGACAATAAAATAGCAATTTCCACTGTGTTGAAGTACAATGCTTCGTTCTAAATAAAAACTTCTCATGCACATTCTTTCAAAAAGGATCTAATAGTACAATTCTCATGTTATCCTACACAAAATGCTTTTTCCAAGTAATGAAATAACTCACCTTTCTTACACAATATTACATTATTTAAAATAGGCTCAAATATAGTCAATATTCACAAAGAAGAAAAAAATGAGCAATTGACTTACAAAGACAAAATGTCATTGAGAAAAAGAGTTCAAAATTTATATACTAAGAAAAATAATTAGAATTTTTTTAAATAGATTACCAAATCCATCTTTAAACAATTAGGAAGAGCCTTTTTCATCATAACATATTCCATCTTAAGAGAGGGAAAACTATACAGTAACACAAAATCCAATTGAAACTTGAAAACATACAATTTTTTATTTACATTTCAAAAGCTCAACCCAATAATTTGTTTAGAAAATATGAGTAACAGTTTAAAATTGGAGCTACAGTCTTATTGGGATAGGATAAACTAGTTATCACCAATGAACTGGCACTACACACACAACAGCTCATCTTTCAAAATACATCAGCCCAATCCAGCTGTATAATGTATATCACTTTTACCTTCAAAGAGTGTAGTATTGTACCCTAGTTTTAGATAATTAAATATTTTAATGGCTTTGTAGGGATATTATGAATATGATGATTAATGCCCTTTTAATAATTTGAGTTAGCTATTACCTTCATTCATAAACACACAAATCAAATCATTTCCAATGAAGAAAGTGTATGTCATTATTACTCAATGAGAATGGGTTTGTACTGTAGTAGTGTATTTCCCTTTTTACAACAATTCCCAGACATATATAATTCACTTTTAAATTGCCACCAACTACTCGCAGTGGTTCTTTGGAGGGAAGTTTTATTGCAACAGGAAAAATGATTTTGGGGAGATCAACTAAGCTTCATAGCATTAAATCTTGGTCTTCCAATGGGTGATATAAGTTATTCAGCAAAAAAAAAAAAAATGGGTGATATAAGTAAACCACTATTAAGGGCTTCAAAGTAGAGTTTAACATCTCCTTCAATGATGATGGAGTTGAAGCCTTCCTCTCTAGCCAGCTTTAGAGCCCAAAGTATTTTTGATGCTTGGGCCTTTGCAGGGTCACAATGCACAAATTTCGATGTCCAAGCCTTTAAGGTGTGATCTCCTGCTGTATGTTGAGCAAACAACTGCTTCGGCAGTGTAGCCAGGGTGAACCATTACATCCAAGCCAATTTCAAAACAGAGACTGCCACCTAGTCCTAGCTAGCATCTTTATTCCAATGCAAGGTTAGCCACTATATTTTACTTAACTTAGAATTTAGTTTTCCATTTCCTGAGAAACTTTATGGTTCTATTGTTTATTTATTTGTAGTTAGCCAAATTAGATTACCCACTATAAATTAAAAGCATATAGTTTTAAGGAAATGGTTTTTTAATAAGTCAAGATTCCAATTCCATCACATTGTTTTATGAGAATTATATTTTGTAAGCAAAACTGGTTAAATAGGTAACCGGTTTTATCTAGTATAAATGAATGGTTAAGATTTTCTGGATAAGGTACAACAACAAAAAATTGAGTACTGAATAATATAATATATTATATTATATATAATATAGAGAGAGAACAAAAGTTATTCCATGTATTCAACTTTTAAAATTCTTTATAGGACTTTGATAATTCGATAGAACCATGAGCTTTATATATAGCTCAACTGACACCAATTGACCTATTTTCCAATTGAGACATCCAGAGACGTGGTGTTTATTAAATAAGATAGAATAACATTCTTTTTTTATTTTTTTCAAAGTTGGTGCATGTAACATCTCCTTAATGGTCCTTTTCCATAACCTTAACGTGTAAGCCCTTCCCGAATCCCATTAAAGGATTTCGACAGATGTCTCCTCCCATGATTTTCATCCACCTACAGGAAACAAGAATTTAACTGATTATTATGTAAGAGAGAGAGAGAGAGATGCGAGAGAAGAGAGAGAGAGAAGAGAGAGAGAGATGAGAGAGAGAGAGAGAGAGAGAGAGAGAGGAGAAGAGAAGAAGAAAAAAAAAAGTACCTATATTTTGTGACCAAGACATGGAGGAAGATGGCCAAAAAGACCCTAGTGTATTCAGCACCTGCACATTGCTTCATTCCTTCACCGAAAGGCATGAAATTCTTTGACATTTCATTTGATTTACAGTCCTATATTTCATCACGACATAGATGTGAAACAAAGGGGAACAAATACATCTACTAAATATATATAAAAGGATATCAAACTAAAATGCTACTCAACAAATTGTAAAAAACACCGTTAAATAAGTATTCAAGCAAAAGAAAAATAGACCAACTACATTTTTCGGTTTTGAAATTGATATGTACCAGAATTCAATAGTAACTTGTATGGCAAAAAAATGATTTTGATTGAGTACCAATGGATCTCTTATTTAATTAGTATTTAGTAAATCAAATTTGCTTAAACAAATCTAAGAGAAATAATCCGGACTTCATTCAAATTCAAAGTTAACTTGCAATTAATTTAATTTTCACCTTCCAACGCCATGGATTAAAAGCAAGCGGATCGTTGAATATTTCCGAGTTTAAATGATGAGTAGAAGTGGCAATCATAATAGGCCAACCTACTGGAATTGTGTAGCCTGCAAATGACATGCATATACTATTTGGCATTACAAATTAAATAAATAAATATGAATTTGTTGTCAGATATAAAGGATAATTATAAACCAAATGAAAATAATTTCCTATTCAAATTGAAATTCTTATGCAAATAATTCTTTAAAATTTACCATTTACTTGGACATTTGTAAGTGTTCTTCGAAACAATCCAGGTGAGATGTTTCCCAACCTAAGCACCTCGTTTATAACCTATAAATCCCATAGAAAATCAACATTATTATTCATAACAAAGTGATAGTTATCATATATAAAAGAGTTAAAATGTTGAGGTTATTGAACATACCTGAAGTGTAAAAGTCATCGATTTATATTCATTCCATGTGATTGAGGAACCCGGTTTCTCTCTTTTTGCGAGAATTGCTTCATGCTCAACCTAACAAATTAACATTGAAGTTATAGCTATGCAAGATTGAAAAAAAAGAAAGAAAAAGAAAGTGTTTATGTAAGTACATGTCTAAAAAACATACACAAAGTTCTTGCAACACATCAGGATTTTCTTCAAGTAACTTGAATGTTAATGTTGTCATGGTCGAAATTGAATCAAAAGAGACGAATAGAAGCCCAAAAAATATCTGAACCACGAAGTCCTCTTTTAAGAAATCATGAGCATTCATGTCTTGAATGACATGGTCTAGGAAATCTTCTTGACGTTTCTCTGGAGGAGATGCAAGCCGTTGCTTCAGCACTTCCCTAATCATATTCATTCCTTTCTTGCGGTCCTGAAAACCAAGTCACAAATTAAGACAACAATTAAAAATGAAATACCAAGCCAATGGTATCATTCATCATAACAACAACATTATACAATTTTGTCTAATCATAATGTAAGGTTAGCATTAGGAAAAAAATTAGTGGTTACCTTCATACATTTGTGGTAAGCGGTGCCCGGAAAGTTTAAGGGAAATGACATTAGACTCCGTAACAATGAGAAGTATGTATCAGTTATATTCTCGGATGATTGTTGGGGATCATAACTAATCAGCTGCTTTGCACTAAACTCAAGTGCCATCTATTTCGTCCAAAAACTCAAAGTGTTACATAATCAATATAATAACCACAAAACAATATATACAAAGCCAAGTATGACCTCAGCCTGTTTTTTATCCTAATTGATCCGATAAAGGTATATATGCATGGTCAAATAGGGCATTTTTTCCATTCATGCAGTCGGTATGATTTGAATTTAAAAAGTAGTACTTCTTTTATGTGGATGTGTTTTTACTAGCCTGGTGTACATGAAAATCTAAGCTAAATTTGAGTTTTAATTTTATTTTAATCAATTAGAAGAGAGAGAGAGAGAGAGAGAGAGAGAGAGAGAGAGAGAGAGAGAGAGAGAGAGAGAGAGAGAGAGAGAGAGAGAGAGAGAGAGAGAGAGAGAGAGAGAGAGAGAGAGAGAGAGAGAGAGAGAGAGAGAGAGAGAAGGGTTGTAGAGGTTTATAAGTATTATATTTTCATCTTAAATCAAAATGGGTTGAACTTAGAGGGCATACAGGGACGTCAATCCAAACCTTAAGTCAATTAAGCCTTGGTTTGAAGCCTCCAAATCCCAAATTTTCATGTGTATACTATACATAACATAACCCATAAAAAATGTCCAAATTGATAAGACTAGGGTTTATAAATTTTTCGATAACCTGCGGCCTTTTGGTGGCAGCCCCCAGTTTTAAGTCAGGGTGTTTCTTCTAAAAAAGTTGTAACATATTTTTATATAGATATTGAACCCGCTCAAATAAAATATTGAACACACTGACTTAAAGTCTTAATTAATAGACACAACCATTTTTTTTTTTTTCTTCCTCTTGGTTGGTTTACATCTTGTCCTCGACAGCTACATCTTCTCCTTCTCTGTTGCCTCTTCTTCTCTTCTCTCCTTCAGCTTCTACTTTTTACATTTTGTTGTTCTGCACTCATTTCTTTAGTTCTTTGCCAACACGTAACTAGTTTTTGTTTTGTCTTCTCAAACGTCAGAGAGTAGCTTTTATCTTTAGGTTGCTCTTCTCACAATGGTTAAGTGAGGGCATTATTAACTAAGCCATGTGTATGGTTACTTTTTCACTTTTATTTCTATCACTCAGAGTATTATGGTGAAAGTTCCCATTTTTAGTATAAACTTAAAATATTATTTTTGGTCTATAGTAATTAGTATTATCCATAGTAAATACTTTAAAATAAAAATGATATATTATTTTGATTTTGAAACTCATATTTAAACTATAATGTATACTGAAATTGTGATGCCCCGCATCACCTAGCATTATAAATTAATTATATTAATATTAAGTCACAAAAGGATTATAGGTTCAATAATTTACATGGTAAATTGTATTTAAATTGATAGTAATAGATTTTATTATTGGATGATAAGTTAATTTAAATTGGTTAGATACTATACCATTTTAATATAGACAAATTATAATTAGTGAGGCATATAATTTAACTAACCAAACCCCAAAACTAGTATTAAGGCAATTAAATTTACATGTAGGGTACTTTGGTCATTACACTTAAATTGGTGGCCCAATGAAAATTTGCCATGTGTCCCCACCTTTTAATTGCATCACATGCTAGATAACATGTGTGATTCATTAAACCAAAACCCCATAGTCAGCCCATTGACCCCATAGTTGACCAGTCATACAAATCACACTCACCATTTACTTTCTCACTTTCTCTAATAGCAAACAAGGAGATGAGGAAAAGGAAAAGAAAATATCTTCTCCTCTTGGTAGACCCACGGGTCTAGCAGGTTAGGGGAGGGAAACAACCCTTTGTTTCTTCAAGTCTCTTTCCACAATTCATGCTAGAGTGAACCTAACATCATTCTTCATTAAGAAATCATAAGCTAGGTAAGAGTTTATGATTTTAGTCAAGTTTTGAAATGGGTATAGTTGAAATTGTTGGTTGATCTTCATGATTCTTACACTTTGAGGTTATGGGTTTGTAGAAATATGATTTTGGGTTAGGGGTGGCAATATTTGACACGACCTGCGAACCTGACATGAACTCGACACGAAGTTTGTGGGTTTGGGTTGGGGCTTAATGGGTTCGGGTCATATTCGGGTCGAACTCGCATAGGCCCATTTAATAAACAAGTTATTTGGGTCAACCCGTATAAACCCGATTAAATTAATTTAAATTTACTAAAATGCCCTCACAAACCCTAGGTATAAATACTAAATTTCACACCTAACTCAACATTTCTCATTTCCGCCTCCTCTCTCTCTCAGTCTCTCCGTGACAACCACCAGCTCCAAGCCTCCAAGCCTCCCTTCCGCTTCCTCGCTTTCTCTCTCTCTCTCTCTCTCTCTCTCTCTCTCTCTCTCTCTCTCTCTCTCTCTCTCTCTCTCTCTCTCTCCGTGACAGAAGCGGACCAAGCCTCAAGGCCCTCAACAGTCAACCCTCTTCGGTCCGGCCTCTCAACCTCTCTCACTTCCTCACTGGGTCGCCGTGCTCTCAGCCTCCCTCACTCTCTCGCTGGCCTCGACCTTCTCAGCTTCTCTCACTCCCTCACCGATCTCCCTCTCACCGCACCACCCAAAGTATAAATCTCATCAATCTTTGCTCAAATTGTCTTCGATTCAAGGTATTTGTTCTCATCTACCAATAGATCTATTATACTGTTATATATTTTCAAATCTAGTTTTATAATTGCTATTCTGCTAATAGATCTGTTAGTTTTTCTTTTGGCTAATTTAGTTGCTTTGTGGTTTTTGCATTGTCTTTTTTAATTTCTTTGTTGGAGTGGTTTTTGGTTGTAGTTTGAATATGAGACTAAACTTGTTCTTCTTGAAGTAATGTTTTTTTTTTTTTTTTGGGATTATGAGGAAATCAAGCCGATCTTGAAATTTTTTTATACTAAACCTTAGTTGTTGTGAATTGTGATTACAAGGAAATCAGATGTTAGTATTTTCTGGGACTAAAGCATACTTGTTCTTTTGAGTCTTGACGACAATAGAAATTTTAATTGTTACAATGCAGAAAAAGGTATTGAGTCTATTGTCAACAGAAAATCAGGTACGTTTGAGCTGGTTTTGAAAGTGCTTTCAATAACCCTGTTAAGATCTCAATTTCAAAGAATGCCAACTTAGCTGCATCTCTTCAATCTTCATTGTTAAAATTTGATTGTGCTATTAATGCAGAAGTAGGCATTTGATATAGGAATAACACAAAAAAATTTGGACCTATACACACGTACATTGAAAATACTTATAGAGTTCTTTGCATAAAAATTTCCTTACATTTTTATGTTGTTGTAAATCCTAATACAAATGCTGCTACTATTTCTGTTCCATGCCATGGTCCACTCCTCTACAGAAATGGTTTTAGCAAATTCATTTTAGTTTCAAAATTAGGTTATGAGAAATAGAAATAACTTTGTTACTGGTAGGCTTCCCAGTATAAAATAGCTCACACACAGAGTGTAGTTTGTGCATTTGTATAGTAATAGAGAGAGAACTTTCAACATATCTCCAAAGATCTAACTAAAGAGGAGTGGAAGACAGTACAATTTTGAAATCATCTCTCTGTCTATTCATACCAATTAAAGACTCAGAATTGTTGAATGACATGCATTGTGACAACTGTGAATCAGTTGCAAACTAAAAGGAAAAATAAACATAATAATATATTCTCTCTAGGAATCAACACTCAACAAACTATCCTAAAGAAAACCTCAAATATTCTTCCCATGTGTATGTTTGGTTGTTGGGCAAGTATTACATTATAATCAATGTTTTCATTTTTGTATTTTAGATTCAATGATCTTTTTTTTGTTCCTTTCTTCGTCACCTGAATTTTAGTGATTGATTTTATATGTTTCTAGATGGAAAATCGTAGGAATACTTCAGCTGTTTGGGCTTTCTTTGAGATGCTTCCAGCTAAGGGTGATGATGATAGGCCCTATTGCAAATGCAAGAAGTGCGGAGCTGAATATTTGAGTTCAAGTTCCTATGGTATTGGAAATCTAAAGCGGCATATTAAAAGTTGTTATAAATTATTTGGGGAATATGAGTATTTGAAGGTTCGTGACAAATTATTTGCTCTCTTTGGGGAATATGCGATTAATATTTAGCTTAATATTTTGGTTCCCCCTATGTAATTTTTCCTTTACACCAAGACTTTATGGGTGTATTTTTAGCTTAATATTTTGGTTCTCCTATGTTATTTTGCCTTTACACCAAGACTTTATAGGTGTATATTTACGTATTTTGCTTAATATTTGGACTTGTAATATTTTTATTATTGTTCTAATTTGGAACTTGGCTTGTTATTTTATTTTTTGAAAGTAATTTTAGTCTTTATCATTATTTCTAAATGTATAATTATAATTATTATATTTAAATAGTTGTGCATGATTTATTAAACAAGTCAATTTGTATAATTCGGGTCAAATGGGTTGTATAGGTCAATTTGTGTAATTTGGGTCAAATGGGTTGTATAAGTTAATTTGTGTAATTCGAGTCAAATGGGTCGTGTCGGGTCGTGTCAACCCAACCTGACTCGTTTATTAAATGGGTTATGTGAGTCATGTCGTGTCAACCCGTTTAATAAACGAGTCGTGTTAGGGTTGACATATCATGACACGATTAATAAACGAGTCGTGTTCGGGTTGACCCATATAGTCGAATTATATCAGCCAACCCGACAAGAACCCGCCCCGTGAACACGAATTGCCACCCCTATTTTGGGTTAAGGAAAATGAATTTTTATAGACATGCATGTGGGACTTGAAGTGGTAGTTGCTGGAATTTTAGATTGAGCATGAGGTTTGGTGATTCCATGTTGGTTTCTTACAATTGATGGTGGAATTGTTGTTATATGTGGATTTATATGGCTTGTATGTTCTGTGTGTAATGGATTACATTGATGTTTGACTTGATTTGGTACTGCATGTGTTGGATTTAGGAGGATTGTTGGCTAATGGTTGATGGGTTTTGAGTTTCTAGAGGAAAATGCAACCTGTCTCTGCTTCTTGTAGTAAACAGAAAGTTGCACGAAATTCTGGGAGTTTTATAAAATAGGAATGAGGAAACGGTTTTCTCTAGGGTAATCTATCATATGTCTAGGTTATGTATATGAAATTCATAGAAAAATATTGAGTTTTGATAATTATTTGTTATTTTACAAGAAAACTGTACAAATCTGTCAATTTGACAGATTCTGTGTTTGTCAGTTAGAAATTTCATAATAAATCCAATACTTGGAATTTGAGTGATTGGAATAATTTTCTGGAATCTTAGGATGTATATGTTCTTGATGGAATTATCCCCATGCAATTTTAGTAAATAAGGAATTGTGGGTACTGATCTAAAGTTACCTTCAAAACTGTGCTGACAGAATTGAGTTTACTGTCTTAAGTGATTTGTAATAAATTATGAATTTATGATTTGTTCTCGAAAATGTTATGAAGTGTGAAGGATACATTTTTTGTGGTCTCTGTAATTTTGTATAATATTTTAAGGTGTTTTGATAACTCAAATATAATTTATAAGTTAGTTGTACTGTGCTGAAATGGACTGGTTGACAGAATTGAGATTACTTACTTGTGATAATTTTAATGAATTGTAGAAAATTCAAATTGAGTTGAAAATTTAGGGGCACATGCCACACATATATAGGTATTCCCCTATAAACTTTCATGAGTTTATGACACCTTTTGGTTGGTCATATGAGGCTTACAATTGGGATGTATAGCAGGGGATACGTTGACAGTAACTTGTAAATCAGAAAACTTTGGAGAATTGCTTTCCTGATATGGGTTGATTGATTTAAGTTGAATTTTCTTGTATGCATAGCAGTTAGTATTTATATCATATGAGTGAACTTTGTATGTCTTGTTTCTACTCTTTAGTACGCAAAAGAAATGTTTCAATCCAGGCAACTACTGTTGCTATAGCAGATTGTTGTGTGGTGATTTAGAATTTCCACTTTAGTTGAATTGAATGTTTTGAACTTGTTGTTTGGGGTTTGTTAAGTTAAATTAAACGAATTATGGTCATAAGTGTTGATTAGTCTATTATGAGCTAAGGTTGACATTAAGTTGAAACTAAAATTAAGTTAAAGTTAACTTAACTCCTATACTTGATTTAGGATAATCAAGGGAGGATGGGTGAAGCAATCTGCTTGAGACTCTTGGAATCTAGCTTTTGGATTGAGGTAAAGGAATGTGCTATGAAAATTTAATAGTCCATGTTTTAAGAATATATCTATATATGTTTTATAAATGCTTTCAGTAAACTCAGTTTGATACTTGTTTATAAAGAAAACTTGCATTGATTTAAAAACAGTTTTGAGTTGGTACAGTTAAAATAGATTTTAGAAGTAAGCTGTGGATATGCTATGAATTTTGGCTTAGTAAGGCAAGAGAGAGATTGAAAAATAAACAAGCATGATATGTTTTATGAACACCTAAAACAGTTTTGAGTGTGATGCCCTGTAGACTGACAACCCAAGACCACAAGGGGATCGTATGCCCTAAAGACATGGTATCAGGCCACAAGGGGTTTTATTTCCTGTAGACCGGCAACAAGTAAGGCCACGAGGGGTTGTATTCCCTGAAGATATGGCAACCCAGGCCACGAGGGGATCTTCGGATCTTTGTAGACTGGCAACCCAGGCCACGAGGGGATAGTTTCCCTGTAGACATGGCACCAGTAAGGTCACGAGGGGCAAAGTCTTAAAGATAAAGTACAGTTACATGTTCCATATAGTTTTTGCTATATTATGCAATGGTATGAGATAAGTTTTCTCTTCAGAACAATTTAAGGGAACATGTTTTATTTACATATAAAGGAATCATGCTATATGTTCAGATTTCAATAGTTATATTATGCCTTACAAGTTATCAGATATTATGTTCATCAGTATGAAACATATATGTTCAAGAAACTCATGAAATCATTTTAGCATGAATTGTTTATACGCAAGTCATATCCACAAAGATTATTTTGTTTATCATGCATTCATGCATACTTGTTAAATCTTCATGTCACGCCTCCCTTACTGAGCAAAGTGGGTTGCTCAGATTGCAGGAACATTCTATAGTGCAGCCAAGAGTCTCAGCATGGAGGAGCAAATATATTTGTATCTAGAACTAATCTTAGATGTTTTGAGTTTTTATGTATATAAAGCAGAAGTGATGTATATGTTTAAATAGTCTTCCGCTGTATTAGAGTTATTATGTCCACATACTGATGTATTTTGTATAAACAGTTATAGATGCTCTGATTACTATCACTTCCTTTAGGTGGACTAGTATACTCATTCGTTTTGTAAAGGAGTATGTTTATAGTATTGTGAGTTCCCAACCCAAGAAGAAGTTAAAGAATCAGGATGAAAGAAGAGAGAAAAGAAGAAAAAAATTTATATTCCTTTTAATTGGTTCGTGTTAATATCAGGCACAAGCTTGGTATTAGCATGCCGGTCCGACTCCGAATCATATTACGGATTTGGGTCGTGACAGAAACGGTACACCAGTATTGATTGGTAGCAAAATGTTTCATTCTTTTATCAATTGAAAAGAATATTTGAGAGAAAATTGATTATAAAAATGTGATCAATAATTTGCATCCAAAAGAGCAAGAAGAATAAAACTCCAATAATTTTTTTTGATAAATATTTATTTAATTTAAAATTGAATTGCCAAAGGGTCACAATTTAAGATTTCGTTTGAGTTCCCAAAATGATTGGGTCAACCTTGAGGGTGTAAATTTCACAGTTTATAAAAAGTACGCATTTTTTATAAAACTGAAGTAGTAAATAACTACAAAAAATTAAAGAAGTTGGTTTTATGATTTTTCGCTTTCACAAAATCCATGACTATACATGATTAATGTTAACATAAACATATATGTCCTTTTTGAGATAAATTTAATTTGAAGAATGAGATTGATTGAGATCAAAATGACATTCTAGCTTTCATAAAAAAAGAAGAAGAGGAAAGCATGACAATCTAGCTAAATATGAGGTTTCTCTCTTTTATTAATAGGGGAAATCTAAGTTGCAATTGTTAAGTACTCACAGTCGCAGATGCATATTTTACATCGATTGATGCCTGACACGACCAATTGTGCCAAGATCTTTAAACAAGAGGGGATTAGTACTTCATGAACCATCTCTTCCAATTGAGGGAGCAACTGTTCCTTTAGAGCATTGACACCAAAATGATTCAAAGACATCCTCACATACTTGTGAATGTAAGCCACATTGGTACTAATCCCCTCTTGTTTAAAGATCTTGGCAAATGTGTCCAAATACCATGTTTCAAACAATTTCCCATCTTCTTGAAAGATGAAATGGTTGAATTTTGGATCTGCTGACACTATGACCGGTCGGCCTGCCACACTCATTCGAAATATTGGCCCATATCTAAATGGTTCAAAAAGCACCACAAAGGAAAAGTTAATTTTATTTATTCATTTAATTTGCCAAAATTTGAATTAAAATTGATAAAAATAAAAAGCTAAAAAGACGAAAATGAAACACATGCCAAATTTGAGGTGCAAAAATATAATTTAGCTGATAAATAAATAACCATATCCTATATGAGATAAGTTCAAATTACACCTAGTGTAAGTACCGTGGTCTCTATTTTGGTCATGCTATATTTATATATGTAATAAAATAATCAAAAAGTTTAAGAAACTAATCTTATAATTGAATTTAATAAAAAAAATTAAAAAATAAAAACTTGCCCGGGAGTGTCAAGGAGGAGATAGCGAGTAGTTTTAGTGGAAGTGGAAGCAATAGCGAAACCAACCGAGAACCAGATACCACCTACTTCGAGATTAGAAAAAAAATGGAATTGTAATGCTAGGGTCTTGGGTAGAGACTAGCGATATTTTAGTAGGCAAATTAACACTGTGTGACAGTCTGTCTTCCTTACGTTGTGCAAGGGGAAATAACACCAAACTTTCTTTCAGCAGCGAATTTCACATACAAATGGAAGCGCCTATCAAAAAGATACTCTGAAGGCTTCGGGATCGAACTCACTCTCTTGCCATGCCTTTCACTCACTCACTTGAGTTGGACTCAATCACTCTCTTGCTATTACCTGTCGGGAGCGCATCAACCAAGGTGCAAATTATCATATAGAAACGAGAGAGAGAGAGAGAGAGAGGGACAAATAAAAAATGGAGACATGAGGTATATATATATATATATAGCGAGAGAGAGAGAGAGGGGCAAAAATAAAAAAATGGAGACTTGGGTTTGAAGGTCTATGCAGCAAGATTTAAAAAGTGATTTTGGATTTGTTTTACTTGTTTTGTTTGTGCTGATTTTTTTGCTTTGTTTTGTGTTCTTTATTTTGTTTGTACTAATTTTCTGTTAGAGGGTTAGACATTTGAGTTAGGTTAAGAGCATAGTTCTCTCTGGGCCACTTACCCAAGGCAAAATCTTGCGTCTATTGTGGTATAAAACGCTTCAGTCTTGGGTGTACTCCCCAATAGTCACTAATTAGAGTTCCCTCAGGGCCACCTACTCAAGGCAAAACCTTGCGCCTATCGTGGTATAAAATGCTGGCTCAGACACCTAAGGTTATAAAAAAAATAAAAAAAATAATAAAAAAAAGGTATTTAAAGTCACATTTCTTATTTAAATTACTAAATTTGATTAAATTTTTATATCTTTCATAATTTTTAAAACATGTATACTCTAACAGTGTAATTTTTGAATTATTTAAAAATATTAATCATGATTACTATGATTTAAATGATAGTTTACAACTTATAAACTAATTGGATGACAAAAATGATTTTGAATCATGTAAAGACTAACTAAATATAAATATCATTTTTATATGTGAGAAAATAACACATATTAAATCATGTTATAGACATATGTTTAATGTGCGTGTAATAAGTTATTTTTTGGATTTTTTATTTTTTTATATATTTATCTAGACCTCTTGGAAAAAATTCATGACTACGTCTCTGCTCCACTTGACACGATTGAAATGAACTTGGAGAATCCAAGAACAAATGCATCAATGTATGGGTGGAATCACGAGAGAGGAGATTCGTTGAAAATATAAAAAAATGGTTCCTGCCCCAACCCGATTGATGCAATATAATTGGAGAGCCAAACAACCTGAGACTAATATTTTAGTAACTTGAATATTGTTGCAAATCTTTTGTGGTTCCGGCTGAATGCCATATCCTCATTCCTCATGAGATTTGTCCTTATCAAAGAGCATTCGTAGCAGACCAACGAATTGTTTTTTTAGCGAAATTTTACCTAGGCTCACTCCAAAGACTCTGCATCAAGCTAGCGAGAAATATGAAAATTATAGTACCCCGTCCCATAATGCGAGATATTGTAACTAAACATTATGTTTTCTTATTCATTTCCCTACCGTCCAATGTCTCTATCTCTCTCCATGCCGTTGCGATAGTTGATGTGCCCCTCGACCTCTGATGAATGAACCTGGAAGAGAGAGGTCTGAGTTAATGTTAGGTTTATTTGGGTTTAATCGGGTATTTTTTTTAATTAGAATCGGGTGGGTTGGTTGGTTGAGTTTTTAATCGATTATGTCATATCAAATCTTACTCGTAAATATATATATACATATATAACCTCAATATAAAATTGATCATGTCATTAATCCATTTGACACATATAGATAAACGGAAGGATCAATAGTGCATGATTTTGAAACGTTAGAGATCATTTTTATGTATTTTAAATGTTAGGGACCGAACTTACAACTTGAGTATACATTAGGGATCAATAGTATATTTAATCCACAAATTTATTTTAAGGTGCAAGAAAGACAAGTATTCAAAATATTGGTGACAACTGACAAATTAAGAATTTTTTTTTGGCTAAACAACAAATTATGAATTGTAGTGACTGGCGCACCATTATCTTTAACTAGTAGGGTACCCGCGCGATGCGCGGTTTATATCGTAAGTTGTAGTATAATAAAGAAAGTTAAAATACAATTTAGCAAATTATTTAACACTTAATTGAACATTTCTGGAATATTAATCTCAGAAAATTGAAAATGCAACGCAGATACAAAATCTTTAACTTAATATTACTTCTATGCAAAAGTAACTTGATGACATATTATTGAAGTGTTCACTATGAACTTATTCACTGGACAGTTAGCACAGCTTTGCCCCTACAATGATGATCCCAACAGACTCAGAAACTCCAGCAAGGTTTGGAAAAAGGCAAATATAAACGCATTTAATAATTTGGCTACTCTCATGTATTACAACAAAAGTAGGGAAAAATTCAACCATGTCGAACAGCTATATGAGGCATTGAGTTTTAGTTTGGATGCTTTGAAGAGATGCTCATAAGAAACAGCTTGATTTTCTCTAATCGGCTGGTGAGTGTAGAGCAATATTTATTACCAGGTGTGATTTTCTGTCACACACAGCATGGTGCCTGAGGATGCCTGCAGCAACTGAAACATTGAAATAGTCTATCATGCCTTTCATTGGAATACTGCAATGCAAATTTGACAACTCCAAGGCCTCATTAGTTATCCCCCTGGAAGCAGATCTCAATTGTTAATACAGATTTCAGACATGACCATTCTATATAGCTTTTCTCATTTGCTTCAATATAAAATGTAGGAGTAAGCAAGATTTCGTTAGCCTTGAATGCTTGGTTAATGTTATCGACTTCAGAGTTTTTATGTGCCTTCATAGCTCACTGCTTAATTAATTAGTAGCATTTTGCTTAAACTTGGCTCACAAGTTTGATATCAATTAAATATATATATATATATATATATATATGTACTGTGGGACAACACATTATAATTAATTTCAGGCACAATCTGATATCAGTGACATCAGGCAGCATAGGCCCAAGCCCAGCATAGCAGCAGGAGAGACCCAAAGCCCCTGCATATATGTATATATATATATATATATATATATGTACTATGGGACAACACACTATAATTATTTTCAGCCACAATCTGATATCAGTGACATCAGGCAGCATAGGGCCAATCCCAGCATAGCAGCAGGAGAGACCCAAAGCCCCTGCATGCTAGGACAGAATCTGCAAAGGTCCATCAAGTTCAATGTAACTGCACTTTCCCCTGCTAGACCCAAACTCCCACAATTAGATCTAATAATCAAGGTATGTGAAAAACATACTTATATTTACATATTGATTAAGTAAGCTTCTGCAACATGAACGTTTAAGGTTGAAATACTTCTCAATTATTCTTTTTTCTTACATTTCTAACATTTGCATCTGACTATATAAAAAATAAATAAATAAAAAAACTAATAGTGATCCAAAGTTTAATCTATAAATGAGGTCTGTAGCAGACCTTAGTATTAGCATTATGGTCCTACGGCGACCTAAACAGTGAAACAACTGATAAAGCAAATATGAGAATATTATGTTAGTTACTTAATTCACAATTTTTTTTTCACCTTCCGGGTGGAAAATTTTAGAACCTAAGATATAATGTATAAGATGGAACTCATCATGGTGCAGAAAAGAATCAGTCGTTGTTCAGTATTTGTAAGAGTTACTGATAGAACATATCGAATTCCTTACAACACCATTAAACACAGAATTGCAACAGCCAACAAAAAAATAAATAACGGATTGTAAGTTCAGTTCATCATGAAATGACTAAAATCAGGGGTAGGCAATTGTTGTTGGTGACATTGCCAGTAGGAAAAAGAATAAATCCATAATTTTGTAATTTAAATTACCCTCTGTCGCTGGTGCATGTATTCCAAACTAATTTTAGAAGTTTCCTCCCTACCTTTGTGATATACTTTATCTTTGGTAATCCGCATTTCTTCTCAAGCAGGGAATTGCAAGACCATTGACAGCTAATGAAAATTCATTTAGGCCAGTAATCAGTAATGCAAAGTGAAATTCACCTGCAACATATCAAATATAATAATATTTTTTCCTTATGGGAATTGTAAAAATTCATGAATTAAAAACCTTGGCTCCAAAAATGAACTCAATCTACAAATGCTCAATGATCGAACTGTAAGTAGAAGTGATGTCCAAGTCCAACAATTCATAGTCACTATACTGTGACATTTTGGCTTCAAAACAGTAGAATCAAAACTATGTTTAAAGCTTCAGATTATTCGAGTTGGTAATTGTTCAGCTAAAAAATGTGTCAAGTCAAGCAAGCCAAGCTTTAAGCTCAACCACTTAGGCATTTGGCTTCGCTCTGTTGCAGCCCTAAGCTTGTGAATCAAGTCATTCAATTCAAATTCTTTTGTTTTCAAGAACAAAAAAACTACTTTTCAATTCGTAGCAAGCAAAATCTAGACTAATATATAATAATAATAATAATAAATAAAAAAGATCTTCCAAACGCCCATATGAGAACCAAGTGCAATTAGTTGAAAGTCTTATAATACCTCGAAATGGAATCTGCAAATCAAGATCACAAAAAAATTGATCTTTCGAATCCTCATCGGGACCTTTAATTGTGCCTGTAGCTAAGTGACAGTTGACAGTGTGGTTTCCAAAGAAATCTCTGGAAAGAACCCAGCTAGAACACAATGGATTTTCAATAACAGCAGGAGCACCACCCTGGTTGTAATATGCGCCACATGATGTCGGTTCTGCATAAGAATTTCCAAGCAGAAAGAGTGCAACAACACATAACAGAATCTTCACTGCTTCCATTACCCACTTGATCAAAACCCAAACCTAAGAAGTATGTGAAGTTGTAAACAGATTAGCAACAGAACCAATGATGAATAATGATATCTTAGAATTTGTAATAAACTATCATAGCATAGTTTTGAGAGTCCACCAATAGTCCAATAATATAGAAAGCCACTAAGCAGATATCTACTCTTACTTTTTTTTGCCAGCATTGCATAAAAGCCAAAGCTCTGCTCAAACTGTTTGATGCAGCAACTTCATAGTCTTAAGAGACCGATATTGGTGGATTTTGTTGTGTAACCTACAAAAGTGAGTGACCTGGTTTAGTTAAGAAAATATTTGCAAAATTTTGAAAAGAACATAAAGCTAATGCTTCACAATGAGTTTCTTAAGTTATAACTGAAACCATGTAGTAATCGGCTTGCTATTACCAAACCATTCTAGAGTATCAAAATTAAGTGGAATGATTAAATTAAAAAAACAAAAGAGAGGAAAGTAATAATATTTCTACCACCCTAATGTCTTCATCATAATAAAAATAGTATAGCACCTGTTTGCATTTTGAAAATAAGGAAAAAGATTTAAGTCGTATTCAATCAAATAACAGAGAATACTAATATTTTTTCATTTAAATAATTATTAATAAAATTAACTAAAATATAAGATAATAAGTAAAGGAATGCACATTTGAGCATAATTTGCCATATATAAATTGAATCACATGTGTTTAGTAAGAACTATATGAGCAATAGTTATATGTGTTTAGATAGTGAAGATTATATAACTTACTTTATTCCATCAAGAATTATTGTTTGATCTCTGCATGTAAATTTCCAAATACCTCCTTATAGACAATATTTTTAGTTACTGAAGAAGATTTGGAATCTGTATCTGTTATCAAAATTTTCAGACCATTCCTTGTAGTTACTCTAGACACAGCAACGTATAATTGACCATGGCTGAACACTGGTTTAGGCAAGAATAGGCCAACATGTTTAAGCGATTGCCCTTGACTTTTGTTGATAGTCATTGCAAAGCAAACACAAACTGGAAATTGTCTTCTCTTTGTAGAGACCTATTTTTTCCAGTCCACCACGGACCAAATCCAACACCCCAGTGATCCACCAGAGGCCCAAAGCCCAACAACACTGGTGATCCATGGTAGACCAAAGATGGGAAAATGGCCCAAAAGCCATCCACCGAGCCCAAAAGTCCAAAGGAAGAGAACAAGGCCCAGCCCACCTGGTTATCAAGATTTCAGTCCACCGCACGAGGGAATCCTGAAATAATTTGAAAAATGAGAGGGAAAATGGCATTCAACATCATTTTTCCCTCCCCTCTTGGCGCGGTGCCCGAGGCTCTGAAAGGAGATCTTCCCAAGGAAGGATCACATCTCCAAAGCTTGATCATTGCAATGAGAGTGGTCTTCTCCATTAACCATCAGACATGGTAAATGACCAGAAGAAAACGATCCACCGCAGCAGCCAAAGCCCAGAAAATGTGGAAGAGAGCTGGTCCTCCACACCACCCAATGGTCCACGGCGAGTTGTCCAGCGGTCCACAGCAAGCTCAGTCACCGAAAAACGATCTGCGGCGGCACCAACTGCGGCCAATGACGAAGGAAGTGACGAAGAGGATGAGGCAAGGCTGAAAAGACTAGGAAATCTACCATGGCCGCCCAAATCAGTACCACCTGAAGCTGATAATGATGAGAAGCCAACTGGGTATTTTCTTTGTCCACGGGTCACGGTGGACCTCAGCACAAATCAGTCCACGGCAGCACCAGCTGGGACTAGAAATGATAATCAAGCCTAAAAGGGACTTGAGAAATCTGTCATGGCCACCACCACTCGGGGACAACGACCACCACAGCCCAGCACTCCGGTGGTCCTTGCTCCTCCACATCATGGAACTCAGGAAGCAAGGTTTGGAGGTAGGGGAACTAATTTACTTCAATTTGGATTGATCTGCCGTAACAGAAATGGCATTGATCTGCTGGGGAGAAATGCCAAAAACGGTAAGTTCAAATCTAATTAATGCAAAACGTGCTTGAGTCAAATCACCTTAAATATTTCAGGCCATTACCGAGCATTAAATGCTCGTCACTTCCACCCCTCATTAATGGCCTGGAACTCGCCGTTCACCGCAGATCAAATCAGATCTGCGGTGGATGAAAACCATCAGCTCAGCCCCAAAAACATAAAACCTTGTCAAATCTCAGCCCCTTATCTCTTGGTTAAACAAAGATTCTCATAATGACGAGGATAACAAGTCAAACCATTAGACATAAACACCACTATAAATAGGGCTGAGAAGAAGGAAAAGGGGTTGGCTTTTGGCTGGTCAGAATCCTTAGACTGAAAATCCTCCATTAGAGCTTACTTCAAAAGCTCCAGAAAATACAAAGCCAATAGAGTCCACGGGACACTTCCCGTAGGTCCACGGTAGACTGAAAACACTTTTGGTCTGCCACAACAGAAAATTCCCAACAAACACTTAACCCAAACACACAGTACTGGCTCACGCACGTATTTGCAAAGTGAATGGTTCTCTTCCTACTCCCAAATCCCTCAAGTTCCATGATTTTATGTTTCTTTGATCTGCACTCCTTTTCTGGCAAGCTACAGAAAAGGTCAAATGCACTATGTTCAATATCTTGATCCACGGCATGGGATCTTGAGTTCCATTACTTGTTATGTTATCATACTTACTGTATTTTCCACCACTGAATGTGCAAATGTGTGATGTATTCTCCCATGTATTGCTTTCCTTGTGTTGTAACTACTGAATGCTCTGGTAGAGATAAAGTTCAAGATTAGCGAGTTTATTTTGATCTGCGGCATTAGCTTCGTTGATCCACCGCAGCCACCTACGTGAGTATTGCAGCCCGGTGGACTAAAGAACGCAAGAGGGAAATGCACCATTAGCCTCTGAGTAGGTCTACCACACTTGGAGTAGAGTCTTGGTCTCAACATCCCCCACACACACAAATTTGGCCCGTGTCCAGCCCGTCCGTGGATCGATACGCGGCCTATACGGTGCTGAAAATTTTTAGCATCCACATTTTGGCGACTCCACTGGGGAGTTGAGTTGCAAATCTTCCCTCGTTCCATCATTCCGAAGCTGATCCACAGCACCTGGGGGCTACAACCATGCCACCTAAAAGGTCTACCAGACAGAACTCAGTAGCTAACTCTCATGCTGAAGCAGAATCTCAAGGCCACAGCCACGCCATGGGAGAAACACATGCTCAGGGTGGTGGACAGACGCATGGGGGAGAAAACCCCTTCGGTGGGGGACAAACTCATGGTGGCGAACAAGTTCTTGGTGGTGGAGAAATCCCTATTGGTGGACCACAACAAATGGCATTGATGTTTGAAATGATCAAGGCAATGCAGCAGAATCAAGCTGAACTTGCTGAATCCTTAAAACAATTGAGAGAAGTCAACACCAACAAAGAGGACCACCAGAACAAGAACGACAACCGCAACCACGAAGAGAGGGAGTCTCACAACAAAAATGACACGCCATTTGTCACCATGTCCGATGTGGCTGACTTACTCAAGCAAGAAAGAGAAAGGGCCCCGAAGGAGCCTAGACACTTTGTGAGGAGACCCCCTTACCCCATCGAGCTCTTGAAAGAGCCGTACCCGGAAAAATATGATACACCCGTCTTTGCATTGTTTGACGGAAGAAGAGGGAGTGCCATGGAACACATCAGCAAATTTCTGGATTCCATGGGACCCTTTGCTGCAAATGGTGATCTTTGTCTGCGGGAGTTCTCGAAGTCTCTGGTGGACAGAGCATACACTTGGTACACAGTGTTGCCTGCTGGGTCCATCAGAACATGGGAGGACATGGTGGAAAGCTTCTGCAGCAAGTATTTCCATGTCGAAGAAAAAATCACTCTTGTCAACTTGCACAGCACCAAGCAGCAGATTGGGGAAGACCTGGTGAAATACATCCACCGCTTCCGAGACGTGTCCTTAGATTGTCATGTGAAGTACCAAGAGGGAGAACTAGTAGAAGTATGCATTGACAATATGCTACCCGAATTTCGTGCTCATTTGGAGAACCTAGACATCACGCGGTTCGCCCCTCTACTTCAAAAGGCTAGAAAGACCGCCATTTCAGTCAAGCCTCAAGTCGAAAAGAGTAGGGACAAGAAGAGTCTACCGCAGACTCTTACTGTGTCCACCGCAACCGCACCCAGCGGTACCAAACGAAAAAATACAACAGATAAAGTCTATGAGGAGCCACCTCCACTACCTTTCACAGCCGAAGAAATGATGGCCATTTTTGATAAATGGGTTCAAGATCAAGTGATCAAGCTCCCAAAGATCAGCAAGCAGCCCACTCCAGAAGAGCAAAAGGATCCCAAGTATTGCCGTTACCATAGATACGTGAATCACTCTACGGTGGACTGCCGAACCCTCAGATGGGAAGTCAACCGCAAGATCCAAAATGGTACCTTACTGCTCTCAGAAGCACAACAGAAAGTCCATCAGACCCCTTTTCCTAATTACAACAAGGATAAGGGCAAGGCTGTAGTATCAGTAGTGATCCACGGCAGCGTGAGTGATGTGGAAGCAGAAGAGTCTGCCGCAGCAAGTTCTTCCCTGGTACCAGCAGCTGTCAGGACCCTACAAAGGAGTCCAAAGTTCAAGTCTTTATTCAATCAGCTGGGATTTGGACCTGAGGCAAGAAATGCAGCGACAGAAGCACTCATCACAATAGCGGCAGAATCCGGAGCCACTTGTTTTACGGCAGAAGCTCATGCTAGCCGTGCCTTCTTGGAAACCACTAATGCCATAACCTTCACGGATGAAGATATGGAGGTTCAATACCCGGACCATAGACGCCCGCTCTATCTGTCTGCGGTAATAAAAAATGTTCAAGTCAGACGTGCTCTGGTGGACACTGGTTCTTGCTTGAACCTCATACCATTAAGCACACTCCAAGCTGTCGATCTGCCACACCAGAAGATCCAAGGCTCTCCCATGGAGGTGACCGGATTTGGAGGTATGACTGAACACACAATGGGACATGTACAACTTGTCTTGAAAGTGGGACCAATTGTGGCACTCACACGGTTCCATGTGGTGAATGCGGAAACTCCTTATCATGTGCTCCTTGGTAGACCTTGGCTGCACAAGCACAAACTGGTGTCATCCACTTACCATCAATGTGTCAAAGGGAGACTCAATGGCAAGCCAATCCGCATAGCTGCAAATTCCTGCCCCTTCGACCAGACTGAAGCTCATTTTGTTGAGGCAGCTCTCTATGATGATTTAGCATCCACGGGAGAGCCATCCATCGTGAGGCCATGTGGAACACCACTTCCCGCATGGGAAGACATCAAAGATGACCCTGAAATTGATCTACGGGAGTTGCTTCAGCGGAAGAAGAAAAGAAAAGAGCGTGAAGTTGAACAAGGGAGCGCACCACAATGCGTGCGTGTTCAACTCCCTGATGGACGCATAGTCTACCGCTTATGAAGGTGCGTGGGGCCTGACTGCCCACGGCAAGAGGGTCCCACACCTAAAGAGGGTGGTCTGCAGCCCTCATGTCATTTGATACAGCAGACTGAAAATTCTGGAAAAGTCGTGATGGATCAACTACAGTCTACAACAATGGATTCTGAAGAGATTACGGTAGACCATGCACGGTCTATGGTAATGAATCCCAAAATGGTTACGGTGGATCAGACAAGGTCCATCGCAGCGAATACTGAAAAAGCCGTAAACGATCAAGCAGAGTCTACCACAACAAATCCTGAAGGATCTACCGTGGATCATTCACAGTCCACGGTAACGAATTCTGAAGAAGAGGATGCGGTAGACCAGACAGAATCCACGGCAAGGAGAATGAAAGAGTCCACCACGGCTGAATCAAACCTGACTTCGAAAGAAGAACTTGAGGTAATTGATTTAAGTGATAATCCTGATATTACCAAGCCTGTATCAATTAGCAAGTCTTTATCTGCCAAAGAAAGAAAATGCTTGATTGATCTGCTGCATGAGTACAAAGATGTGTTTGCTTGGGATTATCATGAGATGCCGGGGATAGACCCAGGCCTAGTGGCTCATTCTTTGAATGTGGAGCCCGGTACCAGACCTGTGGTGCAGCCCATGAGAACCTTCCATACGGAAGTAGAGGCACAAATCACACAAGAAGTAAAAAAGCTACTTGCTGCTGGTTTTATCAAACCCATTCAGCATCCACGGTGGCTGTCAAACATTGTGCCGGTCAAGAAAAAGAACGGGCAGATCAGATGCTGTGTAGATTTTCGAAATCTTAATAAGGCATGTCCAAAGGACGAGTTTCCTCTTCCAAACATGGACTTGTTGATAGATTCAGCCGCCGGTCATGCCATGTTTTCCTTCATGGATGGATTTAGTGGTTACAACCAAATCCGCATGTCCACCAGAGATGCTGAAAAGACTGCCTTTCGCACACCAATCGGCAATTTTTATTATACCGTCATGCCCTTCGGTCTTAAAAATGCCGGTGCCACCTACCAAAGGACTATGACAGCCATGTTCCACGATATGATGCACAAAGAAATCGAAGATTACGTGGACGACATAGTGGTGAAGTCCAAGAAAAGGGAGGATCATCTTGGAATCTTAAGAAAGGTGTTTGACAGATGCAGACTCTACAAACTCAAGATGAACCCCCTTAAATGTGCCTTTGGGGTGTCTGCTGGAAAGTTCCTGGGCTTCTTAGTCCACAACCGTGGAATTGATGTTGATCCAGCCAAGGCATCCGCCGTAGCAACCATGAAGGCACCAACTTCTCATAAGGAATTGAAGAGCTTTCTAGGGAGATTGTCCTACATTAGGAGGTTCATCCCTGGTCTGGCAGCAGTAACAGCCGTGTTCGCACCTCTGATGAAGAAAGGAGTTCCTTTTATTTGGTCCGCGGCGTGCCAGCGAGCCTTTGAGAAGATCCAACAGATCATGACTAAGCTCCCCACTGTATGTGCTCCAGTCCCTGGCAGACCACTGCGTCTATACTTGGCTTCCAATAGTGAAGCAATTGGGGGCTTGGTGGCTCAAGAAGATGAAGAAGGAACCGAAAGGCCAATCTACTATGTTAGCCGAGCACTCAAGGACGCTGAAACAAGATACTCGGGGGCTGAGCGAGCATGCTTAGCCTTAATATATGCATCACAGCGTCTGCGGCATTACTTCTTGGCCCACAAAATCCAGCTGATAACTAAATCCCATCCAATTAGGAGTCTACTGCACAGACCAGTCCTTTCTGGCAGACTGGCCCAGTGGCTCTTGCAATTGTCCCAATACGAGATAACCACTGAACACCCACAGCGATCAAGAGCCAAGCCATAGCAGATCTCCTAGCACAATTCCCAGGGGAAGATAGCTCATCAATCTCGCATGAAGTGCCCGGGGAAATAGGAGAGGCTCTGCTGGCAGATCTGGCAGACTCGACATGGACGCTGAAATTCGATGGTTCTTCAACATCTAGCTCAAGTGGGGCTGGGTTGTGTTAGCAAGAGAAGATGGAAAGACTATAGCTAAGTCTTTCAAACTTGACTTCCCATGCTCCAACAACGCCTCAGAATATGAAGCTTATATCACCGGGTTGGTCATTGCCCACGAAATGGGGATAAAGCATCTGCGGGTGAATTGGAGACTCCAATCTTATCATCTGCCAGACCAAGGGTGAGTTCTCCCTCAAGGAACCATCACTAGCACTGTACCGGGCCTTAGCTCAGAAGCTAGAGGAAGAAGTTCGACACTTTTGAAATTTCTCATGCCATGAGGTGCGAAAACCGGTACGCCGATGCCCTTGCAACCTTGGGTTCCCAAGTTTCATTTGAGGGATCAAAGGTAGATGTCACAATTGATAAGAGAAGCATGCCTATCACTGATCTGCTGAGAGAGAAATTCAAGGAACCAAACCTTGATGCAGAAGACTGGCGGACGCCTATAAAAGCCAAGCTTGTAGCACCTGAAGGTGTGGCAGACCTGAAAGTGCTCAAAGATTATGTGCTGATTGCTGGGGATCTCTACCGTAGACTGCCTGGAGGAGTCTTGGCAAGATGTGTGAACCTCCAAGAGGCAGCAAAGAAGCTAACAGAGGTCCACGAGAAGTGCTGTGAACTTCGGGATGGAATAAGCCTCTACCGCAGACTCCAGCGCCTGGGTTACTTCTGGCCCAGCATGAGTAAAGAGGCAGCAAGTCTGCAGGAACAGTGCTCATTTTGCAGCACCAACATGAGTCCGACCAGATCTATGCAACATTTGTCTCTAGTGATTGGCGCACGCCTTTTCTTGAATACCTTATTGAGAATATCCTACCGCAGACCAGCCAAGCAGCGGTTAGAATCAAGAAATTGGCCACAAGGTACTTTGTGGAAGGAGGCATATTGTTCCGAAAAGGGTTCCACGGTGACCCCTTGAGATGCCTCAGTCTGGCAGAATCTCAAACAGTAATGAAAGAAGCTCATTCCGGAGAGTGCGGAGAACATCAAGGCAAGAAAAGATTATATCAGCTGCTGTTGACCCTCGGCTATTACTGGCCAACCATGAAGAAAGACACGGCTGACTTTGTGAAATCTTGTCACACTTGCCAACTCCAAGCTAATCTCATTCACACCCATCCAACTAGTCTGCAGAACATGGCAACACCATGGCCTTTTCATACTTGGGGGCTAGACCTCATTGGACCGATCAACCCAGCTTCTGGTGGATACATCTGGATCTTGGTGGCCACCGAGTACTTCTCAAAGTGGGTTGAGGCCATTCCCCTTCGCAAGGCAACTGGTGCAGCCGTGGCAAACTTCATCCGCGAGCATATTATCACGAGGTTTGGCATCCCTCACAAAATCATTAGTGATAATGGCACTCCTTTTGTTAACAAAAATGTTAGAGAAGTTTTGGAGCATTATCGAATCAAGCACCGCAGATCCACGCCTTATTACCCTCAAGGCAATGGACAGGCGGAAGCAACCAATCGCATGCTATTGCGTATTTTGAGTAAAATGGTTTTTGACTACGGAAAAGGCTGGAATTCTCATCTGGCAGACACACTATGGGCCTACCGTGGATCAACCAAAACAGCAACGGGCTTCACCCCATTTTCTCTAGTCTACGGCACTGATGCTATCTCACCTACAGAATTATTAGTGCCTAGCCCAAGAATTTTGCATGGGATGGACTTAGAAGCTGACGCTGACATTTGTGCTGAAGCGAGAGTGGCAGACTTGGAAGGTCTGGAAGAAGCAAGAGAGCTGGCCCAAGCCCGTAGTCTGCGGTACCACCAGAAGCTTGCTGATGCTTACGAGAAAACGCTCCAGACCAGAATTTTTGCTAAGGGTCAAATGGTGCTGAAAACGGTGGATCACGTGAGAAGAGGTCTCCCCTCGCCGTCCAAATTTGCACCAAATTGGGAGGGGCCATACTTAATCCGTGAAGCGTATGATAGTGGCTACTACAGGCTATCCACCGCAGATGGCACGACCCTGGCAGATCCCATTAACGGAAAATGGCTGAAGCGTTACTACTCGTAAGACTACCACTCTTATTAGCCAAGTATTTGGAGTCTTTTGTTTTGGAACAATTGAAGTCATGTTGTATTATTAACGAATCATGATATGCAATGTCTATGTTTTGCCAAGCAATCAAAGAACTATCACATGCTAAAGATTTTTCTTGCAAAAGGCAATAGATTAGATATGTCATGATTAAACAAGATATGAACATGAGCATTCAAAGAGACCAAAACCTGGTCATTTGTCCAAAAAAAAAAAAGACCAAAACTTGGTCATTTGTCCAAAAGAAAAGGCCAAAACCGGGCCACCACAAAACATACATACAAGTGTGTGAGAATAAGGCTAAAACATAGTCATTACAAAAGAAGTGAGCATGAGAGCTACAAGAGTCAGTCAAGGAGGCTGTCAAGGAATGATCCACCACGTTCAGACCTGGGAACCACTTCTCCCGTGGACATCATGGCATCCTGATAAGCAGTCAACTTGGCCAAGGAATCCTGCAGGAGGGCGATTTGGTGCTGGAGTGCCTTTATCTCATCTGTGAGCCTTTTGCCAAATACACATTGGGCCATCTGCCGCAGACGCTCCATCACGAACCCCAAATCGAAGCCAACGTCCATAAGGTCTTGGATCACGCTTCCTCCATGCAAGGATTTGGGTCTTGGTCACATCCTCAAGGCTAGACTCGTCCATGGCAGCCAACACGCTCCCAAGCAGGGACATCATGGGTCCACCGAGCCCAATGCTGAGCTTGAAGCCTTTGGTAAAATCGCTATGTCCCGCAGACAGCCGTGACAGATAAGGCGAACAATCATTGGGAACCCAAAAATCACCAAAAGGCACCAAGGGCCCGTTGAAAGACCAGAAGAATTGCTCAGGGTGAGGATTGGGTGCCCTCGCATCGAACTCTCTCAAAAAGGCAGCAACTTCACTAGATAAGCTGCTTACATCAATGCTTGAACCAACTTCAATAGTGGGCCTTCGTGGTGGACTAACAACAGTGACTTCACCAGTGATCCCCACTTCATCAGTCTCTTCCAACACATGCACGGCATCATCCACGCCTGCAAAAAGAGAGGAAGAAAAAAACCAAACAAATGAGCAATGAAATTGCGACAAGCAAATTCGTGATGAGGTTAAGTTTATGGGACAACTCCCATGACTTAATCAAATCCAAAAACAACCAAGTCCATTTCCATAGGACGTCCACAACCAAGTCCATGGAACGAAATTTCTTTCATAGGATGACAACCAAATCCATGAAACCAGAAATCCTCCATAGGGCAACAACCAAGTCCATGGGAAAGAAAATTTCCATAAGACGACAATCAAGTCTAAAAGAATATATACATATACACATCCATAAGAAACAATCTCCATATAGGACACAACCAAGTCCGTGGAACGAAAAGTTTTCCATAAGACGACAACCAAGTCTATGGAACAGGATTTTCCATAGGATGACAACCAAGTCCATGGAAACAAGAATTTTCCCACCAAGACAACACCCAAGTCTATATTTCATAGGACAACACTCAAGTCTATGAAAGCAAAATATTTCATAAGACGAC
Organism: Fagus sylvatica; assembly: GCA_907173295.1. Lineage (NCBI taxonomy): Eukaryota > Viridiplantae > Streptophyta > Magnoliopsida > Fagales > Fagaceae > Fagus > Fagus sylvatica. Next base: position 19,725,303 of record OU015761.1, read on the forward strand.
ACCCAAGTCTATGGAATCAAACATTTCATGAGACAACACTCAAGTCTATGGAATCAAAATATCTTACGAGACAACAACCAAGTATGGCACGAAAAGTTTTCATAAGACGACAACCAAGTCTATGAACAGATATAACTTTTCAAAGAAAATGACAATCAAGTCTACAGAAAGAAATTCTCATATAAGTGGAATTTCTTCCACAAATAACACTCCAGCTACTAAAAGAAGAAAAAGGAAGTTGGAATCCAAACTTACCTATGTTTTCCAAGTGGTCACTGCCAGCAAGTACATCCACCGCAGAGGCACCAGCACCCTCAAGTGGAGCGTCATGACCCAGGTCCACCACGGACCCACTTTCCACAAGGCCTTGCGCATGGATCTCCTCAGGCATAAGAGCGCCTTCGACAACGGGGGAGTCTTCGCTGATGAAGTGACCGGCTGGTATGATGAAGCCGCCAGCTGGAATAGCTCTAAGGCTGGGGGTAACACCAAAGAGAGAAATCCCCTCCATCACGTGGGCTATAGAAGTGTCAGGACCTGCGGCAGACCAACGCATAACACATGCAACATACATGAATACACTGCTTACTTGCATAATTCAAAGAAATAAGTACAAGTTAAGGCATACCTGCACTAGTTAGAACGGCTGCGGCAGTGAAAAAGAGATGGGGTCAACGTCGGCGTCCACGGCACTATCATCGTCATAGCCTACATGAGGAACAATGGCTAAGTCTTCATCCATGGAACCAGCCGCCCCCACACTTGAATCGTCAGCTTCAGGCATATCTTCATCATCTGCGGTGGACTCCGCAGACACCATCTGCTCTTCAGGCATGGAGTCTGGGGCACTATCAAATAGGGAACCACTTGAAGAAGAAAGGTCCTCTCCCATGGACTCAATGCCAATTTCGGAGCTATCTGCCGCACTCTTTCCTAAGTTTTCTGTCTGATCCACGGCAGCAGCACTTGGAGCATCCTCCTCCGGGGGACCTGCATCAATATCCTCCTCAGCTACATCTGAATCCTGGGGAAGGAACAAATAAGAATGTCAGAAAATATGAATACAACTTAAAAAAAAAAAAATGTAAAGAGAAGAAGAGGAGAGAACCTCTACAACGACGGTGTCACCACCAGATCTACCAGAACCACGTACCACCTGCCACAGACTGAAATATGAGAAAACACGAGGCAAAATGAAATGAAGCGTAAAGGGAGGACACAAGAGCAACAAAAGACTCACCTTTGGTCCACTCTTGCTTCTTGTACGACCAGCTGCACCAAGAGGGAATAGAGGAGCAGTGAACTTCTTCTTCTTGGGAGGTGAAGGAATTGGCACCGCAGATGGTTCCTCCTCATCCGTGGACGAAGAAACACTGACTTTCTTTTGACCCCTCGGTGGATCAGAAGCAGCACCCTTCTTGACTGCCGCTTGGCAGGACTTGCTCTCTTTGACCTTGAGGAAGCAACAGTGGGCTCAACTGATTCTTCCACAGGAGCCGCCATGGACTCCTTGGCAGCAAGTGGTACCGAGGTGGTGGACTTACTCTCCTTTCCAACTTTTGCCTTCTCAGCAGGGCTCACCGCGGACTCAATGGGTTCTTCCATGAAAGCCTCGTGGACTCCTCTGCAGTAGATGGCACTGAAGGGGTGGATTTACTTTCCTTCCCAGCCCTTGTTTTTCTTTTAGAAGGAGCCAC
>OU015761.1:19727099-19769139 GCA_907173295.1 Fagus sylvatica
GATGGGAAATGTCATCCCTGCCCATGCTCTGGCAAGAAAAGCAAAGGAAGTTCATGTCTTAATGTTTGGTAGATTTATCACCTTGACTAAATATCTACTTACTTTAATTTCTCTCAAAAAAAAAAAAAAAAATACATAAAAGTGAGGAACGAGGAAATTTCCTATAGCCTAAAGATGGAAAATTTTGTATTATAGATAAGGAATCACCAACTATGCCAATGATCAATTTACAATCAAACAAAAACAAGAAGGTATAAGTCATTAATATCATAATTTCAAACTATTAATATATTTTGACAACTGGGATATCACAACATATATATTTTGTTCTTTAGGTGTGCGTGTTACATATATGATATACCACACTTCACAGTTATGGTTTTAAAAACCGGACCGCAGAGAGAACCGAAAAAGGAAGTGGTTCCCGTATCACTGGTCTGATCGGGGTCGAACCGGTGGTCGAACCGATGACGTCATAAATAATTTAATTAATAATTTTAAAATTATATAAATAATTAAATAAATACATAAACAATTTTCTAAACTTCCAAACCAAAAATTATGTAAAGTTTCTGAGTGAGAAAGCTATCAACAATCACTATCTGCCTTCCAAGACTTCATCTTTGGATAACAACCATTATAGTATTCAGAATTCAATCTCTTTTGAACAAACTCTTGCCTTAGTTGCAGCAAAGTATGGGTCTGGTCAGGGAGGCAGTGATGTTCAGGGGAAGTGCTAGAAGTACTGTGAGAATGTGAAATGAAGAAAAAAACAAGAGGCAAGGAATAACAGCAGAAATTGATCCATTATCCCCATGCTGAATATCTCAACAGCAGAGGAAGTTGATTGAAAATTGAGTGGGAAGTGGTATGAGCTGATAAAGAACTTATGAAATGAGAAGATATTTATGCACACGCAAGAGCACCAATAATTGGAGTCAAGTTGAATTGACTAATGCAATTGGATATTTTATCTTATTTTTTTTATTTTACTTTTACAGGTCTGAATCAAATCGGATATTTTTTATTTTATTTTATTTTATTACATGGGTATCGGAAGAATGAATCAAATTGGATTTCAATTCAAGGGGCTGTCAATACATTGATTTGAAGGGAGTGTGATATAATTGAATCTTAAGGTGTTTATCTGACTCGAATTTCATTCCAAACACGGCTGTCAAGGTGTTTATCTGATTCTAATATAATAGAGTCCATTAAAAGGTTTTGGGACCTTCAATTATAGATGTTGTCTAGTCTACTACTAAGCTGTCAATTTCTTGAATTGAAATGATTGATATTAAGAGAATTCATATCCAGTTTAATTTGTATATTTTGGTTCTTTAAAGTTCTTCATGTGATATTGTTATAGAGAAAACTAATAAAATTTTAATCTTGACAGATTTTGCTAGCTATATAGGTTTCTCTCTCTCTCACATATATCTTAAAATCACTCTTAATTTAATATATAATATCATTACTAGCTGTTAATGTGTTGAGTAGTTCTAAATTTTATAATGCGCTGTATGTGAGCCAAAATTGAGTCTATCAAAAGAGTAGTTGGCAGCAAATAACAATATAGAGAAAGCATATAGGCTATATATGCATAGCCATGAAGTGGCAACTAAGAAGAATGACACTGATTGCTTTCTAAAAACTTTAAATGATACAGTTTGTTGCAAGCTATGATTTTAAATTAAAATAATACAAAACCCCAAAAACTTCTTATAATCAAAATAAAATAATTTTGAGGAACTCTACACCATAATCTTTAGTTTTTTAAATTCTTATTTTTTTAGATACAAATTAATATAATTATATTTTAACCAACTTTATAAATAAACAAACAAGTTTTCAAGGAAAAAATTGCATCCAAATGGACTCTATTATGCCATGTAACACATGGACTAATTATAAAAAATGGTGTAAAATAAGAAAATGTAAATCACGTTATGAAAGCAGGTTGTATTGACTTGCTTTTCTACTAAAGTCTTCTTGACAAAAGTTAATGAAGAGGATATATTTCTAACTCTGCTTTCTTTTCTTTGACAAGTTGTCTACCTATCAATTCTTATCCTCCCTCTAGTCTCATTCATACCATACCTTCAATGACATATTGCTTCCCAAACATTGAGGAATTCTTTGTCTTAATAAATGGGGTTTTCTTTAAATAACAGATTATTTCACTAAAAAACAAAGGCAGGTAGGACTTATTGGGTTTAGAATGACTATTAATGGGCTGGAGATGGATTTCTTATCTTGAAACCATGGGAGATTGAAAATTGAGACATGCGCAATTAAATTACTAAATTGATATACAAATTTCCATACTCTTGTTCTGTATATAATAATTAGTGAGAGAAGCAGAACATTGAAGGAAAAATGGTCCCTCAAATTCTATGGGAACATTCTTCAAGCATTATTCTTTTATACTCAGAGAATTTTCTAGCCTAATCTTACTGGCACTTAATTTCTTCTCTTAATTGCTACCAAACAAATAGAGAATTTGCCATGAAGTTATACAAAAATGCTCTAAGATGTTGGAAGCATTATTACAAAATATTTACAAAATCGATGTAGTTATTGAATTGTCAATTTATACGCACCACATAGAAAAATATTGGAAGTAACGAGAATAACAGCACACAAAAATAATACAATTTTTGGTCATCAATCAAAGGAAAAATGAGTCAAATACTATCTCTATCTACAATTTTTAGTGCCTTCATCTTTGCAGACAATATATTGACTATAAAGACGGTATTGGCTAGCTTTTTTGCAAAGCCCTCTTGACAAAAATTTGGGGATGTGATGTAACCATTGCTTAATTTTCTTGGAAAGTTATTCCCCAATCAATCTTCATCCTCTCACTTGGCCTTTTCCTTTATTAGTGGGGTTTGGATGGACCAATGGATTGGTTGGAATTTGTCACCTTGAAGTGTAGGAGACGGTCTCATATTTCTATGAGAGGACGTAGTCATGAATGTCGTTGAATTTGCAACATAGTTTTAGGTTTGATGGTGCAATCATAGATTCTCGAGACAATGCGGTGAAATTTTCTTGTTTGTTGAGGGACAAATATCCTATCAACAAACCATTTTAGCACTAAGGAAGTTTTTTCTTATCTTTCCCCAATCTCATCGTTTCATTCAAAAGGAATAAATAGTGAGTGTAGAAAATATAATATTAGAAGTAACGTGAACGACACTACATAAAATAAAAAAAAGACTATATTTTGTCATCAATCATAGAAAAATGAGTCAATTTTTCTATCAACAATTTTTAGTGCCTTAATCTTGGTAGACAATATATTGACCATAAAATCGTATTGACTAGCTTTAATTTCTACAAAGTCCTCTTGACAAAAGTTTTGAGGATGTAATGTAACCTATGCTTAATTTTCTTGGTAAGTTCTTCCTCTTTCAATTTTCATCATCCCTTTTGGCCTTATCCATACTTCCAATGAAAACTCCTTTATATCTTTAGGAGATTCTTCTGATAGCCTAATTGGTGCATTTTGTTGGCCAAAAGAGGGGCATTATATTTGAGAGGAGTTAACGTTTGGGTTTTGTTCTGTTAGTGGGTTAATTTTCTCATGTGCCTCTCATATGATAAGGACACTTATACTACTTAAAATGTGACACCTAGCTGTTTGAAGGAATTTCCTTTGTACTGGATGGTAATTTTTGTCCCTCAACTATAGAGCTTCTAAAAATTTAAGAATTTATTTTGAAATTAATTTATTGGATCTTAACATGTCACCAACATTTAAACATAAATTGATTATAACTTTTAGTATTTATATAAATTATTAATGATGTGATAAAATCCATTCCATTCATTTCAAAAGGGATCAATACGATTCAATAGTAAAATTACCCTAAAAACTTTATAAGATTCTAATCTGCCTTAGCTTTCTTAACAGCCGAGCTTCAAGAAAAATTTTTAGGGTTTAAAAGTTGCATAAATTGGAGTTTTTTAATAGTTTATCTTTCAATTCTAGCTAAGAAAAAAACATAATAAGTAAAAGTAAAACCGTTGATGTCACACCCTACTAATTTTTTTTTTTTCATATCTTGAGTTCTTGACTAGGAGGGGGGTTTAAAGGATGACAACAAATTGTTTTTTCTGTTGAATAGCGTACAAGTTGAATGTATGTAACACTTGGTATATATTCATATGGACCAACAAGAACGGTGGAAAATTAAAACTGATTCTGAAGTCTGTTTAGACTTTAGATCAATTCAGTGTCAACTTACAAATAGTCTTATAACCTAATGATACTTCTCATCATATTCAAAGAAAATGTTTGAAGTTTGACTCACCATCTCCCAAAACAATTAAAACTGTTTCAGAATTAGTAAACTATGACGTGCGAAAGAGTTCATGCACTTTTTATGTCTAAAAATTGTCCTTAACACTCAACAACTATTCTTTTATCCTCACTATGTTGTTACTAGTTAGTGAAGCTCATGTTGTTGGATTGTGCTCTGGTTGAGCATAAGCGACTTTGCCCAACCCAAATCTAAACCTAACTATGCCATTCTGCAAAGGAAATGTTACCATCATACTTGCCCAAGAATAGGAGTTACAAATGGGCTTCTGTTCCGTTCAATTGAGTTGTTGAATCACACAAACCTAGCACCCAATTCAAGCCCAACTGAATTGGGCCTTTTGGGATAGAACTCACGAGAGATATTCTTCTTCCTTTTGTCTTTTCACATATGTCAAGTTTACTTTTTAGTTTTCCTTTTGATTTTGTTCAAGATTTTGTTTCTCATAGTGCTCTTTCAAAAATTTCATTAATAACAAAGGAGTTACATACTTTTGCTTTCACTAAACTGTATTTTTTAACTCTTATTTATTTATTTGCTTATAGTTTTGCATTTTTTAGATGGGATGGGGAGGAGGCGAGTCGATCTTGCAACACAGGGATTGAAGATGGGGTAGGTGCCAATCGGACTACAAGTCCATTCACAATTCTAATTCTTAATTCTTTTTTTTGACCATTTGCATCAAAATAAAGAACTCTGAAGCATAATTAGCAATTTATATGATGGAATATATATGGTACAAAATATGTGTGTGTTAAAATCAGTTCAAAATTTCAAAATATGTTGTAAAAATACGGTATAAAAAACATAAATAGACGTACATGTTGGTGTATTACAAATTTGAACGAAAAATTCGGAACTAAAAGAACGACTATATATATGTTGAGTTATTTCTTTCATTATAGGATAATGTAGTAGCATCTCATGTTATCTTAAAAATAAACAATTATACTGTCGATAAAAGAATTGAAACTAAATCAAGTTAAAGTATTTTTTACAACTATAGTATGGAAACTTTTAATGTGTGTAATTATTGAAAACATATATTTTTCAAAATTTTTGTTTCATACAACAAATAATTTTTTATTAAAAAAAAAAAATACATTCTTACATACGTGTAATATATGATATAACATGCGAATTTTACTTACTATATATGCTCTCTCCTCTCAAATAGTGACCTTATTATGAATTTAATTACAGACCCTTGTTATGTAAGAGGAGGGAGCATTGCAAAGGTAGAAACAAATACATACAATCCAAAACTGCAAAATCATTGAAAAGTGTAAGAAAATGAACTACGGTGGGGAAAAAAAGTATATGAACTATATATCAGAAAATTCACTCAACATGATTGACTACAAAATTGAAACATGCACAAACAATTAATAAAAGTTCTGTTATAGTTTTTTATGATATAACTCTCTCATTTTTCAACTAAAAGTAAACAAAAATAGAATTTTACGAAACCACGGTCTCTGGATTTGTATACTGTGTCTTGGTCAAGGCACAAACTTAAATAAATTAACTCAATAAGTCTCATTCCAACTACTTTAGGTTAGCAGCAGTGTACGTCATTGTCCTTAAACTCTTTCAGTAAATCTTTACACTAAAAAATGTATGCCATATGCAGCTAATTCACTACAAAAAAATCAACATATAGAGGCGGTTTTGAAAAGCTCAAAACCGCCTCAATAGACTATCAAACCGCCTCAATAGACATGAATGCTCTATAGAGGCGGTTTGAAAACCGCCTCTAAAAATTTAAAAAATGCCTTCATAAGTACTGCCTCAATAGACATGAATGCTCTATAGAGGCGGTTTTCAAAAACCGCCTCTATAGAAAAACCTATAGAGGCGGTTTTCAAAACCGCCTCTAGAGATCATATGTAACCACCTTTATAAGTAATATGGTCTATAGAGGCGGTTTTCAAACCGCCTCTAATAGGTTTAAAAATCGCCCTGGATTTATCTATTGAGGCGGTTATATAACCGCCTCTATAGATAAAATATTAAAAAAAAAAAAAAATCTATTTTTGAAAGTTGTCTATTGAGGCGGTTTGAAAACCGCCTCTATAGATCTTTTTTTTTTTTCATTTGCTTTTGCACTGATTTGATTCTCCTAATACACAATACAAAATTCCAAACTAGAACAGAACAAATATCTATAATACCATCATCATATATGTATAACACAAATAAGGTATTGTCTAAAGAGTCTTCAAAACAATGGACAAACTAAAACAATATTACAATATTAAAAGTTTCAAATTGTTTGATAATTTTAGTACAACACTTCACTTGAACATAAATGTTTCAAAAAACTAATTAGTACAACTAATCCTCAAAACTAGAATTCTCCTAAGTTTTCTGATTGATGAGATGCAACAGATGATCTTTGGTCAAATGGAGATTGTTGATCCAGAACACCAACATTGCCCTACATACAAATTAAGAGAGTTTATAAGTTCCTATAATAGTAAAAAAGAACAACACAATGAAATTGACCTATTAATTGAAATTCAAACATATTTAAAGTCAGGTAATCTTAAATATTTAAACTTACCGGAGTAATTACTATGCTATAATGAGACCAAATAATTCCGGTGCAAGTAACAGCTGCACAACAAATAGTAAGAATGAGAAAAATATAAGACTTGTGTAACTAATGTAACTCAATGCATAGCAAAGAATGCTTAAACTACTAATAGAATACTGACTTGATCTTGTATACACTGTAATGTGTGCATATATGTTTTAGATCGTGTGTGTGTATGTGTCTATAAGAGAGGAAGAGAGATATTTACATATGCACATCATGATTCTCGTCATATGGTAAACACGAATCTGTCCTGACAGATTTAGTGTCTCATAAGAAAATTAATAACTCAAGTAAACCCCACACATATCAATCAAAACTCTCTTGGTCCATACATATCTCAAGTAATCTTTGATCATCTTTTATTCATGTTATAATTATTAATTTTTTTTTTCTTTCACAGATATTATTAAAATCATAGAGATAGGTTCGTTGTAGTTATAGATAGCTTAGATAAAAAGACATAGACTCAAAGACATGCTCACTTCTCACCACCTTCCTAGGAATTTCCTTGCATCTAACATTTTCCATGCACTAATTAATTCATCAGAGAAACACACTGTTTGGCTTATGATAAGTAAAAATCTCATCCTCTTGCTCTTCTTTAGATTGATCTCTCTATCCAAAGACTAGAACTTGTCATCTTTTTCTCTGAAAATTCTCAGATAGTTTTGCTTAGTCTTCACTCTTGGTGTTTTTTAGTGATGGGTTTGAGTTCTAAGCAGGTTTCTAGTGATGGGCATGATTGGAACCAGACCTTATTGCAGGCTCAAACTTTAGAGTTGCTAAAAGCACCTCCACCCATGAGGCGTGACTTAAAAACTCCAATAAGCAATAAGCTTGAAATGAGGGACATGTATGGACATGGCCACATAGGTGTGCAATGCGTCTAATAAAGCAAAAAAGGAAACAATATACATGTTATTAATTAAACAGAAAATCCAAGCAAGCATTGAATGCCACATATCTAATTAATCTAATAACATTATATAGTTTTAAAAAGAACGTAGACACATCCAATCAAGCATCCTAATAGACAAGAGTGGCAATATTCCAACAAGGAACCACTACTTAGCTTATAATATGATTTAGCATCTCAAAATATGTGATGATGTCCAACAAGGAAATAGTAGCACAGCACTTTAGATTCCAGAATGACCAAGTTTAAGGCAAAGTTGAAATCTCAAACCTCTTTTCTTCTGATGACTGCCAATAAGGAGAAGACTGCCTTCTATAACTATGCTGCTTGTAATCACAACCTGCGATTGATCAGATTATATACATTACACTTTGAAAAACATTTTTTTTTTAAAATACATTACATTTTAAAATTCAGAGAGACAAATAGAGATGTAATTATGCATGAAGTTCATGGACAAGTTCCTTGCATTTTCCTTTACTTTTTTTAATTAATAATATGAAAATTTTACTAATAAAATACAAAGGAATCCCCTAAAAATTACAGTCAAATATTATCAATTAATCTATAAAAGAAAAAGAAGAAACATTGCCAAACGCATTAGAACAGTCAAACGAATTGTATAGAATAAGAATGTCAAGTCAAGAGTAGATAGCTCAATCCATTAAAGGTTCAATTGTTTCTCTCTGTCCAGACTGTCCACATAAGTCAAGATGTTGTACTCCAAATTCTACTGTTTCTATATCTTCCACATTCCTTGCCAACAAATAAAAATAAAAAAACAGAACAACCACCTTCCAACTCGTCACCCATTTAACCCCATACGTCAACAAAGAGAAGAGACCAAAGGTCATTAGCAAGTAGCAACCATGCAATAAAGTAGCAAGTGATCAAATAGATTCCCCATTACACATACAACATCAATCCATTAGAATGATATTATGTTTAATCAAGTAATCCACAGTTTAGAATTTTCCGAATGCCACTGTTGAGATGAATAAAGCAACATTTCTATGAACTTTACAACCTCACATTTCTTTTCTTTTCTTTTTTATAAATGACATGTCCCATATTTGTAAAAGAATACCAACGAAAAAAGAAAAATCAGTACCTGCTTAAACCTTTCCTTCGTCCTCTCAGCTTGCAAAAGAACAACTTGTGTCACAAACAGAATTTGAGGGCACCTTCGAATTGTTGAAATTGCAGATAAATTCTAAATCAGGCCAAGTGATTTAGGACTGCAATAGTTTATAGATGGACTTGATTACAGGCAAAGAGCAATAATGTATCTACGCAGACTATTACCCAGCTCAAACCCAATCCAAGAGTTAAGCTTCACATGGAGATTGAATTTTTTTTTTAATAATCCTTTGTTTTGCTTCCCACAAATAAAATTATCAAGTCAAATAAGCCAAAAGATTGCATTACCAATAAATAGTCTTCTCAAGTATAAACACTCCAAATTTTATTTTCATATTTTTGACTCAGCAAACCAACAAATATCCCAATAGAAAATATTTCCAGCGACCTTTTCCCTTCAAAACCTCAATAGTATATCAAGAGAGAACCAACATTGAACCAATCACCACTAACCCAAGAAACCAGCAGTCACAATATATAACAAAATTATTCAAAAATGGTAAACACTTTGTACATAACCTTTATATATTGTCACGAAACATGTGGCTAACTACACATTGATATTGTGAAGCCATTATTAACATGCTTGACAAAAAACAAATGATGAAAGCTAACGAGGCTTGATCATAGTGTATGAGTTATCATCTACATATGTGGGTGTTAGATACATTTATGGTTCATGCACTTGGCCTTACAAATGATGATTTTAGGCTTTTAGCATACAAAATTAATACGTGGCCAGTGCTCCCATTGCAAAGCCATGCTACCTATCACAAATCAACCCACCAGCAGAGAACTCATGTGATATTTTGACGCCAAATCTGAATCTTCGCCCAAACAGAATATCCCTATTTTTTTATATTACCGTTGAGTGAATATATTCTACTTAATTAACTCAAAAATCAATGCAGAATTTTGTCAAACATTTGGAAGGCAAGCTCTCAACAGCCACAAATATGTAGATCAAGGCTTCTGAATTTGAACGAAGCCTCCAAACAGTCCAGTTCGAGGTCTGTAATTTGAACCCCTAAGCTAGCAAATCGAAGCCAACCATTCAAATCCCTCAACAAACTCATTTCTCAAAAAACCGTTTGAACCCATTTCATTGAACTAATTCCCATCGAACCCATTCCTCAGTCTTATCACTGAACAGCCCCAACAAAATCCATCGAAGCATTGAATCAGTGACACAACCCACTGATCTACCAACCCATTAACTACTACGGAAGTCTCACAACCCTAATTTCTCAAGGTAATTAGATAGATATATTAAGCACGAATTAATCAAAGAGAGAGAGAGAGAGAGTTTGTGTGAGAGCGAACCTCGTTCGATGTAAGCCATGGGAGAGAAATTCCAAGGTCTTCTCGAAAGTCCAAACAAGATGGCGGCTGAAATGGGCGGAGGTGGCGGCTGAGAGAAATCAGCGTGGAGAGCTCGAGTGGCGCCGAAGGTGGAGAGCTCGAGCGGCAACACGGGCAGTGGGGAAAGAAGAGAGTAAGAGGGAAATGAGAAAGGGAGAGAGAGAAATCGGGGAAAGAAGAGAGAAAGGGAGTGTTAACGTATAATATTGTGAAGGTTTAACTTGGTTCCTTTTTTTGAATCTTGTTTTAACTTGGTTCCTTTTTTTCATTTTTATATTGTGAATGTTTAGCCTCAACAGGGCATATCTATTGAGGCGGTTTAATTAAACCGCCTCTATCTTATAATACCATTGAGGTAGTTTAATAAAACCGCCTCTACAAATTAAAAAGTATAAAGGCGGTCAAAAAAACCGCCTCAATAGATGTCTGTAGAGGCGTTTTACTAAACCGCCTCTAGAAAAACCGCCCCAACAAGTCACATTTTTTGTAGTGTAATCTCATTCATAAAGAATTTTGATTACATACTAACCTTTTCTTTTCTTTTTTTTTTTTGAGAAAAAGATTGAATAGATTTTTATTAATGATCAAAATCAGTTTGAATAACAGACCACAACTCTGGAGGAACAGACTCCATCCACGTTTCATAATCTAGAACATTACACGCCCTTCTAGCGAGAGCATGGGCTACTTGATTAGACTGTCATCTAGTATGACTAAAAACACACACATCCAGCTAAGCTGCTAAATGCTGGACATCAGCAATGATTTGACCATAGGGCGTTAAGGTGCCCCCCCACGTGCTAGCCGCCCTCACCACAGTCTCGGAATCCCCCTCCATAACTACTGAGTGAAACCCCATCTCAATCGCCAGCAAGAGAGCACGGCGGAGAGCCAAAGCCTCCATTTGGATGCTTGATCTTGGGTAAGGGATTTTTTGGCTAAGCGAAATCATTGGGAGCCTCCTATCATTCCGAATAATCACTCCTATCCCACCTTTGTTTGCTTCAGAAAAAACCGCCCCATCGTAATTAACCTTCAGGCACCCCGAACACGGCGGAGACCAATGAGTATGAGGCTTCAGTATTGTTTGAACAGATCCACGGCTCTGAAGCGCAGTAAATTCCATGACTCTATCACGCGCCCTTTGATTGATCCCCTCCAGAGTCCCACCACTCTGTTGCAGCCACTTTTTATTTCGAGCGTGCCAGATCAACCACGCTATAGCACCAAAAAGAGCTGATTCATGCTTTGAACAGCTAGACAAAATAGAGGATATAAGATCCGTAAAATCCAGGAATGTTCGTGACAGCAAAGGCCCCAACCAGCTTTCCATGGACCAAATTGACACTAATGCCGGACAAGACCACAAAGCATGCATGGTATCTTCAACCCCCTTTCCACATTGATCGCAGAACGGCTTGGTGAGCACGTTCCTCTGCCATTGGGCAAGCTTTGTAGGCAGGGCTCCACTGCAAGCTCGCCATAAAAAGTTACGAATTGATGGGGTCAGAGAGAGGCCCCAAATAGATTTCCACAATGTCTCGCCTGAGTAGAAGAAGAGCATCCCGGGAGCCCTGAAGCTTCCATCCGAAGAAGAAGGCGATACGCTGAGCGGACTGAGAAAACACCGTCTGGAGACTCTGACCAAATAATATCATCCTGGGCCCCACACACACTTAAAGGAATGCCTTCGATAGCCTCCACTTCGAAAGGAAGGAGGAAAGGTTTGATCTCTGAAATATTCCACATCCGGGTTACAGGATCAATAATCTTTGAAACTGTATAGTCCGCCATACTGCTCGGGCAAGGAAAGATCAGAGTGGGCAAGTTGGGATTCATGAGCCACTTATCACCCCAAAGCTTCACCTTGGCACCATCACCAATTCTCCAATGCAAGCCAGAGACAATAGCCGATTTTGCCCGAAAAATGCTATTCCATGCATAAGAACCACGAGAATTCGCCTTAGCATCCAAAATTGAGCCTGTGGGAAAACTTTTTCCTTTGAATACCTTGTAGAGTAAGGAGTGCTCTTCATGAAGAAGCCTCCACACCTGTTTTCCCAAGAGAGCAGTGTTGAATTTCTGAAGTTCACGGAAACCCATCCCACCCCCCATTTTGGGTTGACATAATTTCTTCCAACTAACCCAGCAAATTTTCCACTTCTCTTCTCCATGGCCCCACCAAAAACGATGCATAAGCCCTTCCAAATCATGACAGAGACGGTCTAGGAGCCGGAAACAACTCATTGCATAGGTCGGGACCGCTTGCACCACGGCCTTCAGCAGAACCTCATGCCCCGCCTGAGACAATAGGCGTTCCTTCCACCCTTGTAACTTTGACCAGACCCTTTCTTTGATATAAGCAAAGCTCTGAGTCTTTGAGCTACCCATAAATGATGGCAAGCCCAAGTATGTCTCATAAGAGCGTAGAACTGGTACCTGAAAGAGAAGCTTGATAGCTTCTTGGTCCATCAACGGAGTGGATTTGCTAAAAAATAAGGTGGTCTTTTCTCTATTGAGCTTCTGACCCAATGCCACCTCATATGTGTGTAAAATATCCAGAACCCGTTGGCATTCATGAACATTTGCTCTGCAAAAATGTAAACTGTCATCTGCAAAGAAAATATGAGATAATTTCGAGCTGGATCTGCTAATAGATACTCCATGAATTGCCCCAGAGAATGCAGCTGACTTTAGCAAACCATGTAGTTCTTCAGTACATAAAAGGAACAAGTATGGCGACAGAGGATCTCTTTGGCGAAGACCTCGAGAGGGGCGGAAAAAACCATGGGGCTCCCCATTAATCAAGATTGAATAAGAAACTGTTCGTAAGCACACAGCAATTAAATCAATAACTCTCTGATGAAAACCCATCTGGTGCATAATTGCCAATAGAAATTGCCATTCAACCCTGTGATAAGCCTTAGACATGTCCAGCTTCAAGGCCATGCTGCCTTTTCTCCCATGCATGTGGTGCTTCATATGATGCAGTGTCTCAAAAGCAACTAATATATTATCCGTTATAAGCCTGCCTGGAACAAAAGCACTCTAAGTGTCGGAGATCACATGAGGCATGATAAGCTTAAGTCTGTTTGCTATCACCTTAGAAATGATTTTATATACTACATTACACAGGCTAATAGGGTGAAATTCAGTAATATTCTCTAGGCTTTTTGCCTTGGGTATCAATGTAATATACATGTGGTTGATGGACTGTAAAATCTTACCAGAATTCAAACTGGATAAGACTGCTGATGTGACATCTCCTCCAATGAATGACCAAAAGGTATGATAAAATAAATGGGGCAAACCATCGGGGCCAGGTGCTTTTAGGGGCGCCATTTGCTTGATAGCAGTCTCAACTTCCTCCGCAGTATAATCCTGAGAAAGAGTCTTGTTCATGTCCACTATGACAACCCGTGGTATATTTTTTGTGACCCGTTGGATCTCTATGGGCCCCGTAGTTTTGAAAATGTTTCGGAAATAATCCAAGGCAATCCGAGCCACTTTATCAGTTTGCTTACACCACTCCCCATGCTCATCACGTAATCCCAGGATAGTATTTCGGCGCTGTCTCTGTGATGCACGGCTGTGAAAAAAGCGCGTATTACGGTCCCCTTCACAGAGCCAGGTGGTGCGAGAGCGTTGGCTCCACATCACTTCTTTTCTTAAGAGTAAGTGGCTGAGCTCATTCCGGAGCAAAACCACCTGGTGGTGATCACCTCCTTGCATGGAAAGGAGCTCGACAGCTTGGAGTTAAGAACGCTTGTCCACCAGCTGCCAGCGAACACTCCCAAAGCTCTGACGACTCCAAGAACTTAGGCGGCGCCAACACCAATTAACACGATTCCACAGGTGTTTCATGTGAGGACCATCTGAATGTGACTGCCAAGCAGCTTCTACAGTACTTCTGCAACCTTCATCCGTTAGCCATATGGATTCAAAGCGGAACATTCTCTTTCTCAGAGTAATGCGAGTTGGGATCGGGGACAACCAC
The DNA here is from genome assembly GCA_907173295.1 of Fagus sylvatica. Classification (NCBI taxonomy): domain Eukaryota; kingdom Viridiplantae; phylum Streptophyta; class Magnoliopsida; order Fagales; family Fagaceae; genus Fagus; species Fagus sylvatica. The sequence goes on from OU015761.1 coordinate 19,741,448, forward strand.
AGCGGCAAATGGTCCGAGAGAGTACCCTGAATGTGATGAACCTGAGCGTCTGGAAATTTTAGAAGCCACTCCGAGTTTGCCACCATACGATCCGAGCGAGCCCATACCGTTGCACCATTTATCCGGTTATTGCACCAAGTAAACTCAGGGCCATGAAAACCCAAATCCTGAAAACCGCAATCATCCAAGACATCCCTAAAAGCCTGCATTTGAGCATCGAGTCTGGGGCATCCACCCCGCTTCTCTGATAAACTGACAAGTTCGTTGAAATCCCCTGTACAACACCAAGGTAAAGAGGACTGACGGGCTAGAGTACATAACATATTCCAAGAGTGGCACCGGTTATGGGTTTCAGGGGCTCCATAGAACCCCGTAAACCTTCAAGCTTCCGTGGTACCTTCATGAACAATAGTATCAATATGACAGAATGAGAAACTTTTGATAGTTAGTGCTAGATCACGCTTCCAGAACAAAACCATTCCCCCACCGCGATTCCGGCGTGGGACAACCAACTTATTTGCAAAAGAGAGTTTACATCGAATCATCTCGAGTTTGTCAGCATCAAGCCATGTTTCAATCACAAACTCGGCCTCGAGATCTTTGTTACGGACTAACTCCGTAAGTTCCTGAACTGTCCGTGGGTTCCCAAGCCCACGGCAGTTCCAAACAATACAATTCATGGCTCCCGGCGGGGCTGTGTGACAGCCTCTGCCGATAGAAAAGTCTCCATTCTACTCTCAATGATAGGACCCCATCGTTTTTTAGCATCCATATCCAGTTCGTCTTCCCCAGCTTCGCGAGAGCGCTTTGCTGGAGCAGTGAGTGCAAGTTTACTAGGTGATTGCCCCGTAATACGTGCTATTTTCTTCCAGGAAGTTTTGGTGGGCTTCGTTTGTGTTGCATTCAAATTGGGTCTCTCTGGGTCGTGTGCTTGTGACTTTAGTGACCTCCTTCCCTTGGGCCCACAGTCCACATCACCCAGATTATTGGCCTTTTCCCCCGTAAAATTCGTTGTTTGAAATTTTTGAATCTCCCTGTCAATCTCTCGTAACTGATCAGCGAAATTTACGGGAGAGAAATGCATCGAAGGCGGGTCAACCAGATCACATCCCTGGGAATTAGTCTTTTCCTTTCCTGGATTCACCTCATCAGTCTCCACCGTAGACGGTGAAGAGCGACTGGGAACCGAACTTGCAACACCTTTCTCCCTGTTAGTCTTCCAATCCGTGGGGACCCCCTTCTTACCCGTCCCCCTGCGACTTCCAGGGATAGATATCATTCGGGTTTTACCAAGGAAATCCGCCGTTGCACGAAGCCAGTCCCCGTACTAGTGTGCGTCTCCAACACCCTCTTCGCGGCTCCAGATCCATTCGTCGCATCTTTTACATCATGGGTCAGGAGTCCACAATGATAGCAAAAATTAGGCAACCGTTCAAACTTGAAAGAGACCCAACCCATTTGACCCCCCTAGCCGAATTCGACGCCCCCGACTTCAGGGTTTTGTACAGTCCAAATGGATACGGATCCTGATATAACTGCCTCCCCCTGCGAAGCCCTCATGGTCAAGGAACTTTTCCACCCTGCCCAATGAACCGCCAATACCCTCCGTCACAGCGCCGATCAAACTCCGTATCGGCAACCAATGGATTTGAACCCAAAACGGAACTGTAGAAAAAACTATAGCATCAATAGAGACATCAAAATCAACCCTCTGCAGGATTACCAGGTGCTTATTGTAAGTCCATGGTTCGTTTAGCAATACCCGTTCCAAATCCAACCCATCTTCAAAACCATCCTATTCTCGCCCATATCTTTCACCGTAAATCCCCTAGCAGTTTTCCACAATGGCTTGAAAGTTTGCGCAATAGATTCAGCATTAACAATTCGTCGAGTAAATAATTTCGCCGCCAAAACAAAGGACAAAGAGCTAAGCGAAGTGTCTAGGTCAAAAGTATCACCCTCGTGTTATGTAAGTGAGAACTGTTCCCACATACTTGCCATGGATTCCATGATAAGTAAGGAGAAAGTGACAAAAGAAAACCAGGTACGACCAAGTAGGGTCACAAACATGTACAGTACGGCTGACGCCAACTTCTACTGTTGGCTAGGATTTCTATCGCCCCAGATTACATACTAACTTAGAGTATCTATTTAATATATATATTGGACCATGATACTTATAAAAAAAAAAAAAAAATTGACTATGTAGTTTCTTAGAACTAATATGACCTAAAAGCGCAATCCACTCTCCAAAACTTCCATCATGAAAAACATCATCTTCCAATTATGATTGGCTGGGTTTTGCTGGATCATCACCTATAACCATCTACAATGATTATTTTGTTATATATTCTTACTTCTTAGTAATGCATATAGTTTAGATCTTTAGATTACTCAATTTATTGAAAGCTCTTTTAACCAAAAAGCGAAAAAAGAAAAAGAAAAAAACATGTGTTGAGTTTCCATTAGGAACTATTATAGGTCTAGAAAATTAAAAGCTAGAAAATGACATTATAAATAATCACAATTCTTATCTTTCAATGTTTTCTTGGAAACAAAAAGTGCAATCATATTAAAAATATTATTGAAGACTACAGTCACAAAATTTGGAAATAATTGATATTTCTTTAATGTCCGTAGCAATGTAAAGTGAGAATCGTGAGATAAGATAAGGAACAACTTTAGCACAGTGCCACAGTCTAATCTAGTAGGCTATGCAAATGAGCACAATAGAATCATTCTAATTGTAGGTATCCATCAATAGAAGGATGGTTGTAGTCTAGGATTTTTGTTTGAATTAAAAACCAATATATCTCATGACACCTCGTCAATTGAGTTTTTTATTAAACAATAAGACATTTTCTTTATTCACAACTTGTAACATCTTTCAATCAAGCCTCATACACCGAAGGAGAGAGGGAGTCAATATTAGAAAAAGTAAAAGCCTATGATTGGGAGGCAAATTTGGCCAAAGCATAAGCAACTAAATTCGCTTTCCTTCTGACCCAAATAAAATCTACACTAGTAAAGTTATGTAAAAGAAATTTAACATCATGAAATATTGCAAACAAAGCCCATGGACAATCATTCAGCTTCCCAATACAAGCATCTAAACAGTTATTTGCATCCCCTTCAATGATACAACGTCAGAAATGACGAGACTCTGCAAGTTGTAAAGCCCATAACATGGTTGACGCCTCAGCTACAATAGGATCTTCTGTAAACATCTTCTTTGTAGTAGACATGATAATCACCCCACTATCGTCTCTAGCAACTATAGCCAGTATTGCTTCATTTCCCAATAGTGCAGCATCTGTATTGAGTTTGACAGTATCATGCAGAGGTTTTTCCAAGCAATCAACAACCTTATTTATCACATGAACCTTTCGTTCAATTGATTTGATAATGGTTATAAGATTAGGTTTAGTATCACTATGCACCACCCTATTATGGTAATTCCATATGGTCTCTAGGGTAAGAGTTATTTGAATAGATGTCTGAACTTGAATTTTCTCATCAGCACTACTCATGCCTTGGGACTGAATAGGAGGGTTAATTACAAGATTGACAATATCATCAGAATTTGCCACATTAAGCCAATCAGAACGTAAACTCCAACAACAACCAAAACAGATGGCTCAAGCTACCTAATAATGAAAAAATAGATGTACACTTGACTCGCTATCTTCATGACATAAAGGACACATATTGTCACATGTACCTAGTCTAGAAGCAATGTTCAGGTTTGTCGGGATTGCATTGTTCCCAATCCTCCAAACCAGCATTTTTAATCTTTCGTGCACCTTTAATTTCCAAAAATCAGCCCACTTCAATCTAGGATTTATCACTGTCCTTTCTTCCTAACAAAGCATATAAGCTGATTTAACGGAAAACAACCTATTCCGGTCTTTAACCTAACTCAACCTCTCCTCCTTAGGTGTGCTTGGGAGAATGATCTTTTTAATAGCTTCCACTAAGTTATCATCAAAGAAGTCTGCAAGCGCAACCTCATTCCATTGCTTGGGATGCTCAGTGATGAAGTTGGAAACCATCATATGTTGCAATGGTATAGAAGCATCCTTAGGAGTTGATTTGAAGTCCTCTAGCAAGGAGATCCACAGGTCCTACCATATGTCTATTGATTTGTCATCCCCCACTAAGTAACAAGCTCCCTTAATGATCACATCTCTAGCTCTCTCTATGGACTTCCAAATTGTTGACGCATTTCTTAGCGGTTCCCTCCTAAGCCAACCTTTTCTAACTTTATACTTTCTCCTAAGAGCTTGCATACAAAGACAGTCATTTCCAATAGCCACCATCCAAGAAAGTTTTGCTATTAAATCATTGGCATGTATGAACCCGAGACCTCCATTCTTCCTGGACTAACATAAATGATCCCACGATTTACATGACAATTATCTACCAAACTCCTTCTTCGAATTCCACCAAAACCTCCTAGCGATAGAGTCCAACTTGTCACAAGTTTTTGCTGGGACCTCAAATGTTGATAAAGTGTATGTTGGGAAGGCTTAGGCAACAGATTTGATCATCGTACTATGGCCAGCCCATGAAAGGCATTTACTTCTCCATCTCAAAAATCTTGCTTCTACCTTCTCATGGAGGAATTTAAAATCCTTAGATCTATTCCTTATAGTAAATAGACGAGCACCCAAGTAACTTGTATCCTTTGGTAAGGATTTCATTTGCAGAATTTGCTTCAAAACTCTCTGCTTCACCCTAAGGACCACCTTTGAGAAAAAAAACACCATTTTTTTATTTTTAATTTTATATAATCTGCCCTGACCACCTGCAATAGCTTTCTAAGCACCCATTTGGAGTTTCCAACTCATGAGTACTCTTTAGAGAACAACATAATTTCAATAGCATACATTACATGGGAAATATCCATGCCACCCCGATTCATTTTAACACCATTAAAATTTCCCCTTAGTAGTTCTCTATCAATAAGCCTCGAAAGAACTTCTTGACAGAGTATAAACAATTATAGGGACAATGGGTCCCCTTGCCTTTGTTGGCTTGAAACTATCAGTTCTTCCATTCACAAGTACTGATGATTGCACAGTCAAAACACACTCTAAGATCCAGTAAACAAATCTGGTAGGAAAGCCAAATTTCGGAGCACAGCAGCTAAAAACTTGTAGTTTACTATGTCGTATGAAAAAACTCTAAATAGCCTTTGTCACCGCATCCCCAACTATTGCCCAGTATTCTTTATACAATAGAACAGAAAGCCCATCGGGTCCTGGGGCTTTCTATGCAAGCATGCTCAGTCAGGTGTCCTTGATTTCCTGGTTTGCGGGAATTCTACAAAGCTCGGTTGCATCATCTCCTGAAATGGAGTTTGGAATCAAGTTCTCCAAGTCTGGTGGGAAGTTAGTCTCTTCCTCCCTAACTAATTCCTTGAACTTGTCCAAAAAGTGCTCCCCAATTTCCTTAGAATTATGGATCCAAGTACTCGCATCATTTCTATGTGCATCAATATTGTTTTGCCTTCTACTGATGATAGTAGATAATTGAAAAAAAAAAAAAAAAAAATTAGAATTTATGTCCCCCTCCTTCAACCAACATTCTCGAGACTTTTGCTTCCAAAGCATCTCATTTCTAACAAACCATAGTTTTGCCTCAGTGGCAACATTGGCCTTCGTACACTCCATTGCTTGAATAGATACAATCTGATCAGTTAGCTCCATGATTTTGCTCTAGCAGTGACCAAATACTTCCCTATTCCATTTCCTTAAAGCAATTCTAGTTGAGATTCTTGCTTACTGTACAACCTAGAGCAAGGTGGCCCAGAATGCTCTTTCTTCCATGCATCCTTAATCAGATCATGGGTTCATGGATCTCTAGTCCAAGCTGCCTCAAACCTAAAAGGCAGGCATTAATTGATCAGCTGGATTGGTGTCTAATAAGAGTGGGCAATGATTTGATTTCCTTCAGGTAATTGGTGTCAAACATGATTTCCTTCAGGTAATTTGGGCAAGAGCTATTACCCATTCTTCCACCCAACTTATCCACATCATCAAGTATCATATTAAAATCCCCCATGCACATCCATGGATCACCCATGGACTCCAATAAAGCACACAAATTCTCCCAAACCTTCTTCCTCTTCACGTAATATGGAGGACCATAGGATTAGGGATGTCAAATGGGTGGATTTGGTTGGATCTTTAAAAATCAATTGCCCATTTAAACTTATTTAACAAAGTATGTATTACCCATACCCAACCCAACTCAATTATCTAAGGTAAAACCCAACCCACCCATTTACCCAACAATTTTACGTATGTATATGGTAAAAAATATCCTAAAATCTCTAAAATGACAAATGTAACCCTATAAAAATGACAAAAATACCCCCAAATGATTAATAGGTGAATTTGGGTAAATTTGTTAGATACCCAATAAGCAACCCAGTTAAAATCCAATTAAACCCAACTTAATTGGTCCTAATTGGGTTTTAGCACCCATTTACCCATTTATTTAAATAAGTGGGTTTGAATGGGTAATTAGTGAGTGGGTTGGATGGATTAATGGGTTTGGGCATATTTTATCACCCCTACTCTCAATACAACTCTAGTTTTTTATTCCCAAATGTTATAACTTTGAATCAAATAATTATCTGTTTGAGACAACCCCCCTTTTTTTTTTTTTTTTTTTTTTTTTTTTTTAATAAAGGTAACCTTTATCCGAAATTGGGAGAACTAAAAATAATAATTCAGGATACAACTAAAGGAAAACATATGTAAGTGAAAGCGTCGAGACTTTCCAAGAGTAAGCCCAATTGAACCAACTAAATTACCTGAAGCACAAACGAAATAGTAGGTAAGAAGTATGACTCTGAAATTGGATATAAACAAAACTTATTATAGGAGGGAATGGATGTTAAGAAAGTAATGAGAAAAAGGGGTTTCATCATAAATCTCTTTTATTTTGTGCAAAAGACATAAAGAAGCCGACTATGAGATGTGGTGGTTGAGTTCTTCCACTCAAGTTACATCTAGTAATTTTTTTATTAATGTAACATTATTTAATAACTTTTTATTGAATTAATATTTTAAAAATCTCACAATTAATTACACGTACTCTTTGTTGTTAACATGCATGCCAAGTTTTACGTTAATCAGATGTTGCTTATTATTCGATTTATAACCTTCTATTTTGTGTATAATTTTAAAATACAGAACACTTGAAATGTAAATATATATAATATATATATATACACACACAATACAAAAAAAAAAAAAAATGCATAAGCTAAATAGACTTATAGAAAAATTAGTCCATATATTCAGCGTTTTAAATTCTTAATAGAGTAGTGTATACAAAAAAGAAGAAGCACAACATTGCGTACCCTTTATTTTTTCAATGTGAAACTTTTTGTAAGATTTTTGTTTTCTTCGTAACAAAACCAAATCTCACATAGATAAAAAGATGTGTTATCCATGATTTTACTTATAAAGAGCCAAGTTTCATATTACAATCTTAAGGTACAAAATCTTACCAAAAAAAAAAAAATTCTTGAGGTACAAAGTCCCTCAACATTTATAGTTCATATGACAATTAAAGAGTAAGCATTTATAAATTTCTTTTTTTGAGTTACAAATATAAGTAATTTTTTAGAATAATTAGACTCACAAACTAATTAGGTAAGCCTTACACTTTTGAAGAATTAAACAAACCTTTTGCATTCCTAATCCAAATTAAAATATAAGAAAACAAAAGGCTAGCTTGTCTTAAATAAATAAATAAAAAGACATACCAGATAATGAAAAACATTGAATTAGAAACAATACACTGAAATTGCTGTCGTTCACTCCAAACATATATAAAATGGATTGTCCACAAACCTTTAACACTAGTCTTAATCATCCAAGTCAAAATACAAGAAAACAGACGACATACCAGATAATTAAAAACATTGAACTACGTACGAACACTACAATGAACATGCCATTGTTTATTTCAAACATATATATAAAAGAGGTTTTTCGTTTTTCCAGTCCATGCAAGCTTGAGATCCCCTTAATGGTGCTTAATTTTCCATAACCTTTATGTGCAATCCCTTCCCGAATCCTATGAAAGGATTTCGACAGATGTCTCCTCCCATGATTTTCATCCACCTACAGGAAACAAGAATTTAACTGATTATTATGTAAGAGAGAGAGAGAGATGCTACTTAATGGTGTTGAAAGAAACAACGTAGAAGAAGAAAAAAGTACCTATATTTTGTGACCAAGACATGGATGAAGATGGCCAAAAAGACCCGAGTGTACTCAGCACCTGCACATTGCTTCATTCCTTCACCGAAAGGCATGAAATTCTTTGACATTTCATTTGATTTACGGTCCTATATTTCATCACGACATAGATGTGAAAAAAAAGGGAGCAAATACATCTGCTAAATATGAAAGGATATCAAACTAAAATGCCACTCAAAATTTGTAAACAAAAAAAAAAACGTAAAATAAGTATTCAAGCAAAAGAAAAATGGACCAACTACATTTTTCGGTTTTGAAATTGGTATGTACCAGAATTCAATAGTAACTTGTATGGCAAAAAAATGATTTTGATAGAGTAGCAATTGATCTCTTATTTAATTAGTATTTAGTAAATCAAATTTGCTTTAAAAAATCTAAGAGAAATAATCCGGACTTATCACATTCAAATTAACTATTGCAATTAATTTAATTTTCACCTTCCAACGCCATGGATTAAAAGCAAGCGGATCGTTGAATATTTCTGAGTTTAAATGAAGAGCAGAAGTGGCAATCATAATGGGCCAACCTGCTGGAATTGTGTAGCCTGCAAAATACATATACTACTTCTAGTGTTACAAATTTCAAAAAAAAAAAATTTTGTTAGAGTTGTTTTTTAATTTTTAATATCATAATCAAAAAACGCCAGATTGTTTTATTGTAGGCTGTATTTGAACTCAAATTCCTTATTAGATGATAAGAGACTATACTAATTGAGTTAACTGAAACCTACAAATTAAGATAAGATTTAAGATTATAAGAAATTACCATTTACTTGGACATCCGCTAGTGTTCTTCGAAACAAACCAGGTGTCATATTTCCCAGCCTAAGCACCTCGTTGATAACCTATAAATCCCACAAAGAATCAAGGTTTAAAATTCATAAAAAAGTGATTTTTATGTTGAGGTTATTGAACATACTTGAAGTGTAAAAGACATCGATTTATATTCATTCCATGTGATTGAGGAACCCGGTTTCTCTCTTTTTTTGAGAATTGCTTCATGCTCAACCTGATAAATTAACATTGAAGTTAAAGTAGTTATGCAAGATTGGGAAAAAAAGAAAAAGAAAAAGAAAAAGTGTTTATATAAGTACATGTCTAAAAAAACATACAATTAGTTCTTGCAACACATCAGGGTTCTCATCAAGTAACTTGAATGTTAATGTTGTCATGGTCGAAATTGTGTCAAAAGAGACATAAAGAAGCCCAAAAAATAGTTGAACCACAAAGTCCTCTGTTAAGAAATCCTGAGAATTCATGTCTTGAATGACATGGTCTAGGAAATCTCCTTGACGCTTCTCTGGAGGAGATGCAAGCCGTTGCTTCAACACTTCCCTAACCATATTCATTGCTTTCTTGCGATCCTGATCAACAAGTCACAAATTAAGACAACAATTAATTACAATATATTATGTGTCTGAATTTTTTTTATTTTGATAATGACATGTTAAGATTGAGGGACCATAAAGTGGAATACTCAGTCAAACGTATGATTTTTATTCTGATAGGATAGATTTATCCTCTCAATCTCCTTTCCTTTCCTTTTATAACATTAAACATGCAATAATAATTTAAGATTAGCATTAGAAAAAAAACATATAGTGGTTACCTTCATACATTTGTAGTAAGCGGTGCCTGGAAAGTTTAAGGGAAATGACATTAGACCCCCTACCAATGAGATGTATGAATCAGTTATTTTCTCGGATGATTGTTGGGGATCATAACTAATCAGCTGCTTTGCACCAAACTCAAGTGCCATCTATCTTGTCCAAAAACTCAAGTGTTAATCATTATAATAACAGTAAAACAGTATATACAAAGCTACTATGACCTCAGCCTGTTTTTGATCCTAATTAAAAGGTGATAAAGGTATATATGCATGGTCAAATAGGGCATTTTTTCCATTCATGCAGTCGGTATGATTTGAATTTAAAAAGTAGTACTTTTATGTGGATGCGTTTTTACTAGCTTGGTGTACATGAAAATCTAAGCTAAATTTGAGTTTTAATTTTTCTTTTCAAGTAATAGAAGAAGTCATAGAGTTGCAATTGTTATGTACTTACAGTCGCAGATGCATATTTCACATTGATTGATGCCTGGCACGACCAATTGTGTAGGACTTTTTGTACCATCTCTTCCAATTGCGGGAGCAACTTTTCCTTGAGGGCAATGACACCAAAATGATTCAAAGTCATGCTCCTCACATACTTGTGAATGTGAGCCACATTAGTACTAGGCTACTAGCTCCCTCTTGTTCAAAGATCTTGGCAAATGAGTCCAAGTACCATGATTCAAACAATTTCCAATCTTCTTGAAAGATGAAATGGTTGAATTGTGGGTCAGCTGACACTCTGACCTGTCGGCCTGCTACACTTGTTCGAAATATTGGCCCATATCTAAATGGTTCAAAAACACACCGCGAAGATGAGAATAAAATGAGTCACTATGTGATAATTAAATTTAACTAGGTAATCTGCGCGTTGCTGCGGGTGCATTTAATAATATCAATCCAATGAAAATCTTCTACCAAAGAATAAAAGTTGTAACTAATTTCATCTCTTATGTAAACAATTTTGAAAACTTACTATTGTCAGTTAACTCTTCACATATACCCAAATTAGTCACTTCAACATAAAAGATCAGTCACACACCAGATATATAAAATATAATATAACATTTTTAGCTTGTTCTATTCCACAAATTTCTTGCCATGTGAAATATTTTACAAAATATCTTATACATGATTTATCCTAGATGTAAAAATACAAACCAAATCGTGCATATGTAAGTCCATTTGTCATTCAAGCAAACAATCAGCCATAAAAGTGAGTAATTTGAAAAGGCAATAGTATACATTAAAATACTTGTTTATTTAACAAGTAATAACATGTTAAATTCTATAATTAAGACTTTAAGAATATGAAACAATTTCAAGTACACAATGGCAGATTTGTAGTCCTGGACTAGTGAATAATCATTCTTTAACAATAGTTTACATAACAATTTTTTAGGAGTAATGAATACCTTTGTAATCTTTTTTTCAAAAACGGTACAATGTCGAACGAGTAGCCGGCTTCCATTAACTGCAGTGTCTCACCAATGAAAGGTAGACCCATTGAGCCAGGTGGAAGAAGTCCATTGCATTTAGGATTGTACCATTTGTAAATCATATGCACAACCCATGCAACCCCGAATGCCAAAACCCAAGATCCAGCGATCCAGATCATCCTAAACAAAACAAAAATTTAAAGCAAAGTAAGAGAGAGACAGAAAAGCAAGCACATTCACCAAAAAAAAGAAGAAGAAGAAGGAAGCAACCTTAATGTCCAATCTGCGCTGTGTGTACCCAATATCAAGACCAACTCCATATATATAGAGAGAACAAAGGTTATGGATGGGAAATGTCATCCCTGCCCATGCTCTGGCAAGAAAAGCAAAGGAAGTTCATGTCTTAATGTTTGGTAGATTTATCATTAATATCATAATTTCAAACTATTAATATATTTTGGCCTTTAGGTGTGCGTGTCACATATATGATATGCCACACTTCACACTTCATGCACACAACTGACCACGTGTTTGCTTCGCCTAACTATGACTTGGGACTTGGGACTTAATGCATGCCCAATTAATTGGCAAATCTATTGAAATCAGATCAAGATCAGCTGATATTAGAGCAGTAATGCAGCAAATATAAGTCAGATCCAATAAACTTATAGTTCATGTACTGATATGATCAGATTAGCTCCAGCTGCTATGACATGCATCTTTGTATATATTAATGGTTCATTTGTAAATAATTGACATTAGTGTAGTGGAATACAGCTGTCTTTTCCATAGTGGTAGATTAGATATTAGTGGAATTATTTTAGTTAGTGGGAGCGGTTATTTTGTAATGCAGAGACAGAGTTAGTTTCTTTCTTTTTTTACTGTATATAAGAACAGAGTTGTTTTCTCTATAAATTAATCAAGCAAGCATTGCTAATCATTCGAGAGTCTTCCTTTGCACTCTTCCTTTCTGCCATTTTTCTTCCTTTCTCATTTCTTCTCTACTTGCATTTCTAATATGATATCAGAGCTATGTTACCATGATTGATTGATCTTCGATAGCCAATTTTTCTCTTCCTTCTTCTTCTGGCTTCTCTTTTCTCAATCTAGGTTTTTACAATGGCATCTACTGAGTCTTCTTCTTCCTCTAGTTCTACTCGATCAGTTTCTGTGGATGATTCCAGTGGTCCTTATCATCTTCACAGTGGAGATTCACCAGGGCTCATTTTGGTTCCCAAACAATTGACTTCCGAGAACTATCACTTATGGAAGAGGGCCATGACCAAGGCTTTGTCTTCAAAGCACAAATTAGGATTTGTGACTGGTTCTCTCTTGCAACCAAATGATCCTAATGATCCTCTTTATGAGAAATGGATTAGATGCGATGATACAGTTGTAGCATGGATTACAAACTGTTTGTGTGAAGAAATTTCAGCAAGTGTTGCTTATCTGAACACTGCTAAGGAAATCTGGGATGACCTCCAAGAAAGATATTCTCAAAAAAATGGCCCTAGAGTGTTCCATCTGAAACAAGCAATCTCTGCTTTGAAACAAGATCAGCTCAGTGTGGGTGCTTATTACACTCGGCTCAAGGGTTTCTGGGATGAATATCTTAACTATAGGCCTATACCTGGATGTAGTTGTGGAGCAAAATGCACTTGTGCATTACCTAAAACTCTCACTGAGTACCAACATTATGACTATGTGATGAGCTTTCTCATGGGGCTGAATGAATCTTTTATTCATGTAAGAGGACAGATCTTGCTGATGGAGCCATTACCTTCAATCAATAAGGTATTCTCAATGATTCAAGCTGATGAAAAGCAAAGGGGTGCTGGTATTTTACCCCTTCCTTCCATTGAATCAACTGCATTATTTTCCAAGGCAGAAACTCCATCAATTCTCCATCAACCTATTGACAACAATTCACTAGCTCTTTTCTCAAGGAATGACAGTGCAAGACAATTTCAGTATGGCAAAAGGGATAGACCCACATGTTCTCATTGTGGTTTTAAAGGACATATAGCAGAGAAGTGCTATAAGTTACATGGGTATCCCCCAGGTTATCGTGGGAAAGGAAAAGTTAATGCAGCTGCTAATCAGATTTCAGGACCTTCTGCACAAAGTTTTGGAGAAAATTCAAAGAATTAGTCTCAATTGGCTGCTCAATGCCAACAGTTCTTAACCATGTTGAATACTCAGAACAATGCCCAAGGTTTCACTGATTCTCATACTCAAACTCCTTACCAAGCACAAGCAGCAACTACTCTTACCATGAAACAGCCAGCTTCTCATCCTTTGCCTAACCTAGTAGGTATGCCTTTGTGTCTATCTTCTTGTAGCAGACCTAGTCTTGATCATTCTGTTTTCTCTACTGAACTATGTCCCAAATCAATTGTTAAATCAAATGAATGGGTTATAGATACAGGAGCTACTGATCACATGGTCACTTCCACTCAATTTTTTACTACTATGACCACTGTGACAAATGTTTCAGTCACTCTACCAAATGGTTTCACTGTCATGGTTACACACATTGGCAGCATTCAATTGACATCTTCTTTATTGTTACATGATGTCCTTTGTGTTCCTTCTTTTGACTTCAACCTTATTTCAGTCTCCAAAATCACCTCCATTATGCCTTGTTGCATTATTTTCTTGTCCAACTTGTGTTTTATACAGGACCTACTACAATGGAAGATGATTGGTTTGGGTAAGCAAAAAGGTGGACTCTACATTCTGCAGCAATCTTCATCTCCATGTCTTCCAGCTCCACAAGTTCTTTCAACTTGTATAGATTCTAATAAAACCTTGTATAGCAGTAATTTTGTCAGGCATTCTAATGACTCCTTTCATGTATGGCATTGTAGACTTGGTCATCCATCCTCTACAAGAATGTCTTTCATTTCAAAAATTTTACCTTTTGTTTCTGGTTCTGTCAATTCTGTTCATGATTGTAAAATTTGTCCATTAGCAAAACAGAAGAGATTGCCTTTTCCAAATAATAATAATCTGTCTACAAGTGCTTTTGACATTCTTCATGTTGATATTTGGGGCCCTTATTTTGTTCCTACCACTCATGGGCATAAATACTTTCTCACTTTGGTTGATGATGCTACTAGAACCACTTGGGTTTACTTAATGAAATTAAAATCAGAAACTAGGTCTCTTTTACAGTCCTTTATTCTTATGATAGAGACTCAATTTGGTTCTACTATTAAGTGCATTAGAAGTGACAATGGCCATGAGTTTTCTATGATTGAATTCTACACTTCTAAAGGCATTCTTCACCAACATTCTTGTGTTGAAACTCTTCAACAAAATTCTGTTGTTGAAAAGAAACATCAACACATTTTAAATGTGGCTAGATCTCTTAGGTTCCAAGCTCATTTGCCTATTAGATTTTGGGGGGATTGTGTACTGACTGCTGTGTACCTTATCAATAGATTACCATCTCCTCTTCTTTCAAGCAAGTCACCTTATGAATGCCTTCTGCATAAACCTCCTAGTTATTCTCATTTAAAGGTCTTTGGTTGTCTATGTTTTGCCTCAACTCTAACTGTTGGCAGACATAAATTTGATCCTAGAGCTAAGCCATGTGTTTTTCTAGGTTACCCTGCTAGTGTTAAAGGTTATAAGCTCTATGACCTAGCTTCTCATCAATTCTTTGTTTCTAGGGATGTAGTTTTCCATGAAACTACATTTCCTTTTCAACCCAAATCTCTTCCTTCCACTACATACTCTTTTACTCCTTCTTCATCTACCATTATTGAACCTTCTTTTAATCACCCATCTTCATCCACTCTTCCTCCCATTTCAGATCCTTTTAATATTTCCTCACTTGATTCCCATGATGCATCTGTTTCTAATCCTTATATTTCTGCTGTGCCTATCCTAGATTCTAATGTTCTTGATGCATCCCTTTCTCAATCTGATGATCATCATTCTATTCCTTCAATTGATCATTCTTCTCCAATTAATGATACTCATTCTTCTCCCATTCTGAGAAGATCAACTAGAATCATTAAACAACCTTCTTATCTTCAAGATTATCACTGTCAATTAGCTGTTGCTGCTGCTGCTTCACCCGACCTTTCTCCTCCAATAGCAGGTTCTGTTGGTTCAGGTAAACCTTATCCCTTCTCTCATACTCTTTCTTATTCCAACTTGTCTTCTTCCCATAAATCATTTGCCTTGGCCTTGTCTTCACACACTGAACCTACTAGTTTCCAACAAGCCAATGCTTCTTCTCATTGGCAAGAAGCCATGAATGCAGAATTGGCTGCTCTTGAGGCCAATAACACTTGGGTTATCATTGAGTTGCCCCTTGGTAAGCAACTCATTGGGTGCAAATGGGTGTATAAGGTTAAGCTCAAATCAGATGGCACTTTGGAGAGGTATAAAGCCAGACTTATAGCTAAGGGCTACACTCAACATGAGGGTCTTGATTATTCTGAAACATTCTCTCCTGTAGCTAAGTTCACCACAGTAAGAACTCTTCTTACTGTAGCTTCTGTCAAGGGCTGGTCACTCACACAACTTGATGTGAATAATGCCTTCTTGCATGGAGATCTTCATGAAGAGGTGTATATGGTTCTTCCCCCTGGTTTTCCCAGCGAGGGGGAGAATAAAGTTTGTTTGTTGAAGAAGTCCATCTATGGTTTAAAACAAGCATCTAGGCAATGGTTTGCCAAATTTTCATCAACTATCCTCAAACATGGATTTACTCAATCCAAATCAGATTATTCCCTTTTTACCAGATCCAAGGGTTCTTCCTTCATTGCTCTTTTGGTGTATGTAGATGACATCTTGATAGCTAGCAATGATTTTGAATCTGTGAATGCTTTAAAACATTCTCTCCATGCTGAGTTCAAGCTTAAAGATCTTGGTAATTTGAAATACTTTCTTGGCCTAGAAGTTGCAAGGACTGCTAAGGGCATTTCTTTATGCCAAAGGAAATATACTTTGGAGATCATTTCAGATAGTGGATTGCTGGGAACAAAACCAGTGAAAACTCCAATGGAACAAAATCTGAAATTAAGTGCAATTGATGGTATACCTCTTGAAGATCCATCACAGTACAGAAGATTGGTTGGAAGACTATTGTACCTAACTGTTACCAGACCTGACATATCCTTTAGTGTATAGAAACTGAGCCAGTTCATGTCTAAACCATCTGATTCTCATCTACATGCTGCTCATAGAATTCTGAAATACCTTAAAGGAACACCTGGTCAAGGTCTGTTCTTCCCATCTTCTAATGATCTGCAATTAAAAGCCTTTTCTGACTCAGATTGGGCTGGCTGCATTGACACCAGAAGATCTGTGACTGGATATTGTGTATTCCTTGGAGAATCTCTTATTTCTTGGAAATCCAAGAAGCAACATACAGTCTCTAGGTCCTCGGCTGAAGCTGAATATAGAGCCATGGCTGCAAGTGTTTGTGAGTTGATGTGGCTGGTACCATTATTGAAGGACTTCCAGATTGATCATACCAAGGAGGCTCTATTGTTCTGTGATAGTCAGGCTGCTATTCACATAGCAGCTAATCCCGTTTTCCATGAGAGAACAAAACACATTGAACTTGACTGTCATCTTATCCGTGAAAAGATTCAAGATGGTTTGATTAGAACTCTTCATGTCTCTTCTCAAAACCAAGTTGCTGATTTAATGACTAAGCCATTAGGATTTCCTTTATTTGATTCATTGGTTAACAAGATTGGAGCAATAAATATATATGCTCCATCTTGAGGGGGAGTATTGAAATCAGATCAAGATCAGCTGATATTAGAGCAGTAATGCAGCAAATATAAGTCAGATCCAATAGACTTATAGTTCATGTACTGATATGATCAGATTAGCTCCAGCTGCTATGACATGCATCTTTGTATATATTAATGGTTCATTTGTAAATAATTGACATTAGTGTAGTGGAATACAGCTGTCTTTTCCATAGTGGTAGATTAGATATTAGTGGAATTATTTTAGTTAGTGGGAGCGGTTATTTTGTAATGCAGAGACAGAGTTAGTTTCTTTCTTTTTTTACTGTATATAAGAATAGAGTTGTTTTCTCTGTAAATTAATCAAGCAAGCATTGCTAATCATTCGAGAGTCTTCCTTTGCACTCTTCCTTTCTGCCATTTTTCTTCCTTTCTCATTTCTTCTCTGCTTGCATTTCTAATAAAATCAAACAAAAACAAGAAGGTATCACCAAAAATGAACAACCCAATTAATTGACATTTGACAATCAAGCAAAACCCATAAAAGCTATAAGCTTGTCACTAAAAACTGATAAAAGAAAAGAAAAGAGCAAATGAGCTTGAATTATTATCTTCTTAAAGACGAAAACCTCATCTCTAGAGACACATGCAGTTGGCAAAAATATATTTGGCCTATTGACTATTGAGTACGCATGCTTTGCTATGTAGCTTTTTGTACGATTCTCTTTATTGAGTATGGGCAATTAGGCATATGATATGGAATTTTGACCCTCAATCACACGATTCACCCACTGCTTTGTGAATTTGACTTGGACTTTGGCTCCTTCTTGGGTCCATCGTGGTTTTTCAAATCACTACAGTATTCTTTTTTTTTTTTAATTATGAATTGAACTTGTCACATGGTACAAGAATATTTTTACTTCCAATTTTGTCTATGACTCTATGTCAACATGGGCATTTGGTGGTCCACATGTGCTTCTTATTCCCTAATTACATCAAAAATTTGTTATGGTTTATGCTACTCTATTTGGAGGTATCGTATATTTGACTGTTCAACTAAGGACTAAGGAGTCACCATAAGTATTTTTTTAAAAACCAAATATGAAAATGAAACATTTTTTCCCGAGATATTTGAACACTATTTTTTTATACTGATTGTTGCTTTAAGACCATTAATCTAATCTATTCATTCACTTTTAAGCACGAAACACTATTGTGATTTTGCTAAATACCAATAGAAAGGATGATCTTAAATCATACCTTTTAATAGGTGTCTTCCATACATTTTTAAAAATAATCTTATATTTGATAAGGAAAAGAAATAAAAAGAGAAGAACTATAAGATTGTAATTGAAAAACCCATAAAAGCTATAAGATTGTAATTTAAAAAAGAAAAAGAAAAAAAAGAGCAAATGAGATTGAATTTTTATCTTCCTAAAGAAGAAAATTAAACCTTATATATAGACACACAATTGAAATATATAATTGGCCTATCGAGTTTGCATGCTTTTCTACTTTTCTTTTAGTATATTCTCTTCTTATTGAGTAACTTACTAGCTTTTAGCTTACAAACTATGACATCCTATATTCTCAATTAATGATTTATTAATATTAAATGTTAATATTGAATTGGTAATTTGGTGTTTTAATTCTTATTGAGTATGCAAAGTATCCCTAGAATTTTCAATTTTGACACTCAATCACAGAACTCACCCACTCTGCTTTGAGAATTTTGAGTATGCAAGGGAATATATAATTGGCCTATTTCCCTTTTTGGCATTTAACTACACAAATTAACAAATTAACTTGATAGGATATTGCCCGTTTTGGCATTTAACCACACTATAATTATGCACTTTTTGGCATTTAACCACACAGACTTGTGTAGTTACGTACACTTACAAGCAATTACATATAAATCTTTATACAAATAATACAAAAATTAATGACTTTGAAATTTTCTTGCACATCTCGCAAGTTAATTACAACTTTAGAAAAAAAAAAATTATTTTTTTAATTGAAAACAAAAACAAAGAGCCTTTGACCAAGGCTAGGCCCAGTAACCCTGAAATGTAAATATAGAATATAGATGATATGGCTAGGTTCATTCATTGTTTCTTTTTTCTCAAATATATATATATATATATATACTACAAAAAAAAATCAACATATAGAGGCGGTTTTGAAAAACCTAAAACCGCCTCTGTATATTATACAACCGCCTCAATAGACATGAATGCTCTATAGAGACGGTTTTAAAACTGTCTCAAAAAATATCAAATACGACTATCTAACTACTGTCTCAATAGACATGGGTGCTTTATATAGGTGGTTTTTAAAACCACCTCTATAGAAAATAGAGGCGGTTTTTACTACTGTCTCAATAGACATGGGTGCTCTATATAGGTGGTTTTTAAAACCACCTCTATAGAAAATAGAGGCGGTTTTAAAAACCGCCTCTATAAGTAATATGGTCTGTAGAGGTGGTTTGGAAAACCGCCTCAGCTAGGTTTTGAAATTCATCTCAATTTATCTATTGAGGCGGTTTTATAACCGCCTCTATAACCAATTTGGTTCTCCTAATACACAATACCACAATACAAAAAATATCATACTAACACATATATATATACCATAATCAAATTCCAATTATAGACAAGAATAATTATTATGTCCACACTAGAACATAAATGTCAATAATATCTTCATCATATATATAACACAAACAAGCTATTAAAAGTTTCAAACTATTTAATAATTTCAGTAGAACACTTCACTTGAACATACTCAAGCTCAAAACTAGCATTCCTCCTCAAAATGCTAGTGAATTAGTACTCAAGCTAATCTTCAAAACTAGCATGTAGTGACAAAACCCACACTTCTGTACTATCATGCTTGGGCAACTGGTAACAATTGAAGCTTCAATACAACTGTATTGGCATTTAATATTATGGAAGTTTGGATTTGACCATGGCATGACGGAAGGAACAAGTTTGGGAAATTATGTTATAATTAGGTTAAAGTAGTGCACTACTGTACAACCTAGCTCTAAGTTGCTTCTAAATCGATTCCTAACATTTTATACTTTTATGTCCTAAATGATGTTGTTTTGTTTGGGTTAACGACAAGATTCTAACGTATTTTTACAGAAGGATCTCATTGATGTTGTTATGATAATATTCAGAAGTGTAAATTGCAAGTTTTCATAGTTAAGGACCAATTTAAAAACAACCTCAAACTTAGAGGACGTAAATAGTATTTTGGCCTTGTAATTATGATGTTTTATTTGTGAAGAAGTTAAGGAGAAGTATGTGATGTTGTTTGTTAGTAACTTTGGTGGTCTAACTTAGCTAACAAAACACTAGTTCTTTTCCTTTTTTTAATTATGACAGGTATATATAAATAGAACCAAGATTAGGAGAGACATGAAGTTGATCCGCAATACAAGCAACCACAAGGCACTGGGGACTCGAATAAAAAACAAAAGGACCCCCGAACAAATCTTTGAGGGACCAACCAGTCAGAACATTGGAGGCATTAATTGTTGGCCCCTCTCTTAACCCAGGAGAACGACCACCCACGGTGGGAGTGTGGGACTCAAAACAAGACAAAATATTTGCACAGCAACTACGAATTCTCTAGTACACATCTAACAAATTATGTCTAAGAGCATCAATACAAGACTTTGAATCGCTCTCCACATCCACAACATCCCAACCACCACTTACAGCCAACAAAGAAGCCCAAAGAATAGCTTCAGCCTTTGCTTGGAGAAGGGAGGTGGTATAAACTTTTTCTAAAATAGCCAAAATCTCTAGCCACAATAGCGATCAAAGAGAAATGGGCTCCCATTGCAGAGTCACAATTAAACTTTAATTTACCTTGATCGGGAGCATTCCAAGCAACAGAATGGTTAGGGGAGGAATGAGGCTCAATGATTCTCTTACTTGCCCAATGCTCATCACCTTTAGATTTTAGTGCTTTGTTCACGTTATCCAACTCCATCAACTTGCCTTCATGCACCCTCATGTTCCTTGATCCCTAGATTTGCTAAAAAAAGAGATCTCCAATAATCACAAATTTTTCAGTTGCCTCAAGTTCTAATCTCATGTCCACTAAGAGAGAAAAGGAAGGTTTCAATCATTCCTAATGGATTAACCAGTGGAAAACAATCAGTTTTGATACACTATTTAGTCCCAAACCATAAGGCTCATGCAAGTGGGCATTCCTAAAACAAATGGATGGATGTTTCTAGTTGTTGCTCGCAAAGGCTGCAAGAAATGTTTATAATGGGATTGAATGTAAATTTTAGTTTGGATATAAAATGAATTTGTAAAATCCTTCTCTATACAACATGTTGGTTGAATCAATTACAAAAAACATTAAATGTGGGAATATTTCAGAATCCCGCGTTCGGTGATTTCTGATAACATGTGTTTTGAGGGGATTTTGAGCGGAATCTTTAGATACAAATCCCAGTAATAAATCACACCCGTAATTGAGAATTTCTCCTTTCTAAGTCAAACCCAGTAATTGAAATCCCTCACCCCAAATTCCGGTTCCTCCCCAAATTCCGGCTCCAAATTTCACCCAAACACACTACAAAGTCTTTTTTTGTCATGGATGCGAAGCTTCCATATTTTTGCCTTCACCGAATTGTTATGGCTTGTTAGGGTGTCATGGTTTGATTCTTTATATGCAGACTTTACTGAAAAATCACCATTTGATGTCTTGAGCCACACCCATCAGTCCTCATGTCCCCTGCTCCATCTTGGAGTATTCTTGATTGCTAGAACAATAACATCATCAAAAAGAAGCTTTAGCTTATCTTCATTCCAACTTTCCTTGTTCTGGTTCAATAGTTGGCCTACAGCTAGACATTGGATGGTATCAAAATTCTCCCATGGTTGTGGTAGAAAGCAAGGAGCATCTGGGATCCAAGGGTCTCCCCAAACCAAAGTGTTTTCCCCTGAACCCACCAGCCTACAAGCTCCTTGGATTAGGTGGGGACGCACATTTTCTAAGCCTCTCCAAGAGAAAGAAGCTGACTTGGCTGGAAGAGATTGAAGCCATTTGTTCCCCACTTTGTACTTAGCCCTCAACACCTTTACACAGAAGCTGTCACGCTCAGAAAGGACCCACCAAGCCAGTTTGGCTATCACTGCTTCATTGAAGCGTTTGAATGATCTAAACCCAAGATATCTTTCACTCAAAGGCTTACACAATTCAAACCATGTTGGAGGTGTAAGAAACCTATTGCTTTTTTTCATGGGACCCCACCAAAATTTCAAAACGATAGCATCCATATCTTCAAATAGCCGTTTAGGGAATTTAAAGGAAGCCATGCCATAGATAGGAGTCGCTGGCTTGGGCCACGGATTTAATCAGTGTGGCTCGGCCCATCCAAGATAGGCATTTCCCTTTCTAATCATTTACCCGAGCTTCCAATCTCTCTTAATAAAGGATAGGTCTCTGGACTTATTTGATGAGAGGAAAAGAGGTAGCAACCCGAAATATTTCGAGTCCTTTGGGAGATGTTTGAAACCCCATTGATTCTTGATTTGGCGAATGAACTGAAAATGCACTCCTTTGGAAACAAAGATTCCTGTGATTTATCTCGCTCTAGTTTTTGTCCTTGAATGTGGAGGTTTTCACTAATATATATACCAAATTTCATATTTAGGAAGGACTAATTCTCCTTAATTTGGTTTCAGTCTATTTATTTTCCATTTTCTTATACTAATTGATGCCATAATTAAAGACCAGTAATCTAATCTATTCATACACTGTTATGCACGAAACAATAGCTAAATCCAATACAAAAGATGATCTCAAATCATACATTTTAATAGTTGTCTTCCCTAGATTCTTAATAATACTCTCATGTTTTATAAGGAATGTGCAGAACGAGACATGTTACAATATAATACATATTATGATATTATTATTATTATTATTATTATTATTATTATTATTCGATAGTTATAAGAATGATGAGATGTGAATCATAATTCTTTTTATAAATGAGATAAGCAAATGGCATTGCGTTACAAGACTCTTAATTGTATATGATACACTTTATTCTGTTGGAAGATATTTAGGGATTTGAGTTTGAAAACAGAATAGATTACATGTGGTGGGGCGGATATTTAGGCATAATTATAGGGATATGTTGACTTACTGTTATTTGTCAATTATTTTCTTTCCTTATCAGAATCATTGTATAGTTTAAATAGAGGTTGCTCAATTGAGATGAATATACAAAGAAATTCATTCATAAACGTTGACATGGTATCAGAGCAAAACACAAAACAAAAACCCTAAGTTCTTACCGCAGCTTGGTCTGGGCAAATCGCCGACCGCTGCTCCTTTTCCGATCCAACACCGGCGCGTTTTTTTCTCCCAGTCATAGGAACAACCAGCGGCTTGGTCTGGAGGACAGCGCTTCTTGATCGGCGTTCTCGATCAAAGCCGGATTACTCGGTCTCGGCGGTGGCTCACTCAAATCCTCCACTCTCGAGTTCAACTCGGTCCCACCCGGTGACTCAGTCACCACTTCATTACTCCGAAACAGCAAGCTCGACACGATCTACTACCTAAGCTCGACACGATCTACTACGTCCGACTCAGCGGAATGAGCGTAGGAGGCCAAGCCCTCTCGATCCCCTCCTCGCTCTTCGCAATCGACGCTTCAGGAAACGGCGGAATCATCATCGACTCGGGAACCGCCATAACTCGGTTGCAGACTCAGCGATCGAGCCACGGCACTCCGATTTAATCGGTACGAACCCCAGCTGGAAGTGATCCCCGTCGTTGATGATCTTCGATTCAAGGATCTCGCCATAGGGAGAGAAGGCACGCTCCAAAGCCTGGTCATCGGTGGCCCATGCGAGCCCACCGACGAAGCATCTGAAAGTTTATTTTAACTTAGAGGAGAGTATCTGAAAAAAAAAAAAAAAAAAAAAAAAAAAAAAAAAAAAAAAAAATGTCTGAAGTTCCTCCAAAGTCTAGTGCAGCACCACCAGTGTCTTCAACTGTGATGACTCAATTGGATAATATGAGCATGCAGATGACATCTAACAAACTTGATGGGACAAATTATTCTGCTTGGTCCCAGTTTGTAGAATTGTATGTTACTGGGAAAGGGAAGTTGGGGTACTTGACAGGAGAAAAAATAAAACCAGCTATCAGTGATCCTTCATTCTCTACATGGGTGGAGGAAAACGCCATGTTGATGTCGTGGCTCCTCAACTCGATGACTCCAGATATCAATGCTAGTTTTCTAAGACTACCCACTGCTCATGATATTTGGGATGCTGTAGCCCAAACCTATTTCACTGGTAATGATGCTTCCCAGATTTACGAATTAAGGCGTAAAGCACATGAAACTCGTCAACAAGGAAAGTCATTGGCTAGTTATTTTTCTGCTCTTCAAACTATTTGGCAGGAGCTTGATTTTCTCAATCCGTATGATATGGAGAGTGCTAAAGATACAGCTACGTTGAAGACAAGAATTGAGAATGAGCGGGTTTATGATTTTCTAGCAGGTCTAGACCCAGGGTTTGACCAAATCAGGGTACAGGTCTTGGCACAGGATCCTACTCCTAATTTGCGAAGCACATATGCTTTTGTTCGGCGAGAGGAGCTTCGCCAAGCTGCTATGCTCGCAAGTCCTCCACATGAGAGTTCAGCTTTGATGACTATCCAGGCACTCCCCATCTGCATTAGTTTCCTCTGGATCTTGGAAACCTGAAGACAAGGAATCTCTATTTTGTACTCATTGCAAGGGGACTAAGCACACTCGAGAGACTTGTTTCAAGCTGAATGGTTACCCAGACTGGTTCCGTAAGAAGGGAGAAGGCTCAAGTCGACACAAGGGTGGTAAAACAGAGTCTAGAGCACATACCACAACCGTTCATACTCCACAACCACAGTACTCACAGGCCCAGGTAGATCACATACTAAAGGAGTATGCTCAGCGGTTATCCCAAAAGGATGCCTCATGTTCCTTAGCCAATACAGGTAACCTTCGGATTTGCCCTAAATACTCCCAATCGTGATTGTTGTGAGTCTTCTTGGATTATAGACTCAGGTTCTACAGATCATATGACACATGAATCAAGTAATTTCTCTTCTTATAATACTCATCCTAGTAAGCGTTGTGTTAAAACTGCTAATGGGTCATCTTCTGCTGTGTCTGGAGTAGGTTCACTCCCTCTTACCTCTTCCATGTCTCTCTCTACTGTTTTACATGTTCCCCACTTATCTGGAAAATTATTGTCCATTAGTCAAATTACTAAAGAATTGAAATGTTCCGTAACATTCTTTGATACTCATTGTGTTTTTCAGGACCTCCTCACGGGGACGATGATTGGTCTTGGTAGGGAACGAGATGGCTTGTACTACTTGGATCTGAATTGGCACGCTAAGGAGGATACAGGACAAGTCCATCAAGTTGTTGGTAGTTCAACATCAGAGGCACAAATTTGGTTGTGGCACAGAAGACTTGGTCATCCCTCATTTCGTTACTTGCTTAAATTGTTTCCTTCCTTATTTTTGAAAAATAATGTTTCCAGTTTTCATTGTGACAGTTGTTTGTTAGCCAAACACCACCGTACTTCATTTCATCCCAGTTTTAATAAAAGTTCTGTGCCATTTTCTATTATTCATAGTGATGTGTGGGGACCATCCCGTGTTACTAATCGTTCCAATACTAAATGGTTTGTTTCTTTTATCGATGATTGTACTCGTGTTTCTTGGGTTTACTTGTTAAAGGAAAAGAGTGAAGTGATTTCCATATTTCAATCCTTTCACCAAATGATTCTAACCCAGTTTAACACTAGAGTCCAGGTTCTTCGATCCGATAATGGAGGGGAATACTTTAAGAAGGAACTTAGTGCCTATTTTCATGCCTATGGTATAATCCACCAAACTTCATGTGTTGATACACCCCAACAGAATGGTGTGGCTGAGCGTAAGAATCGCCACCTCTTAGAGGTTGCTAGGTCCTTAATGTTTGCTATGAATGTTCCTAAATCTTTTTGGGGAGACGCTGTTCTTACAGCAGCATATCTCATTAATCGAATGCCTTCTAAAGTCCTCCAGTTCCAAACCCCACTTCAATCCTTGTCCAAGACACATTCTCTTCCTACTCTGCTTCAAATCCCACCTAAAGTGTTTGGTTGTGTCTGTTATGTCCATATCCACAAACAACATCGTAGTAAACTGGACCCACGAGCACAAAAGTGCATTTTCTTAGGGTACTCTACCACACAAAAGGGATATAAGTGCTATCACCCCCCTTCAACAAAAATACTGGTTTCTATGGATGTTACTTTTCTTGAAGACCAGGCTTACTTCTCAGGGGGAGATTTAGAACATTCTCTTCAGGGGGAGAACTTACAGAGTGAAGAGAAGTCCTGGAATGTGTTACCCACTTTGGAGCTAAATAGTACCATCTTCGTGCCATCTTCAGGACCTGCTTTAGATTCAAGGGAGCAAGCATCTCTTGACCAATCCAATGATCAATTAGTTGTTCCTGTGACAGGTAATCCTGAGATAGTCTCTTCCCTTGAACCTACTACTCCTGTTGATTCTCATGTTGATGATTCTAATATGCCTATTGCTTTGAGAAAATCTACTCGTACATGTCCTTCTATATATAGATACCCTATCTCTAACTATGTGTCTTCTCACCGCTTATCTCCATCATGTAAAGCTTTTGCAAACCAGTTGTCCTCTGTGTCTATTCCAAAAAATTTACAGGAGGCTCTTAACAATCCAAGGTGGAAAGCTGCCATGGTTGAGGAAATGGAAGCGCTTCAAAAAAACTCTACCTGGAAATTAGTTGAGCTACCAAAAGATAAGAAGACAGTTGGTTGTAAGTGGGTATTCACCGTGAAGCACAAGGCAGATGGTTCAATAGAAAGGTTCAAAGCGAGATTAGTGGCCAAAGGTTACACACAGACCTATGGTATAGACTATCAGGAGACATTTGCACCAGTGGCAAAAATCAATACTATTCGGGTCTTATTATCTTTAGCTGCAAACTTGGAATGGCCCCTTCAGCAGTTTGATGTGAAGAATGCTTTCCTTCATGGGGATCTAGAGGAGGAGGTATACATGGACTTTCCTCCTGGTTTCTCTACCTCCTCAGAAAGCGGAAAAGTATGTAGATTGAGGAAATCCTTGTATGGGCTGAAACAATCTCCGAGAGCTTGGTTTGGCAGATTCACTCACTCTATGAGGAAGTACGGATATCACCAGAGCCAGTCTGATCACACTCTTTTCTTGAAACATTCAAATGAGGGTAAGGTTACAGCCTTGATTGTGTATGTAGATGATATTGTGGTGACTGGAAATGACATTATGGAGATGGGAAAATTGAAGACATATTTGGCTAAGGAGTTTGAGATCAAAGACCTTGGCACTCTACGATATTTTCTTGGCATTGAAGTTGCTAGATCAAAGGAGGGAATATTTGTTTCTCAGAGGAAATATGTCCTGGACTTATTGGTTGAGACGGGGATGTTAGCTTGCAAACCTATTGATACACCGATTGAACAGAATCACAGGTTAGGTGAAGATGTTGATGATACTCCAGTAGACAGGGAGAGATACCAGAAATTGGTTGGAAAGCTTAT
>OU015761.1:19769239-19789385 GCA_907173295.1 Fagus sylvatica
ATCTCGCGCACTAATGACTAAAACTAGTTACTTTAATTTGGACAGAGTTTTAATTACGCTATGTTTATTCTAACATTATCTTCTCCAATTGATCACCAAAGTGTGCTACTTTTGGGCAGTGTTATTCACGTTGCAATATTACAGTCCACTTATTCTCTTTTGTTTCTTTAGTGGAGTAAGATTTTCTATGATTTAGTTTTCTCAGTGTGTTCGAGCTTTGCTTAAGTGCTTATTTGCTGAAAGTGCCCCATACCAAATAATTGATAGCAGAGTGTGTTAAGGTGTCAATGTGTCATTATCATATCTTTTCATTGCTCTTTCCTCGTAAACACGCATTCAGTATATTTAGCACTAACAGGTGATATAATCACCACAAAATCACGACTAACAAATAAAAATCAATTAGATAATTCAGTATATTTAGCACTAACTTTGCAATATTAAATTCTACTAGACTATAACCCGCGCAATGCGCAGCTCTTTTGCATTGTTTTTCTATAAATATGTTCCTAACAAAGCAACTTAGCAAAGAAGAAGGAAGAAATAATAACAATAAAGAAAAGGAAAAATAAATATTAAAAGAAAAGAAAAGTGTAAAATAGAAAATGTAATTAATCTTTCTTTGCGTTTAAAAATAGAAATGATCATTTTTATTATATCTCATCAAATGTATTATAGTGATATTTATTATATTTCATCAAATGTATTATACTAAGTCTATAAAGATAACTACCAATAACTTTCTAGCCTAGTTGCATCGATTCCTTTCAATGGGGGTTTATATCCCGGAGTTGTATTTACTTAGCAAAAAAAAAAAAACTCACTTCACATCGTTTATGAATTTCAATCACTTTGGTGAACCTCAATTGTTCCATATAGGAATTCTAAATGTTCAAAGGTTTCTCATTTTTGTTTAACTTACAACACTTTGATAGTACAAATAAATAATACAATTTGTCACATATTTATTTCATCTTTAGCTCTTTTGCATTGTTTTTATGTCTGTTGTGTGGTTGAATTTATGTATTTTCGTGAGCATAGTAATCTGCACTTAAGAATAACTGTCTGTTGGGAGTGCCACTGCAGATGTGATGCCTATGTTTTATTTTTTATTTTTTAACTTTTTGGATTAATAAATATCGATTTATTTAGCTTTTATCATAAAAAGAATTCAGGTAAGTGATTTTGTAAAAGAAGAGTGGAAGAGAAGAAATCGATAAAAGAGAGAAAATGTTAGCACAAATTGGGGCTATGCTTTTGCTATGAAGAAAGTTTGTAAAAATTGTCAGAGATGAAAAATTAAAAATTTTGATTCCACAGGGATGACCACTTTGTTGGATGAATGGATGACATAATTTATTTCATTTTGATTAGCTCAACTCTAGATTGCTTGTTTGTGATTCAAGCTAAACACCAGGTCTCAAATTTGTGCTTGTTGGTTGCGTTAGAGAGGATGTCTTGGTGTGAATTGGACTTTAGCAAGATGTGTTAGTGTCATGTATCAATTAGAACTAAATCAATAGTAATAATGTAATCAGAGGTTGTGCCATTGAAAGAAATTGAATCTTAATTTCTGATATCGTTTTTTGTTTATCATTTTTTCGTAATTACATATCTTTGTTGCCATGTAATATTGACATTCTCTACTCCTTTCCCAGAAGCATCAAACTGAGAGCACAAGCCAACACTGAAAACTGAAAAGGTCCTTTCTTTTATAGTAAAATGAAGATATAAAATACATATATAAGTTATAAAAGATATGTGAACTTGTCACATAGAATATGCTATTGAAGTCATAGGAATACAGGTCCATGCATCATTCAGAACTTTGTGATTAAGAATAGGCTAATGAACTTTTTATAGCTTATATCTACTGAATTTTACTTTAAAATGATACAGAACTGCTGGCCAGGTGTGAATCTTTATTGGTAAGCTAAACACCCACCATCTTAGAATTGATCACCAATTTTATAGTATGACTGGAAGGAAATAATGAGCTGCTGCATGAATGAGGGTCATTCCTTTTTCTTTTTCTTTTTTCTGCTACATGATTTCATGTAGTAGTCTACCACTATGTATTATGATATGGCAGTGAGATAACTCAGATAACCTTAGAAGTACTTCACTGACATTTTATAGCTATTGCTCCCTGGTGTGCTCTATTTATGTTTAATGTTGTTGGCTATTGATATACTACTGGCTTTTGATGGTAA
Organism: Fagus sylvatica; assembly: GCA_907173295.1. Lineage (NCBI taxonomy): Eukaryota > Viridiplantae > Streptophyta > Magnoliopsida > Fagales > Fagaceae > Fagus > Fagus sylvatica. The sequence goes on from OU015761.1 coordinate 19,771,453, forward strand.
GGAAGTTGGGTTTTTGAGTTTAAAAAATTTGAACTATTAAGGACTCTTTTTCTAGTTGGTTACTGAAGTTCTTATATGAAGAATTATTGAATAATTTGGTTGTGTTTTATGCCCTTCTTTGTGTAGATTAGTTCTTGACTTTTGAGATTAGCAATGCAACGAAGGAAAGTTTCCACTGGTTCAAAAGATGGGTCCATGCAAAGTGGAAGTAAACATCAATGGATAATTCGGCGCCCCAACATGGAAGGTTGAAAATGGGTTTAAGTCTGGCTATTTGTTGGAGTTAGAAATGATGATGTTAGAGAAGATACCTGGCTATAAGCTTAGGGCTCAACCTCATATTGAGAACAAATGGGGCAGATAGAAGAATGAAAGTATATGAGAAGCTTATTTTTGCTGGGACAGGCTTGACTGATGAAGAAATTGTGAAGGTTAGAGGGATTATTACTGCTGATTGCAACAAGATTGATTATTTTTTCACATTGAGAGGGTATTTCAAGAAGTTATATGTGTACAACTTACTTCAAAAGAGGCTTTAGTTATGTAAAGCTTTGCTTGGTGTACTCATGAAAACCAACATTATTTCTTCTTTTGTCTCTCTCCCTCTCTTTTCTAATACTGTAGTTAAGTACATGAATAGATTGGAACTATTTGTAGACCAATTTATTTCTATCAATGGTACTTTATGTGTATTCTATCTATTAGTTATATTTTTAGAATAACTTGGTTGCTTACTTATAATTTAGAATATTTTTTTTAGGTAACTTTGAGAATTAGTTTAATGAATTTTATCCACCCTCCTTTTAATAGTTATAGGTATTAGGGGTTATTTTAGTCATTTTAATAATTAAATGATTTTTTTTTTTTTTTTTTTAAGATTATATGATTTTTTTTAATAGTTATAGGTCTTAAGGGGTATTTTAGTCATTTTTATAGTTATATGAATTTTTTTTTATAGCTATATGAATTATTTTTTAATAGTTATATGAAAGATTTATTTATTTATTTATATAATTATATGATTTTTTTAATAGTTATAGGTCTTAGGGATATTTTAGTCATTTTATTAATGTTAGGGTATTATATGTTACACGAGGATACTTTTGGAATTCATTATAAAAAATTGTAATAATTTCTAGGAATGTGATAAAACCAAATAAGCATTGGAATGTGAAGGGGATATAATTAATGAACCAGACATCATAATCCAACACTCCCTTAATGTGATTCCATAGTTTAAGGATTATATGAATATTACATTATGGCATAATTTAAGATAAAACGAACCAAACGCCTCCTCAGAGTTTGTCAAAAAAGAAAGTCATCTCTAAATTCAAAAGAGCGTTAGCTAGTGCTCATTCAAAAAGTAAGGTAAATTCTACTTCTCCAAATCAACATTGAAATTTTGCTTCAATTTATTCTTAATTTTATTTGAGATCAGACCTACATCTCTCTACATTGAAATCAAACAATTCTATCTACATATTTAGTTGAGAGGGAACATGATGTCAAATTCAACTTATTATTAATAAAAATGTATTAATTTATATGTACAAAGTCGATGAGTGGAGATATGGTGGTACCAACTTATTTTTTTTGAAGGTGGAGATTTACCTGACCAACTTATTATTCATAATAATGTATTAATATAAAGTGATGTTTTCTCACTAGTAATTATGCTGCCGTGACAGATGGTCTAGCGGGTCAATTAATCCATGGTTTATAAATAACAAGTAATTGCGCGTCACACTCTAAACGATTGGTTTATTCTAAGAAGTTCAAAGTGGATTGACCAACGAGAAAAAGGCTTTTTAGTGGGACTTGTTGGGAGTTGATTTGGTTTATTCTTATTCATAGGTTTTGATTCAGGTTGATAATTTTCAAAAAGACAAATCGGATTAATTATGTCCCGAAAACTTGACCTTCTAGAAAAGCAAGTCAATGTGGCGTAGTCATCTACTGTCTACTAAGATAGAGGTGTATTATCATATTGGAATCCTTTAAAAAATTCATAACAATTTTATCATAGAATTCTTAAATGTTATTTATCAGTTTCAAAATGATGGATTCAATTTTGTTATATAATCAACATTTAAAATGTTGGCTATTATCATCTTAGTATTTATTTAAATCATCAATTATGTAGTAAAATCTAATTCACTTATTTCGAAGTGGATGAAAAGAATTTTAAAAACTATATTTGTATTTTGTAAGATTAGACTTAAAACTCAAAAAATGAAAATAAAATAAAATCTTAATCTAATGATCAAAACTTGTTCCTTACATCACCTGCAAGTACTAAAATCACATGTCCATAGGACTACTTAATTCATTTAATGGTTATTGTTTCTGCCACCTTATAAACCGACACTAGATTTTGTACGTTTTCAATATGAGACAAATCTACAAGCTTAAGAATAGACAATTAACTGTAAGAATTTATAAAAGGATTGTTCTCTTTATAATATTATGGTTAGTGTTTCTACCACCTTATTATTCAAAATAGACAATTAATTGATAATTTTATTAGTTTTCTCTATGACATATACACTCAAGAAAAATTAAAATTTGGTGACAAGAATGTAACACAAGGGAAGGAATTTACCTACAAAAAATAAATTGTAAGAATTTATAAAAGGATTGCTCTCTTTATAATATTATGGTCACATAACACAAACTTTTTTTCCTTTTCTAGGTGAGGTAGAATATTAAAGATAATCTTCAAAACGTTCAAATGAGCATCAATATCACATGAAGAACTTTAAAGAACCAAAATATACAAATTAAATTGAATATGAATTCTCTTAATCTGGTAGACTGAGACCTTCAATTCATCATAAAAAAACATATATGGAAATAATAGATATGTAAGATAAAAACTTGAACTTTTTCAGTTCAAGAAATTGACAGCTTAGTAGTTGGAATAGTTAGTACTAGACTAGACAGCATCTATAATTGAATGTCCCAAAATCTTTTAATGGACTCTAGTATATTAGGAATTAGATAAACACCTTCACAACCGTGTTTGGAACGAAATTTGAGTCAATACTGATAGCTCTTAAGATTCAGTTATATCACTCTTTCAAATCAATGTATTGACAGCCCCTTAAATTGAAATCCAATTTGATTCATGCTTCCGATACCCATGTAATAAATAAATAAATAAAATTAAAAATATCCAATTTGATTCAGACCTGTAAACATAAAAAAATAGATAAAATATCCAATTACGTTACTCGTTAGGCCTTTCCACTTGACTCCTATTATCTGTGCTCTTGCCTGTGTATAAATATCCTCTCATATCATAACTTCTTTATCAGCTCATACAATACTTGCCACTCAATTTTCCATCAACTTCCTCTGTTGTTTAGATGTTCAGCATGGGGAAAATGAATCCATTTCTTTCGTTATTCCTTGCCTCTTGTCTTTTCTTCATTTCACATTCTCAAACTACTTCTAATACTTCCTCTCAACATCACTGCCTCCCTGACCAGAGCCATACTTTGCTGCAACTAAGGCAAGAGTTTGTTCAAAAGAGAATGTATGATGATTACTCTGAATACTCTCAACCTATTCAAGAGCTGTCAAAGATAACGCTTGATAGTCACAAGATCTTATTAATAATTTTGACTATCATCGTGAAAGAAAAGGAATAGGACCTCTAATATAAAAAGAATGATACTTGACTATCACAACGAAAAAAAATGGACTGGAGAAAGAACTATATAAATTTTTGTGACTCTAGGTGAATGAGAAAAGAAAAATTCACATGATGATTTTCGATGCTAAACGTAAAATTTATTGCACAATTTTTTTTTTTTTTTTAGAATAATTCGATAGTTGAGAAATGGAAATTTAAAAACCAATTCTCCTTATGAAGGATATAAACCAGCCCTAACTAGTTTATTGCACAACCTCTATTACCAAATATCATTGTAAAACCATTGGTCTGTTTCATAAGAGTTATGAAATTATTAAACAATGAGTCAATTAGTAATTATCACCAGAGCATTCATAATAAAAATATATATTTGATAAGTTCATGTCCAAAACCGTAGAATCCACAGACCTTCAACTAGTATCTATATAAAATGAAAACTTTTGACTTTTGTCAATTTCTTCTATTGTTGCCGTAATGGATGGTCTAGTAGGTCCAATAATTTTATGTGGTTGTTAAATTTGGCAAATTAGATCGATTATCAAAACTATGGTAGTGTTAGCTTATTGGGCAAACAACATTTTTTTGTCCTTCCCTTTTAGGGATAATTTCAATTTCATCCCTATACATTTTGACAATCAAATCTATAAGGATGATTTTTTTTTGATAATTAAATGTATAGGGACAAAATTGAAATCATCACCTAGCTAAAAGGTATGACACAATAAGTGGGGATGATAATTCAAACCTTAGTTATCCTCATAAAAAAGATCAGAAATGCTATTGAATTACAAAACTTTCGATTATAAAATGAAATTGAAACTATGACAAATACATAGTTTGCCCTAACTTATTATATATAAGGATAGTGGTATTCATATGTAATGTTGATACCATCCAATGTAATGTTGGTACTATTTGATTTTTTTATATATTAAATTTAAATAATAAATAAAAATTTAGCGTATCAAGCAATGTGATGGTAGATACTATCATATATGAGGTATGTACTATTATGTATAACATTGGTACCATTAATATGAGATTTTATCTATTAGAGATACCGTACTCACATAAGTATTGTAGAATTACCTGCTTTTAAGATATAAAGTTTTGACTAAAAAAATTTTCTACTGTGTTTTAAGTGCACACACGGCATAAGAAACTTCCCTTGTTCATATTTGTCTTTTCCATAGCTTTTCTTATACAATTATTTTAAAGGTTTTTTTGTTAACAAGTGTCGTAAAGACATTAATTAAAATGCGTTTGATATCTTATTAAATGGCGTTATATATATTATCTTTAAAAAAATAAAATCAACTTGTATACAAATATCAAGAAAAATACATACAAATACAACCGCTATAAATTTACGCGTGCAAACAAATGAATTATTGACTAATGTATTATTTTCCTTAAGTATGCATTCCGATTTATAATATTGAATGTTTATTATTTTTTAACATGTAGTTTTCGACGACTTGTTAACAAGGCCCATTTTTTCAATTTGGTACTATCTTGCAAGTTTTGTATCTTTTGGCTAATAATATCATACACAACATTATGTGTCTTGACTCTTGAGTCTTGACTACCCCGTTCCTTTCTTCACTTAACAAAAGAAAAATAATCTTTGGATCCCTTGGATTTAGTCTTACATTGTTAAAGAGTTAATAGTGATGTGTGGTTATAAGAGCAATTCCAACACTACTCTTCATTTTATCTCCACATGTGGAGAATTTTTCACATGTGGAGAGTCATTTTTACACTTTCACTCCAACACTACTCTCTATTTTATCTTTATTTTTATTAAAATAATATTTTTATTATTTTATTTTAACTTTTTTTTCTCTCTCCTCATTTCTCATTTCTCTCTCCTCAATCCACCGGCAACCCCACAACCACACCCACACCCACGGCTCCACCACCACGCCGAGACCAAAACACCCCACACCCACGGCTCCACCACCACGCCGAGACCAAAACGCAACCCACCACAACCACACCCACACCCACGGCAAACCCACGGCAAACCCAACCCACAGCAAACCCAAACCCACGGCAAACCCAAACCCAAACCCACGGCAAACCCAAGACCCACGGCAAACCCAACCACACCCAAGACCCACGGCACACCCAGATCGGCACAGAGACAACACGGCAAACCCACCCACGGCAAACCGAAGCCCAGATCGCCGCCGAGACCAAAACCCAAACCCACGAACAAACCGAAGTCCGCCGAGACCAAAACCCAAGCCCACCGTTAACCCAACCACCACCAGAAAATCAACAAAAGAGAGGGGAGAGCTATGGAGAACATAGGAGAGGGGAGAGCTATGGAGAATAGAGGGAGAGAACGGAGAAAAGAGAGAGAGCACAGCGGAGAGAACAGAGGTGAGGAGAGAGAAAAAAAACCGGGGAAATGAAATGAAAAGAAGAAAAAAAAGGCTTATATAGCCGGTTAGAAAATAATAAAAAATTAGCTGAAGAATGAACAGTAAGCCTGTAAAAATGAAAAATTACTGTAGCACTATAGCCGAATACAGAGTCGGATGAAGAGTGGGTTGGAGTTGATTTTTTGGGTTTGGCTCTGTATTTGTGGAAATACAGAGCCCTCTTGGAGTTGCTCTAAGTGCTTCAAGTATCTTAGAGGTTAAAATATTCTTTTTTAAGGTAGGTCTAGGATTGAAACCCATAAAATAATAATAAAATAAAATAAAATCTATCTTTATTTTGCTTGTCCAAACATCTTGTTGACTTAGAGATCCAATCTTTCAAAAGCGTGTGCGATTCACTTTCCTAACCCTTTCCTGAAAACTTTTACAGTTTGAATCAGTTTGATAGTATTCAATTAATAACAATAGCGGTTTCGTAGCCCACAGATTTGGTTTTTGGAATTTTGGTGACTTGTTTATAAAGGTCTTTCAACCTGCATTTGGACGAGGTGTTGATAGGGAATCAAATTTGGGTGGAAAGTGTCACTTTTTTTTTTTTTTTAAAGAAAGTGTGACTAAGAAGTGAGAACATAGACTAATAAATAGGTTGAAGCTGGACCCTTTCCAATTTACTAAAACGTGGATAGACACATTGAATCACTTAATTTTGAAGAAATTCTTTTAGAATTGGATCATGTAATTGGTTTTTTAATTTCTAGGAGAAGAAAAATGGAAAGTTTGAGCTTAAGAATTTCGTGGCCATGCCATTATTTTTTTCATAATAAAAAAGAAAATTTAGTTGGATTTTGATGACAAATGGATCTCAACGTGAGATTTGAGATTTCACAAATGAGTATGTCAATTTTTTTATCTGCTTTCAAGAAAAATGAATTAGATGACTAATTTCTTGAATTCTCAGAGTAAACCTGATTTTCATTTTTGTCACCAGTTTAACTGTGACAACATTTTCAATCCAATTAGATAGATGTAACACAATTTTTTTTATTTTTTTTTATTTTTTAAATCTCTTGCCTATGCTAAAACAAAATATGCTTGTAAATTCTATTTTTAATGTGTTTGGTATAGCTTTTCTTTTTCACCATAAAAAACAATGTACAGATTTTTTTAAGTCTCAATTTTTTGAGGTAATCTATAATTTTATATAATATATTTTTTTAAGTAACATAAACTAATTAAAAACTCGGCTGAAATGAGAACACTAGGAAGTCAAGCTCATGTCATGACTTAGCCCTCAGTAGATTTTCTTTGTGATCATACTTCACCTACCAAAAATTATAATTTAAAGAAAATTAATAAAAAGGAAAGGAAAACCTTGATACCTCATACATGGGTCCAAATTCCAATGTATTTTTCTTATATTCAAAATGTAACTCTATGTGGGTAAGTATTTTAGTTTCATTTGGGTCTTTGTTTAGTCATATAACAGAATGTCGTATGCTCTAACCATAAGGTCTTGAAAATGACAGTGATTTTATGGTCAATGTGAATGGTAGATGGTTATGTAAACAGGTATGAACACGGAATTAAAAACTATTCCCAATTGTAATTCTTAATTTGTGTCTTATATTTTTAGTCAAGGTTTTGTGGTAAAATTAATTGGAGTGATATGGGAAGACTTTTCTTAGCAATCATTTCATGTTTTTAGAAAGCAATAAGTGACATTCATGTTGATATTTTCTGCACATAAAAAAAAGAAGAAGCTTAATCTAACGACCAAAACTTGTTTCTTTTGGTTAGTGCCATTCATGTTGCAATTTTATCTCGTAGACATGCATAGTCTATGCTTTCTTTGTATTGCTACTCACTATTAACTCGCATATTGGACTAACAGGTGATATAATCACAACAAAATCATGATTAACAAATAAAAATCCAATTTGATAATTCCGCCAAGAATGTTCTGTCTTGCAGACAAATATTAGGTGATTCATTACACAAACATTAATTAATTTATATGTATAATGTATTGATCCCTTTTCCTTTTTTCTTTTTTGCCTATAATTGCATCCACTTGCAATATTAATAATTTAATAAATAAATAAACAAGAAAACCAAAATTTCAAGGAACTCGTCTGACAATCACACAAATTCGATCTCTTGTAATCTAATTATGCAGAGACCCTGCTTCGTAAAAACTGTTGCAAAGCACAGACTTGTACAAAAGCAAAAAGTGGATAATCAAAAGCAGTCACGCTGAAATGTTTAATGCGTCATCAAAGTCCTTTATTCAGACTAAAAGAAAATAAAAATAATTCCATTCACACTTGACCCCAGTATCCGCACTCTTTTATATATAGCATGAGCCTCCTCTCGTATCATCAAATCATCTTCTGCTCATTCTTCTTCACACTCAATTCTCCATTAACTTCTTTATGTTAAGATGATGACGATGGGGAAAATGAATCACTATCTGATCATGTTATACCTTGCCTCTTGTTTGTTCTTCACTTCACATTCTCAAACTACTTCTAATACTTCCTCTCAACATCATTGCCTCCCTGATCAGAGCTCTGCTTTACTGCAACTAAAGCAAGACTTTGTTGAAAAGAGAATGTATTTTGATTACTATGATCAATTGTTTTACGGTTTTGATAACTCTATATATAATGGTTCATATCCAAAAATGAAGTCTTGGAAGGCAGATACTGATTGTTGTTCCTGGGATGGGGTCACATGCGATACAGAGAATGGTCACGTGGTTGGCTTAAACCTAAGCAACAGCTGGCTTAGTGGGAATCTAAAGTCTAACAGCAGCCTCTTCAACCTGCGTCACCTTCAGAAACTCAACCTTGCTCTCAACGACTTCTCTTCCTCCACAATCCCATCTCAATTTGGCCAGCTTGTAAGTTTGACCCATCTCAACCTCTCTCATTCATTCTTATCCGGCCCAAGCCCGTTGGAAATTTCATGGCTATCCAATTTGGTTTCACTTGATCTCTCTTTCAATTATTATAATTTTAAAGATTTGAATCTCAGAAAAATTGATCTTGAAGCATTTGTCCAGAACATGACATATTTGAGAGAACTTCATCTAGACTACATGGACATGTTATGGTCACTTCCTCAATCCCTACAAAATTTGTCTTCCATGACATCTCTTTCTCTGTCTTCTTGCGGTTTGCATGGTGAATTTCCCTCAAATATCTTCAGGTTGCCCAAGATACAAGCCATTGATCTGTCACGTAACTATGATCTCTCTGGTTTTCTTCCGGAATTTCATTCTGACAGTTCCTTACAGATTTTGATTCTTGGTTCAACAAACTTTTTTGGGAAAATACCAAACTCAATTGGAAACCTTGGGTCCTTGATTTGGTTGGATCTCTCTTGGTCAAACTTTTCTGGGGAATGGCCCAATTCAATCGGCTACCTCAGGTCATTGAATCGTTTGTCTCTCAGTTCAACTAATTTGTTAGGGGTAATTCCCCATTTTATCTGGAATCTATCTCAACTTACTTCACTTTCCCTCCCATCAAACAATTTCCATGGTCAACTTCCATCCACATGGGGAAACCTTGCAAAGCTCACTTCTCTGGATCTTAGCAATAACCTTTTTCATGGAGAAATACCGTCTTCTCTAGGAAATCTATCCCTACTTACTTCTCTTTCCCTCTCATCAAACAATTTCCATGGTCAACTTCCATCCACATGGGGAAAACTTGCAAAGCTCACTTCTCTGGATCTTAGCAATAACTTTTTTCACGGGGAAATATTGTCTTCCCTAGGAAACCTAACACAACTAGAAAATCTAAACCTAGGACTAACAGTTTTGATGGCAACTTCCCAATTTCACTAACAAACCTCACTACACTCAAAAGGATAGATATCTCAAAAAACCGGTTGGTAGGCCTAATCCCATTTGAAATAAGTAGATTACCCCATTTGTCCTCTCTTAACTTGGGCTATAACTCACTCACGGGGCCCATCCCTTCATTTTTGTTTACAATGACTTCATTGTTTGGACTTTATCTCTATGAAAATCAATTGATTGGCCCTCTCAAATTCCAAAATATCTCTTCATCTCAATTGGTGGACTTGTCTTTGAGCGGAAACAAATTATATGAACCAATTCCAAGGTCAGTTGCTAATTTCACTTACCTTCAATCTCTAGGTCTTTCTTCAATCAGCGTAAAAGGCATGATAGAGTTAAACATTTTCTTTGAGCTCAAAAAGATTAAATATCTCTATCTTTCAAATAACAGTTTGTTGATTTCAAAAGGAAAGATCAATTCCACCCTCCCAAAATTTAGAAGTCTAGATTTGTCTTCTTGCAATTTACGTGAATTTCCAAACTTCCTCGAAGCCCAAAATGAATTGCAATATCTAGACCTTTCCAATAACAGCATTGAAGGTAAAATACCCAAATGGTTCTTGAATGTTGGAAAAGAGACATTGCAATACCTATATCTTTCTCTTAACAATTTAAGCAGTTTTGAGCAACTACCGATAGTTCTTCCTTGGAAAAATATGTACCTTATAGACTTGAGTTCCAACATGTTGCAAGAGTCATTTCCAATTCCCCCATTGTCTACACAATATTTTTTTGCCTAAAAAAATAAGCTGACCGGAAGTATCCCTCCAATGATTTGTAAGGTGAGTCAACTTCAAGTCCTTGATTTGTCTAACAACGAGTTGACAGGTCACATTCCACAATGTTTAGGTAACTTTAACCGTTCTCTTTCGGTATTAGCTATGAGAAACAATCGTTTTCAAGGAAGCTTGCCTAAAACATTCATAAATGGGTGTAGTTTGACGACACTGGACTTGAATCACAACCAAATACAGGGGAAGATTCCACGCTCATTAGTTCAATGTAGAATGTTAGAAATTCTGAATCTTGGAAATAACAAATTGAATGATACATTTCCTTTCTGGTTGGAGTCTTTGCCAGAGTTACAGATTCTTGTCTTGCGAGCAAATGCATTCCAGGGTCCTATATGGGATCCTCATACCAAGTTTAGCTTATCCAAGTTGCATGTCATCGACATCTCTCACAATAATTTCTTTGGCAAGTTACCATCAGAATACTTCAAAACCTGGAATGCAATAATAATGGTTCCAAACAAAGATAAGTCACAACCAGAATATATGAGAAGTGCCCCCAATTATTACTCACTAAGAATAGTGAATAAGGGAATAGAAATGGAATTTGTAAAGATCTTGATTGCCTTCAAAGCTATTGATCTCTCAAACAATAAGTTTTATGGAGAAATTCCGGATAGTTTGGGGAACCTCAAAGGACTAATTGTACTCAATTTATCCAGCAATAGCTTCATGAGCCATATTCCATCATCATTCGGGAACCTAACTGAGCTTGAATCATTGGATTTGTCTCAAAACTTGCTCTCAGGTGAAATCCCTCAACAACTAACAAGTCTCACATTTCTTGAATATTTAAACCTCTCTCAAAACCACCTTATTGGTCCCATTCCACAAGGTGGACAACTTTCAACATTTCCAAATTCCTCTTTTGAAGGAAACTTGGAATTGTGTGGTTCTCCGTTGTTAAAGAAATGTGTAAATAATGAGGCACCAACTTCTACCCCAAGCCATGAATCCTCATTTGGAGAAGGATTTAATTGGAAAACGGTAGTAATGGGATATGCTTGCGGATTGGTAATTGGACTTGTTACTGGACATGTTGTCGTCTCAAGAAGGCCAGAATGGTTTGTGAGAACTTTTCGAGTGAACCTACATAAGTGAAGATGAATGTGAATAAACAGGTACATGCACTTATTCCGGATTTATAGTTATTGTTTTAATTATATCTTGAGTGCAGTAAGATACACTTAGTTTTTATTTAACAATTCATAACCTTCTTCCTTCTGCCATTCCCAGAAGAAAAATCTCATGGTATTCCAGTACATTGGAAGAGAATCAATGGAAGATTCGCAATCGGATTCGAACATGTTCAGCATACGAATCGTCTCCATCGACTACTACATGGCTACTCCAATTTCAGGCCTTGATGTCTGCTATAGGAGCTTCCAAGGTACTCTCGCTCTAAATTAATCTCTCTCACTCTTTTGGGTTTTAATTACGGGTATCAGTGGCTATTAGTTGATTTCGATGAGTTTGTTTTTTCTTTTAGTTGATTTTGATGAGTTTGTTTTTGCTTTTAGTTGATTTATATATATACAGACAAAAAATGAATTTATTTATTGATAGTCATTTGTTTCCAATGGATACACTAGTTTATAAAAAATAAAAATAAAATGTTGGGATTTTAAAATTTTAGTCAAATAAAAATGAATTTGCAGAGGTGATGCATACACACAACACACACAGAAGATAAATTCAATAAAAACAGGTTCCGTGAAAATTTGTCTTTTGCTCGAGATTGCTTTGACGGTATGTTTTGTTGAAACAAGTGTTGTTTTGTACTCTATGTTGGATGCTATTTGGTGTTTTTGGAATATTTCCTCTGCACTGTTGTCCTAAAAATATCACATAAATTGACTTTATTTTAAACTTTTACAGCTTAAAGGTAATGTTGGTTCAAAGCAACAACATGTACATGGTTGTAGCCTTGCCCAACAACCCTATTGACTTTGTTGCAATCTCTTGCAGGTCAACAACCAAATTTTTGTGAGGCTTATGAGGTTAAACTGGCACATTCAGATTCTTTCATATATGGGAAACTGCCTCTTTTGTACACCAACGACAACTCGTCACAGGCTAGTAGGTTGAAAGATAGCATTTTTGGTTCTCATGAAAAAAGTTGGTGATGAGGCCAAAATAGGTGCTATCACTGAACCTGTGGATTTCACAGTAACAGGTCCTTCTCAAGTGCATACAGGACCATGGATTTGTATGCCCAATACTATAGATTCTGCAGCTTTCATGGGCCATCGTGAAATTTACAATGTTAAAGAGTCTGGTTTTGGTGGAACTGCCATAGGTATTGAAAGATTTCAGCAAATAAGTTCTGTTGCTTCAAGCTGTTTGCAAACAGGTATGGTTGAATGTGGAGTATCTGGTGTAGATTGTTCCATGTATGAAAGTGGCCATAATGATGAACCATCTTTGGTGTGGGTACATGATAAATCTTTTGAGAATCTTGTGGGCACTAATGTCACAACTGACTCAATGGGTCAACAAAATCAGAATTGCAGTGGAGGAAAACAGGTAGGGGATTTTATTTCTTGTGGAATTTTTGAACACTTCAATTCATTTCCTTTATTTGTGTTTCCCTTTTCATTTTATAATATCTAAGATTTTCTTTTTGTCAGATTGTTTATAACTTGTATGGGATGGGCCATATGCATTTATCAAAGATGAAGTTTCGTAATCCAGTACCGGACACTTTTCTCACCAAGGAAATCTGATCGTATTGGTATGCAAGACCAGAATATGGATAAGTTGACTTGCATGCCTACTGATTTCCAGGTTATTTTTTCTTCTCTTTTATGATGCAGATGCTCATAATTATGTGATAATGATTAATGATGTGTGATTTTTTACATTAGGCAGACCCAAATTTTGATGCATCTTTAAGTTCACCAATTTGGATATCTTTGACAATTCCAACTGCTTGGATATAGCAATTTCCTAGTGAATTTGAGGCTTCCTCACATCAGGATGTTTGTTGCGTTAAACATCAAAGTGTCTGTGAGCTTGTGGGGGATGCTTCCATACATGGTTTGTTTGACTCCGTAGTTATATTGCATACATTTTTGCGTACTTTCTTCATAGCTCATTGTTAGAATATTTCCTCATTTGGGTTTTGCAGATATTTATAATCAGCAGTTTAAATATTATTCATCCCTCTCACAAACCCATTCAAAAATGAAAAGGGTTTGTTTTAGTCGCATCCTTTTGCTGTTTTTTATACATCTGTTGACATTTTATATTGTTTGGTCGTTCATTTGGTGAATTTCTCCTTGGTGTTCTAGGAGGAGTATGACAGGATTGGAATGTGTGATGGGGCAATGCCTTCTTATCCTAGCAAACCACTTCCAGATGATGTTCTTAGAACACTTTCACTAGGTCTTGAATTTGAGAACAAACTTATTGAATTGTGTGGTGAAACAGAAAACACTTTGGCTCTAAATCCACTTGAGAAAAATGTAAAGTTACTGCAATCAATGACATCAGCAACTGATGAGGGAAATTTGGTTGGACTTGGACACACTAACACTGACAATATAGATGGAGAACCATTGAAGTATTCTAATGAAAAAGAAATAATGGGATCTTTGTCACCACAAGGTTCAATACGTGAAGAAGAAATACCCACTGAAGGGAGGGATACAAGTATTCAACCAGCAATTATTGAAACATTAAATCCAAAGGTAATTCATTATGAGTTTGCATGTTTATCTCTGAAGCATAACTTTTCTTTTGACCATGTGACCTTATGGGGTCCTTGCCTATTTTATGGTACTGAACATGGAGGCTGCAATACTGTCTTGATTGCCTTTTTGTTTTTTCTCAGTGTTTCCTTAAACCCCCCTCTCTCTCTTGCTTTTGGACTGACATATAGAATTCGTATAATGGTTTTTGTTTGGTTAGTGAAATAGTGTACACCACTTACTGGATTTCTCTCATGCATTCTTAAAATCCATGTATTGTATTCAGGCTGCTGATAAGGAAGCCCTTGGTCTTCTAAGGTGGCTTGCCATGTCTCAGGTTGCTGAATATATAAATTCTGATGATGAACTTGTCCGTGAGACTGTTTTGAGACCTTTTGGAAGGGGAGCAAAGAGAAGTCCTACTTCTCGGCCATAGATGATTAAATGATGAGCTTGACAAAAACCCTATTGAGTCTTTGAGGCAATCTCTTGCAGGTCAACAAACAAATTTCCATGAGGCTTATGAGGTTAAAGCGGCACATTCAGATTCTTCCATGTATGGTAAACTGCCTCTTTTGTACAGTAGTGACAGCTCGTCACAGGCTAGTAGGGCGAAAGATGGAAAGTTTGTTTCTCAAGGAAAAGTTGGTGATGAGGCCAAAATAGGAGCTATCACTAAAAATGTGGATTTCAAAGTAACAGGTCCTTCTCAAGTGCATACATTTGTAAGCCCAAGGCTATAGATTCTACAGCTTCCATGGGCCATCATGAAATAGAGATGAGGAGTGAATTTGAAGGGTCTTTGGAGTGCCAGTCGTTGCAGGATGTTGGTGCAAGGCTCACCAGTAAGCACAAAATGAAGCAATCTATATGGGGTTCAGAATCAAAATTGTAGTGGTGGAAAACAGGTGGAGGAATTTATTTTATCTGGGCTTGGCAGCTCAGAATCCGTAATTTTCAACAATCAGGCAAAATGTAGGGAACTAATTGGCATGACCTTTTGCAAGAAACCCCTCATTGCAGACTGGACAGATGGGGCTTCATTTACACTTACTACCTCTAATCCCAAGGAGGACAATTTTGATGGATCATCAGGTTGCACTTTTAGTTTCTTGATGGCATGCAATACCTCAATTTTTTTTCTTCTTGACTTTGGGTTTAGAAAAAGCTCCATTTGTTCATTGTGTCACTCAAACAGCATGACTTATTATTTTCTACTTCTTTTTTGGTGGTGAATGGTATGGGAGGGACATTGGGAACTAGGGTGCCAGCAAATTAGGGTTGACAGATGATACTGGTTATAAGTTATGCCCATTGCATTATTGAATATATCTATCCTTTATATCAACAGAATTGTTGATCGAACAAGTTAAGGTTTCTATAGGATTTATGTATAGGTTTCTACTATTT
Source organism: Fagus sylvatica (assembly GCA_907173295.1). Classification (NCBI taxonomy): domain Eukaryota; kingdom Viridiplantae; phylum Streptophyta; class Magnoliopsida; order Fagales; family Fagaceae; genus Fagus; species Fagus sylvatica. The sequence goes on from OU015761.1 coordinate 19,787,265, forward strand.
TGCTAGTAATCTCATCTTGTGGTTCATGTTTTATAATACTGCTATTCAACTTATATCTTTCTTCTTCTTTTTTTTTTTTTTTTTTTTTTGTAAGGGGGAGTTTTGGATGATTTTCTCCCTTTCTTTGAGGGGGACTGAAAGAACTCATGGACAAGCAGATAGTGTGTAGAGATGGCTATCGTGTGATGAGAAAGGTTAGCTAGAACTAGTTAATTTATTGAATTTTATTTCTGTATTCGTTTAAGTAAATGCACTAGCTTCTTATTAATTATTTATTTATTTTAAATTTCTAATTTGTTCGTATTTGGGTTTTGACTTTTAGGTGCTCTTGTAGGGAACAATGTACCATTAGTGGATTCATCACCTTTGAAAGGTAAATTACTTCAGCATTATTTTTGTTAATTATATCCTTCCTAAGTTTCACGTGTCCCCCCTAAAATTTACAACTGAGCAATCAACCTCATTGCTCAAAATTCCAAATAGCCACTTGCTGTTCTAATTGTCATCAAGATATTGTAACTTGGGTCATAGTTTAGAGTGGATGTTTGCAATCTACCCATGTTATTTTTGGGAAGAACAAAATTTGCATTTGGAAATGAGAAACTTCTTATCAATTCTATAACTATTTGCAGGTTCAGCTAGCAGTTTGATTGTTACACAAAGTTCTTTGCGTGATGATTGTGACAAGGCACAAAGCTTTCTCCTTAATGATTGTGAAAAGGATTTGCCTGAATCTGGTTCTACATTTTATGTGAAGCCTATTTTGGATCATTTGTATCAAGAAACCCCAGAATCCTCAATGCAGAAAGGAGTGCATTTGGTGATGGGGTGACAACAATAATGCAGGGTAGAGGAGGCATTGCTAATGAAAAATCATGCTCTGATTCCACACAAGATATATTTCTCTGGTTTTGTTTCTCTAGTTTTCTTCTCTATCTATGCTAAGATATGATTCCTGTTTTAAATTGCAAAGTTAATCCTTTTTCTTGTTCATTTGCAGAGGTGATGCATACACACAAGCTAAATCTTTTGCTCTTGAGATTGCTTTGAAGGTATGTTTGCTTGAAACAGGTTTTGTTTTGTAGTCTGTGTTGGATGCTTTTTGGTGTTTCTAGAATATGTCCTCTGCACAGTTGTCCTGCAAATATCACATAAATTGACTTTAGTTTAAACTTTTACCGCTTAAAGGTAATGCTGGTTCAAAGTGACAACATGTACATGGTTGCAGCCTTGTCCGACAACCCTATTGAGTCTCTCAATTTGGGGAAATCTCTTGCAGGTCAACAAGAAAATTTCTGTGAGGCTTATGAGGTTAAAGCGGCACATTCAGATTTTTCCATGTATGGTAAACTGCCTCTTTTGTACACCAGCGACAGCTCGTCACAGGCTAGTAGGTTGGATGGCATTTTTGGTTCTCATGAAAGAAGTTGGTGATGAAGCCAAAATAGGAGCTATCACTGCACCTATGGATTTCACAATAACTGGTCCTTCTCAAGTGTATACAGCACCATGAATTTGTAAGCCTATGATTATAGATTATGCAGCTTCCATGGGCCATCGTGAAATTTACAATGTTAATTGTTAAAGAGTCTGGTTTTGGTGTAACTGCCATGGCTACTGAAAGATTTTAGCAAATTTACAACTGACTCAATGGGTCTGTAAAATAGAATTGCAGGTCAAAATCTGTCGTTGTCTACACTCAAGGCAAAATGAAGGGAACTAATTGGCATGACCTTTTGCAAGAATCCCCCCATTGCAGACTGGACAGATGGGGCATCTGAAAATGCTTCATTTACACTTACTACCTCTAATATCAAGGAGGAAAATTTTGATGGATCATCAGGTTGCACTTATAGTTTCTTGATGGCATGCAATACCTCAATTGTTTTCCTACTTGTCTTTTTGGTTTAGAAAAAGCTCCATTTGTTCATTGGGTCACTCAAACAGCATGACTTATTATTTAATACTACTTCTTTTTTTGGTTGTTTTGGTTTTTCGGTTTGGTGGTGAATGGTATGGGAAGGGACATTGGGAACAATGTAGGTGGATAATTTTGTAAGTGCAACCTATAATAATATTGCTATCCAACTTATATTTTCTTCTTCTTCTTTTGTAAGGGAT
>OU015761.1:19789485-19862076 GCA_907173295.1 Fagus sylvatica
GTATAAACGTTACAGCAAAACAGAGGATTACATTGGCTTTCAGAGTTCAGACTTCTTTATTGCTATACAACAACATATAATTAATTACCTAAAACAACATAAAAGACAAATTACAAGAGTATGTACAAGACTAAACCCACTTAAACAAAGGAGATACAAGCAGATTGTAGAATATGGAAGAGGGCAAATCCTTTCTATTTTACTGTAATATACTAAATGCAATTACAGTTTTTAGGTATTCAGAGAAAGAACTAAACCTTTCAAGAAATAATTAAATGTCACTTATGTCGTCAAAGATAATGATATCTAATATACACAAATTTAACTAGCTATAACCCATTCTCCTATGGCTCACACATTTGGTGAGGCATCTATGAAAAGCCAATGTACTAGTCATCTATTATACACGACTAAACTATCAATCAAGATTTCGTAATGCACATGTTTTTCATCTTTGGAGCTGCTCAGGAGCAGGATTGTTGGAGTTGGAAGGTGAAGCTATCCTGCCATCCTGCATTCCAATATCAACAGACACTGCGGCTCCCCACTTCCCCTCCGATTCTGAAGCGCAACATGTTGGAGTGACCAGTGCTTAAAACCACTCAACCATACATTTTGGGTAGAAATCTTAATCGGAAACAACAGAAGAAAGACTTTATAGTTCTTTCTAAACTTTCCACCTCTCATAAAACACTGAGCATGCTAGTGAAGAGCATTTGACACCACTTTCCACAACCAATCACCACCTCCACAATGTCGACATATAGCAGTAAGGTGTTGCATCTCTCTCACCAATTTTGAATTTCTTCCAATCACAACAGTCAAAGCAGCAGTCCCCTTTTGCAAACATTAATTGCATAAAGGGGCTGATGACTAGACTAACTCACCACAAAGTATACAATGTTTTGAGAGATAGTAATAATCAATTCTGGTTTGGTGTGGATTTGGAGCAGATAAGGGCTGTAACTTGTAAACCCACCATCTTACCCTTCTTACCAGAGAAGGAAGTGCCAGTTGAGCTAGAGTTCATTGGCATTGGTGAAAGTTCATGGCCTACAAATGACTTTTTTCCAAAAGGTGTAATATTTCATTCTCTTACATTCACATTTGCAGCACAAAATGAATCATAGAAGATATGACTTGATTTTTCACCTGCAGATCCCATCAACAATTGACCACATTACAAAACAATAAACACATCGTCCCACTCAACATAAAAGAAGCAGTGGAATTACATGAAATCTCAATGCGATTATCAGCAACCGTACCTCTTAAAGCCTTCAGTTTTACTACGCAAAAGCACATAAACTTCAGGAATGGAATCTGTATCATTTTGAATAGCAAGAGCTATGACATTGATGGCATCAAATTGAGGATCAGATATGAGATCTCTACTAGATTCTGCTTGAACCTATTAACCATCATTTGTAAGAGATAATTTATAGACAGATCATTTGTTCTAAAAGTAATGACAAGCATAAATAAAATTCTAATTATCTGGTTCTAGAAAGCAACAAAAGTGGGAAAGAATTATTCTTAATCATACAAATGAACACAAAACACGGAAAATATTAAGCATGCAAACCCATCTGAATTTAGGTTTGAGATAGCATATATATCTTTAAAAAATAATTTAGAAAACTACATCTAGTTTTGCAAAAATAACAAACATGAAAAAGTAGGCAGATACCTCTATACTTAACAATGTCAATTGTTCTCCACCACCAACACTTGCAGGGTCCCGAAACCCACTTTGACTAAGAGGAGTAGGCTTCAATTTCCCATCTGGTCATGAAATCTAAGACAAATCTTGTGTGGAATCAGAGCATGATTTTTCTTTTGCAATACCTCCTCTACCCTGCATTATAGTTGTCACCCCATCACCAAATGCACTCCATTCTCGATCGAAGATTCTGGGGTTTTCTTGATACAAATGATCCAAAATAGGCTTCACATGAGATCCAGAACCAGATTCAGGCAAATCCTTGTCACAATCATCAGGGAGAAAGCTTTGTACCTTGTCACAATCATGAGGCAAAGAACTTGGTGTACCGATCAAACTGCTAGCTGAACCTGCAAAGAGTTACAGAATTGATAAGAAGTTTCTCTTTTCAAAATGTAAATGTTGTTCTTTCCACAAATAACATGGGTAGATTGCAAACATCCACCCTAAACTATGACCTGAATTACAATATATTGATGACAATTAGAACAGCAAGTGGCTATTTGGAATTTTCAGCAACATCAAGAGGTTGATAGCTCAGTTCTAAATTTTAGGGGGGACACATGAAACTTAGGAAGGATATAATTAACACAAATAACACTAAGTAATTTACATTTCAAAGGTGATGAATCCACTAATGTTACATTGTTCCCTCCAGGAGCACCTAAAAGTCAAAAACCAAATATTAACAAATCAGACATTTAAAATAAATATATAACTAATAAGAAGCCAGTGCATTTACTTAAACGAATACATAAATAAATTTCATTAAATTAACTAGTTCTAGCTAACCTTTCTCATCACACAATAGCCACCAATACACGTTATTTGCTTGTCCAGAGTTCTTTCAGTCCCCTTCAAAGAAAGGGAGAAAATTATCCAAAACAATCCCTTACAAAAGAAGAAGAAGAAAATATAAGTTGGATAGCAATATTATTATAGGTTGCACTTACAAAATTATCCACCTACATTGTTCCCAATGTCCCTTCCCATACCATTCACCACCAAACCGAAAAACCAAAACAACCAAAAAAAGAAGTAGTATTAAATAATAAGTCATGCTGTTTGAGTGACCCAATGAACAAATGGAGCTTTTTCTAAACCAAAAAGACAAGTAGGAAAACAATAGAGGTATTGCATGCCATCAAGAAACTATAAGTGCAACCTGATGATCCATCAAAATTTTCCTCCTTGATATTAGAGGTAGTAAGTGTAAATGAAGCATTTTCAGATGCCCCATCTGTCCAGTCTGCAATGGGGGGATTCTTGCAAAAGGTCATGCCAATTAGTTCCCTTCATTTTGCTTGAGTGTAGACAACGACAGATTTTGACCTGCAATTCTATTTTACAGACCCATTGAGTCAGTTGTAAATTTGCTAAAATCTTTCAGTAGCCATGGCAGTTACACCAAAACCAGACTCTTTAACAATTAACATTGTAAATTTCACGATGGCCCATGGAAGCTGCATAATCTATAATCATAGGCTTACAAATTCATGGTGCTGTATACACTTGAGAAGGACCAGTTATTGTGAAATCCATAGGTGCAGTGATAGCTCCTATTTTGGCTTCATCACCAACTTCTTTCATGAGAACCAAAAATGCCATCCAACCTACTAGCCTGTGACGAGCTGTCGCTGGTGTACAAAAGAGGCAGTTTACCATACATGGAAAAATCTGAATGTGCCGCTTTAACCTCATAAGCCTCACAGAAATTTTCTTGTTGACCTGCAAGAGATTTCCCCAAATTGAGAGACTCAATAGGGTTGTCGGACAAGGCTGCAACCATGTACATGTTGTCACTTTGAACCAGCATTACCTTTAAGCGGTAAAAGTTTAAACTAAAGTCAATTTATGTGATATTTGCAGGACAACTGTGCAGAGGACATATTCTAGAAACACCAAAAAGCATCCAACACAGACTACAAAACAAAACCTGTTTCAAGCAAACATACCTTCAAAGCAATCTCAAGAGCAAAAGATTTAGCTTGTGTGTATGCATCACCTCTGCAAATGAACAAGAAAAAGGATTAACTCTGCAATTTAAAACAGGAATCATATTTGAGCATAGATAGAGAAGAAAACCAGAGAAACAAAACCAGAGAAATATATCTTGTGTGGAATCAGAGCATGATTTTTCATTAGCAATGCCTCCTCTACCCTGCATTATTGTTGTCACCCCATCACCAAATGCACTCCTTTCTGCATTGAGGATTCTGGGGTTTCTTGATACAAATGATCCAAAATAGGCTTCACATAAAATGTAGAACCAGATTCAGGCAAATCCTTTTCACAATCATTAAGGAGAAAGCTTTGTGCCTTGTCACAATCATCACGCAAAGAACTTTGTGTAACAATCAAACTGCTAGCTGAACCTACAAATAGTTATAGAATTGATAAGAAGTTTCTCATTTCCAAATGCAAATTTTGTTCTTCCCAAAAATAACATGGGTAGATTGCAAACATCCACTCTAAACTATGACCCAAGTTACAATATCTTGATGACAATTAGAACAGCAAGTGGCTATTTGGAATTTTGAGCAATAAGGTTGATTGCTCAATTGTAAATTTTAGGGGGGACACGTGAAACTTAGGAAGGATATAATTAACAAAAATAATGCTGAAGTAATTTACCTTTCAAAGGTGATGAATCCACTAATGGTACATTGTTCCCTACAAGAGCACCTAAAAGTCAAAACCCAAATACGAACAAATTAGAAATTTAAAATAAATAAATAATTAATAAGAAGCTAGTGCATTTACTTAAACGAATACAGAAATAAAATTCAATAAATTAACTAGTTCTAGCTAACCTTTCTCATCACACGATAGCCATCTCTACACACTATCTGCTTGTCCATGAGTTCTTTCAGTCCCCCTCAAAGAAAGGGAGAAAATCATCCAAAACTCCCCCTTACAAAAAAAAAAAAAGAATAAGAAGAAAGATATAAGTTGAATAGCAGTATTATAAAACATGAACCACAAGATGAGATTACTAGCAAAATAGTAGAAACCTATACATAAATCCTATAGAAACCTTAACTTGTTCGATCAACAATTCTGTTGATATAAAGGATAGATATATTCAATAATGCAATGGGCATAACTTATAACCAGTATCATCTGTCAACCCTAATTTGCTGGCACCCTAGTTCCCAATGTCCCTCCCATACCATTCACCACCAAAAAAGAAGTAGAAAATAATAAGTCATGCTGTTTGAGTGACACAATGAACAAATGGAGCTTTTTCTAAACCCAAAGTCAAGAAGAAAAAAAATTGAGGTATTGCATGCCATCAAGAAACTAAAAGTGCAACCTGATGATCCATCAAAATTGTCCTCCTTGGGATTAGAGGTAGTAAGTGTAAATGAAGCCCCATCTGTCCAGTCTGCAATGAGGGGTTTCTTGCAAAAGGTCATGCCAATTAGTTCCCTACATTTTGCCTGATTGTTGAAAATTACGGATTCTGAGCTGCCAAGCCCAGATAAAATAAATTCCTCCACCTGTTTTCCACCACTACAATTTTGATTCTGAACCCCATATAGATTGCTTCATTTTGTGCTTACTGGTGAGCCTTGCACCAACATCCTGCAACGACTGGCACTCCAAAGACCCTTCAAATTCACTCCTCATCTCTATTTCATGATGGCCCATGGAAGCTGTAGAATCTATAGCCTTGGGCTTACAAATGTATGCACTTGAGAAGGACCTGTTACTTTGAAATCCACATTTTTAGTGATAGCTCCTATTTTGGCCTCATCACCAACTTTTCCTTGAGAAACAAACTTTCCATCTTTCGCCCTACTAGCCTGTGACGAGCTGTCACTACTGTACAAAAGAGGCAGTTTACCATACATGGAAGAATCTGAATGTGCCGCTTTAACCTCATAAGCCTCATGGAAATTTGTTTGTTGACCTGCAAGAGATTGCCTCAAAGACTCAATAGGGTTTTTGTCAAGCTCATCATTTAATCATCTATGGCCGAGAAGTAGGACTTCTCTTTGCTCCCCTTCCAAAATGTCTCAAAACAGTCTCACGAACAAGTTCATCATCAGAATTTATATATTCAGCAACCTGAGACATGGCAAGCCACCTTAGAAGACCAAGGGCTTCCTTATCAGCAGCCTGAATACAATACATGGATTTTAAGAATGCATGAGAGAAATCTAGTAAGTGGTGTACACTATTTCACTAACCAAACAAAAACCATTATACGAATTCTATATGTCAGTCCAAAAGCAAGAGAGAGAGGGGGGTTTAAGGAAACACTGAGAAAAAACAAAAAGGCAATCAAGACAGTATTGCAGCCTCCATGTTCAGTACCATAAAATAGGCAAGGACCCCTAAGGTCACATGGTCAAAAGAAAAGTTATGCTTCAGAGATAAACATGCAAACTCATAATGAATTACCTTTGGATTTAATGTTTCAATAATTGCTGGTTGAATACTTGTATCCCTCCCTTCAGTGGGTATTTCTTTTTCACGTATTGAACCTTGTGGTGACAAAGATCCCATTATTTCTTTTTCATTAGAATACTTCAATGGTTCTCCATCTATATTGTCAGTGTTAGTGTGTCCAAGTCCAACCAAATTTCCCTCATCAGTTGCTGATGTCATTGATTGCAGTAACTTTACATTTTTCTCAAGTGAATTTAGAGCCAAAGTGTTTTCTGTTTCACCACACAATTCAATAAGTTTGTTCTCAAATTCAAGACCTAGTGAAAGTGTTCTAAGAACATCATCTGGAAGTGGTTTGCTAGGATAAGAAGGCATTGCCCCATCACACATTCCAATCCTGTCATACTCCTCCTAGAACACCAAGGAGAAATTCACCAAATGAACGACCAAACAATATAAAATGTCAACAGATGTATAAAAAACAGCAAAAGGATGCGACTAAAACAAACCCTTTTCATTTTTGAATGGGTTTGTGAGAGGGATGAATAATATTTAAACTGCTGATTATAAATATCTGCAAAACCCAAATGAGGAAATATTCTAACAATGAGCTATGAAGAAAGTACGCAAAAATGTATGCAATATAACTACGGAGTCAAACAAACCATGTATGGAAGCATCCCCCACAAGCTCACAGACACTTTGATGTTTAACGCAACAAACATCCTGATGTGAGGAAGCCTCAAATTCACTAGGAAATTGCTATATCCAAGCAGTTGGAATTGTCAAAGATATCCAAATTGGTGAACTTAAAGATGCATCAAAATTTGGGTCTGCCTAATGTAAAAAATCACACATCATTAATCATTATCACATAATTATGAGCATCTGCATCATAAAAGAGAAGAAAAAATAACCTGGAAATCAGTAGGCATGCAAGTCAACTTATCCATATTCTGGTCTTGCATACCAATACGATCAGATTTCCTTGGTGAGAAAGTGTCCGGTACTGGATTACGAAACTTCATCTTTGATAAATGCATATGGCCCATCCCATACAAGTTATAAACAATCTGACAAAAAGAAAATCTTAGATATTATAAAATGAAAAGGGAAACACAAGGAAATGAATTGAAGTGTTGAAAAATTCCACAAGAAATAAAATCCCCTACCTGTTTTCCTCCACTGCAATTCTGATTTTGCTGACCCATTGAGTCAGTTGTGACATTAGTGCCCACAAGATTCTCAAAAGATTTATCATGTACCCACACCAAAGATGGTTCATCATTATGGCCACTTTCATACATGGAACAATCTACACCAGATACTCCACATTCAACCATACCTGTTTGCAAACAGCTTGAAGCAACAGAACTTATTTGCTGAAATCTTTCAATACCTATGGCAGTTCCACCAAAACCAGACTCTTTAACATTGTAAATTTCACGATGGCCCATGAAAGCTGCAGAATCTATAGTATTGGGCATACAAATCCATGGTCCTGTATGCACTTGAGAAGGACCTGTTACTGTGAAATCCACAGGTTCAGTGATAGCACCTATTTTGGCCTCATCACCAACTTTTTTCATGAGAACCAAAAATGCTATCTTTCAACCTACTAGCCTGTGACGAGTTGTCGTTGGTGTACAAAAGAGGCAGTTTCCCATATATGAAAGAATCTGAATGTGCCAGTTTAACCTCATAAGCCTCACAAAAATTTGGTTGTTGACCTGCAAGAGATTGCAACAAAGTCAATAGGGTTGTTGGGCAAGGCTACAACCATGTACATGTTGTTGCTTTGAACCAACATTACCTTTAAGCTGTAAAAGTTTAAAATAAAGTCAATTTATGTGATATTTTTAGGACAACAGTGCAGAGGAAATATTCCAAAAACACCAAATAGCATCCAACATAGAGTACAAAACAACACTTGTTTCAACAAAACATACCGTCAAAGCAATCTCGAGCAAAAGACAAATTTTCACGGAACCTGTTTTTATTGAATTTATCTTCTGTGTGTGTTGTGTGTATGCATCACCTCTGCAAATTCATTTTTATTTGACTAAAATTTTAAAATCCCAACATTTTATTTTTATTTTTTATAAACTAGTGTATCCATTGGAAACAAATGACTATCAATAAATAAATTCATTTTTTGTCTGTATATATATAAATCAACTAAAAGCAAAAACAAACTCATCAAAATCAACTAAAAGAAAAAACAAACTCATCGAAATCAACTAATAGCCACTGATAACCGTAATTAAAACCTAAAAGAGTGATAGAGATTAATTTAGAGCGAGAGTACCTTGGAAGCTCCTATAGCAGACATCAAGGCCTGAAATTGGAGTAGCCATGTAGTAGTCGATGGAGACGATTCATATGCTGAACATGTTTGAATCCGATTGCGAATCTTCCATTGATTCTCTTCCAATGTACGGGAATACCATGAGATTTTTCTTCTGGGAATGGCAGAAGGAAGAAGGTTATGAATTGTTAAATAAAAACTAAGTGAATCTTACTGCACTCAAGATATAATTAAAACAATAACTATAAATCCGGAATAAGTGCATGTACCTGTTTATTCACATTCATCTTCACTTATGTAGGTTCACTCGAAAAGTTCTCACAAACCATTCTGGCCTTCTTGAGACGACAACATGTCCAGTAACAAGTCCAATTACCAATCCGCAAGCATATCCCATTACTACCGTTTTCCAATTAAATCCTTCTCCAAATGAGGATTCATGGCTTGGGGTAGAAGTTGGTGCCTCATTATTTACACATTTCTTTAACAACGGAGAACCACACAATTCCAAGTTTCCTTCAAAAGAGGAATTTGGAAATGTTGAAAGTTGTCCACCTTGTGGAATGGGACCAATAAGGTGGTTTTGAGAGAGGTTTAAATATTCAAGAAATGTGAGACTTGTTAGTTGTTGAGGGATTTCACCTGAGAGCAAGTTTTGAGACAAATCCAATGATTCAAGCTCAGTTAGGTTATTTCTTCTGTTAATTTATACTATAATGTAAAACTAAAACTTTTTTTTTACTTTTAGTTGTCCTTGTAATATTGCGCAATATAAGCTAGTTCCACAATTTTACACCTCATTATTTTAATATATATTTTTTAATTGAATTTAAATTTTATTCTATAATTAAACATCTCATTAGAATCTTGACACATTATATTTTCTTTAATAGAAATAATATATTGTTCCATATATATAAACACAATCATAATAAATGCCTAATACTATAATATATTTTATATATAAACACAATAATAATAAATGTCTTTTAATAATTATCAATTTTCATATTTAGAAAAAATAGAAAAGACTAAAAAAATCATATTTAGACCAATAATTCTTTATATTTCATTTTAAGTAATTTTTCCATGCATCTCACGGGTTTGCGATTAGTTAAAATAAATTTAAGGGAAAGAAGCAAAAGACTTCCCTCTCTCCCACTGCCAACCTCCAGTGATGTTCAGAGTCAAAAGGAATTTTACACTGGGAAAAAAAAAAAAAAATCCTAACAGTGGTCTAGTAACAGTTCGGTGCCGTGGGTTTTTAAATCTAAAAAGGAATTCCCATTGAAAATAAAATATTGCAGCATGATGTTTAAATGGTCTTTTTTCAGGTATGGTGCCATACAGGCTTTCTTGTTGACGATCCTTGACTACCTCGGACTTGCGTATCAATGTCTCCACCTCTCTCTACTATTCTTTGTGGAAAGAAATATGGGTAACATATATAGATAAAAAATAATAATAATAATAATTCTTTTTTTGATAAGTAACAATGATATTATTAAAAATGACAGAAACTTCCTCTAAGTGCATAAAGCATGCACTTAGAAGGAGGAAAAATTATATAAGAGCTATAGAAGGACTCTTAGAAAAGTTCAAAAAAACAACAAAAGCAAGAAGGGATATTTCCGAGGTAAAGTCCTAGACCTGAGCCCAATAAAAAAGAAGCCCAAAAAATATTTCCTCCAGCTTGGAATTAGAGTGCTCTTCATCCTAAAAAATACGGCTATTGCGCTCACGCCAAATAGTCCACATCAAGCAAAGAGGAACCAGATTCCAAACTAAAGAATTGAGTTTACCAAAACAATTAAACCAACCAAAGAGAAGATCAGCAATATTGCTAGGAAACACCCAAAGAACACCAAAGGACCGCAAGATCAAATGCCAAAGGTCGGAAGCTAAAGTGCAGTGGATCAAGAGATGATTTTCGGTTTCCCCATCATGACGACACATGCAGCACCACCCAGCCATGATATAACCACAATGCATCAGATTGTCACAAGTTAGAATCCTCCCCCAAGCCGCAGACCACAAGAAAAACGAGACTCGTCTCGGAGCTTTGACCCTCTAGATAGCTTTCCAAGGGAATTTAATGTCAAGCTTGACATCAAGAGCATGGTAAAAAGACTTGACATCAAACTCCCCATGTTGACGAAGCTTCCAGCGCATAGAATCTGGATCAAGACTAGTTGAGAGCTTAGAATAATTGAAGTTAAAGAAAGCAAGCACCTCTTCAATTTCTCAATCATTAAAGTCCCTAACAAAAGTAAAGTTCCAAGTTCTGGCTTACCCTATACCAGAACATGATAAGCAAGAAGCAATAGCAGCAATCCGAGACGTAGAGTAAGCAAAGAGCAAAGGAAACATGGGCTTGAGAAGAACCTCACAACACCATTTATCATACCAAAAACAAATCCGGGTACCCAAGCTAGCAACCAACTCTACTTGCTGGTTAAAGAAATCCCATCCAGAAAAAATACTTTTCCAAAGATTGCACCCATGAGTCCCTGTAGGTTTCTTCGTCATCCACCCACCACAATCCAACCCATATTTAGTAGCTATAACCCGACGCCATAGATGAGTATCTTTCCTACCAAATTTCCACAACCATTTCCCCAGTAAGGCTCTATTAAAGACTTCCACTTTTCTAACACCTAATCCACCTTGAGCTAAAGGAGAACAAACGGTATCCCATCCCATTAAGTGGTGTTTAAAACCATCACTCAAGCCACCCCAAAGGAAATTACGCTGAAGTTTCTGAATTCTAGCAGCCACATGTTTAGGAATAGTGAAAAGTGACAAATAGTAAGTAGGGAGACTAGAAAGCGTACTCTTTAACAAAGTTGGTCTCCCTCCCTTAGATAAGTATAACTTCTGCCATCCAGCTAACCGCCTCTCAACCTTCTCCAGAGTAGGATTCCAAACCACAGAGGCTTTAAAAGATACCCCAAGGGACAATCCCAGATATGACATGGGGAGGGAACCTATACGACAACAAAGAATATCCGCCAAAAAAGATAGACTCAACACCTCCCCCATAAGGACCAATTCACTTTTTCCCATATTAACACCTAAACCAGTCACCGCCTCAAAGCAAGACAAAACCATTCTAAGATGAAGAAGCTGCTCATGGTCCGCATCACAAAAAACAATGGTGTCATCTGCAAATAAAATGTGAGAAACAGATAGAGCTTCCTCCACTGAATTACCAGCTTGAACGCCTCTATGGAGTCCCGCCTCTTCCATTCTATGTAGCATTCTGCTTAGAACTTCCATGACCAAAAGGAAAAGTAAAGGGGACAGAGGATCCCCTTGACGAATTCCTCTAGAACTCCCAAAGAAACCAGAAGGAGAGCCATTCACCATAATTGAAAAGCGCACTGTAGAGATACAAGTTCTAATCCATGTTCTCCACCTACTCCCAAAACCCATACGATCCATAAGATAAAGAAGGCAATCCCAATTGACATGATCATAAGCCTTTTCAATATCCAGCTTACAAACCACACCCGAAGTACGACATTTAATTCGGCTATCCAAACATTCGTTAGCAATCAACACCGAATCAAGAGTCTATCTACCCCCTACAAAAGCATTTCAGGATTTAAGCACCAAAACACCCAGCACCCTCCTCAACCTATTAGCCAGAACTTTAGCCAAAATTTTGTAGACACTCCCAATAAGACTAATGGGACGAAAGTCCCGAATGTTTAGAGCATTCTACTTCTTAGGAATAAGGGTGACAAAAGTAGCATTTAAGGAATAAGCAAATGTACCCTTCTCAACAAATTCATCAAAGAATCCCATAATATCCCGCTCAATCACTCTCCAACACTTTTGAAAGAATACCATAGTGAAGCCATCCGGCCTTGGAAATTTGTCTCCTCGAAGATCTTTGAAAACCTGTAAAATTTCTTCCTTCTCAAACTGACTGTCAAGCAAATTCCTATCCACATCTCCAAGCACAGAAAAAGGCAAATCATTCACAAAAGGCCGCCAAGTCTCTTTCTCCGTATATAAAGATTCATAAAACTGCACCGCTTGATCTCGAATATCAGAATCCGAAGAGAAAACAGAATCACCCACCTCCAATTTTTCAATAAGATTACGTCTCCGATTAGAATTCGCAATTTTGTGGAAAAATTTTGTGTAGGAAGTCTCATGCATGCAATGCTTTGCACTAGGCCAGACATCTGTTATGCAGTGAGCATTGTGAGTAGATATCAATCCAATCCAGGTCCTGAGCATTGGACAGCAATGAAACATATCCTTAAATATTTAAATAGGACCAAACATTATTTCTTAGTGTTTGGTAGTGAGGATTTGAATATTCAAGGGTATACAGATTCAGATTTCCAGTCAGATATTGATGATAGAAAATCAATTTCTGGATTTGTATTCACTCTTGGCAAGGGTGCAATAAGTTGGAGAAGTTGCAAGCAAGATACTACTGCAGATTCTACTACAGAAGCAGAGTATATAGCTGCAAGTGAAGCTGCAAAGGAAGCTGTGTGGATTCGCAAGTTCATTCAAGAACTTGGAGTTGTTCCTTCTATTGAGTCGCCCATTACAATCCATTGTGATAATAATGGTGCAATTGCAAATGCAATAGAACCAAGAGCTCATAAGAGAACAAAACACATTGAACGTAGATTTCACTTGATTCGTGATATCATACACAGAGGTGATGTGGAAATAACACATATTGCCTCAGCCAACAATGTAGCTGATCCATTCACTAAAGCTTTGCCTCAGAAAGTGTTTGAGAAACACCTTGACACAATGGGTGTTAAATATATGTATGATTGGTTTTGAGTGCAAGAGAGAGATTGTTAGAATTATATGCCCTCAAAAACCAAATCTATGAATTTTATTTTATAATAAATTTGTTCTTTCACATACATGATTATTAAAGGTATATTTATTATTTAAATGTGGCATGTGATGTCATCTTTGTGGAAAAATCATGTTGATGGTTAAGAAACCAAATACAGGGAGTAATGATTTTTCATAAACTTAAAATTGTTCTAGGCTGTGGATGTTAATAGAATATCAACACTAAAGCCTACACTTATTGTGCTTCTATATGATAGGATGATTTACTCCATCATTGAGGTAGTGACTTTAAGCAGACAAGTGGGTGTAATGTAACAAGTACATACACTGAACTGGATCTGATTAAGAACATCTTATGGGTTGATCATTGTTGGTTAAAAGGTTGTTCTATCACAATTTTCCTATTGTCCTCAGACATGAGAGATTTGCATATATTTATTTATTATGCACATAACTTTGACAATGTCAACCGGTGATGCTCATTTAAAGGCTATATACGGACATGTTGGGTTATATGTATAATGAGTAAAATATGTTAATGCTTAACAATGGATTCACCAGTCTCTAAATGAGATAGTATATTCAGTTGATTTTCATAATGGTATTGGACTCAAAACAAAACCGGCCGGTGATATTTTTCAAATTGTTTTCATATATATATAATATCTATATATATTTATAAAGAGTTTTTGAAAATTATTTTGGAGTCCAAGGGAATTATGAATTCAAGAAATTAAAGGGTTACATAAGCTAGGGACATAACAGTGATATTAATCTAGTCCTAGTGGCTTATGTGGAATATAGTATGGTGGAAGGACATATAGATATAAAGTTGTAAGTAAAGAGACTTCAGTTGTTATTCTCTAATCTTCAGGGGTCAATTGCAATGTGTTGATGGACATTATTGTAATTTGTAGAAGTTCAAAATATTATCTTAATATGATTAAGATAATTAAAGAATTATTTAATTAAAGAATTATCTTAAAAGAGTTTCAAAGTAAGTCACATTCAATGTAAGTCATGACCTTCAAAAAGATAGTGACTTATCTTTTCAAAAAGATAAAGATAATGACTTATCCTACTACTGAAGATAGAGATCCTTAAGGATCCCACGTCATAATCTTTCTCTAAGGGTTTTTCTATGGATATATAAATAGGCAATATCACGTTTGTAGTTGGTCATCAGAACTATTGTGATATTTTGCAACCATTAGAAAAACTCTAAAAAGAAACAGAGAGAGAGACGTGAATATCTTGGGAGGCAACACACTTGGGTTGCTAGAAGAGGCTTACTTGGGTTGTTGAAAAGCCATACTGATAGAAGAGGCTTACTTGGATTGCTGAAAAGGTACGCTTATTATTTTAAAGTCCATGATTATGTGGTGTAACGATTCTTGAATGAAATAGAAAATTGCTTCCGCATACTAACAGAAATCACTTAAAATTCTGCTGAATTGGGGGGCATGAGTTGACTAAAATCGTGTTTTTTTTTTTTTTTAAATCCAGCTATAAAATTTTCATTCCAAAACATGATTTAAAAAAAAAAAAAATCCCCAAATAACTTCAAAATAATGACAATTTAAATAATAATTATTAAGAAAATATTATTTTACAAATTCGGCACAAAAACTACATTTATCACATAGTGACGCAATAATCCATTAGGCGACCTGCTGGCTGCTACTTGTACAGTTGTACCTCCATTTTCTTAGCTACCATGCACGTTTCTATCACAGTACAGTAATTCTTTGGACACTGATTTTTTCACATTATACGTTGCCTTTTTGTGTTGTGATGGACCAATTGAGGTGAGTGTGTGAGACGATATGATTTTTTCGTGTCTATAGAATAATTGATCACATTTTGCGCGCTCTCTGTTCATGTAATCTTGGGACAATAACAATGCTACCCAAAAAAATTCTGAACCCCTTAAATTAATTTCATTTCATTTTATTTTTGAAAGGAATGTGATCCAACTGATGGAGTGCGATGAACTATTTATAATAGATGTGCTAACTTTTTAACTTGTTGATAATGAAAAATTTATTTCAGCTATGATCAATATCTTTTCTGGACTTATCAAAAAAATATCTATTCTGGACACTAGACTTTCTTGATAACTTGTTGATAATGGCGAACAATTTATCAATTTTAACTCAAATTTTGGTAAAAGAAATGAATAAATGAAGGTAACATTTCCGTGGTATGTTTTTGTATCATTTAGATATGGGCTAATATTTCGGACGAGTGTGGCAGGCCGGCTCGTCATAGTGTCGACTGATCCAAAGCCTACATGGGCTAATTTTTGTATCATTTAGATATGGGCTAATTTTTCATAAACTTAAAATTGTTCTAGGCTGTGGATGTTAATAGAATATCAACACTAAAGCCTACACTTATTGTGCTTCTATATGATAGGATGATTTACTCCATCATTGAGGTAGTGACTTTAAGCAGACAAGTGGGTGTAATGTAACAAGTACATACACTGAACTGGATCTGATTAAGAACACCTTATGGGTTGATCACTGGTGGTTAAAAGGTTGTTCTATCACAATTTTCCTATTGTCCTCAGACATGAGAGATTTGCATATATTTATTTATTATGCACATAACTTTGACAATGTCAACCGGTGATGCTCATTTAAAGGCTATATACGGACATGTTGGGTTATATGTATAATGAGTAAAATATGTTAATGCTTAACAATGGATCCACCAGTCTCTAAATGAGATAGTATATTCAGTTGATTTTCATAATGGTATTGGACTCAAAACAAAACCGGCCGGTGACATTTTTCAAATTGTTTTCATATATATATAATATCTATATATATTTATAAAGAGTTTTTGAAAATTATTTTGGAGTCCAAGGGAATTATGAATTCAAGAAATTAAAGGGTTACATAAGCTAGGGACATAACAGTGATATTAATCCAGTCCTAGTGGCTTATGTGGAATATAGTATGGTGGAAGGACATATAGATATAAAGTTGTAAGTAAAGGGACTTCAGTTATTATTCTCTAATCTTCAGGGGTCAATTGCAATGTGTTGATGGACATTATTGTAATTTGTAGAAGTTCAAAATATTATCTTAATATGATTAAGATAATTAAAGAATTATTTAATTAAAGAATTATTTTGAAAGAGTTTCAAAGTAAGTCACATTTAATGTAAGTCACGAACTTCAAAAAGATAGTGACTTAGCTTTTCAAAAAGATAAAGATAATGACTTATCCTACTACTGAAAATAGAGATCCCTAAGAATCTCACGTCATAATCTTTCTCTAAGGGTTTTTCTATAGATATATAAATAGGCAATATCACATTCGTAGTTGGCCATCAGAACTATTGTGATATTTTGCAACTATTAGAAAAACTTTAAAAAGAAACAAAGAGAGAGATGTGAATACCTCGGGAGGCAACACACTTGGGTTGCTAGAAGAGGCTTACTTGGGTTGCTGAAAAGCCATATTGATAGAAGAGGCTTACTTGGGTTGCTGAAAAGGTACGCTTATTATTTTAAAGTCCATGATTATGTGGTGTAACGATTCTTGAATGAAATAGAAAATTGCTTCCGCATACTAACAGTGGTATCAGAGCCTACCACATCAAATCATGGGTTTTAATTTTTAAAAGCATGACATGAATAACATATAAGATGTTTATGCCGTCATTCTTTGTTTATGCCGCGTGAATGATATATATATATATATATATATATGTATGATTCGTTGTTTACGCCGCATGAATTATATATATGGATTTGCGATCCATGTCTTATACCTATGAAGTGATCCGTGATCTATATATATGAATGATTATGTATATTTATGCCATGAATGAGATACATATATTTATAAGATATATGAATAATATGGGTGGATACCTATATGTATAATGACATGAATTAATACATGAATGTTTCCATGAAAAACTGTATATGTTTTTCGTTTGTTATGGCAAATCATGACGGTGAATGTTAGTGTTATATATATCATTGGTCCATCAATCATGTTGATCAATCAAAAGGTTTCAAATTTGGCATTTAAAACCTTATATCTATACATAGTAAGATTTTGGACCTCTCTAATCATTATCAATTGGTTTTGGGATGAATGTTTTATCTTTAATATGGTATTAAAGCAGATTATTTCCTCTACGTCATCTAATATAATCATTCTATATACGTGTTTTTGTTGGTCTCAACACAGGTGAGAATAAAAAAGTTCTACATTGGATATTTAAATATATCCTTGCATTTCTACATATAATTTTTTTTTTTTGTTCGCATAATATAATGTAATTGATTGAGCTAAAGTGTAATAATAAAAATGGGACAAAGGACATAAACTTTATCGAGTTGAAAGACACAATTTATAATGTTGCTGTTATGATACACGATTGGCTTAGTATTCCATTTTTAATTGTTATCTTAATTTGTGAATTGTTGTTCAGGACCGCAAGAAAGCAATGAATATGATTAGGAAAGTGTTGAAGCAGCGGCTTGCATCTCCAGAGCAGCATCATGGAGATATTCTTGACCGTGTCATTCAAGACATGATGCTCTGATTTCTTAACAATGGACTGTAGTTCAACTATTTTTTGGGCTTTTATTCGCCTTAATTATCTGATTCAATTTCAAAAATGACAACATTAACATTGAAGTTACTTGATGAGAACCCTGATGTGTTGCAAGAACTAATTGTATGTTTCTTTTTTAAATAGCAAATTTACATAAACACTTAAGCATTTTTTTTTTTTTTTTTGAACTTGCATTATTATAACATTAATTGATGTCAATTTGTAAGGTTGAGCACGAAGCAATTGTCACAAAAAGAGAGAAAGCAGGTTCCTCAAATACTTGGGATGAATTTAAATCAATGACTTTTACAAGTATGTTCAATTAATAGCCTCAACATTTTAATTAACTCTTTTATATTTGATAACTAGCACTTTGTTATGAATTATAACATCGACTCTCTATGGGATTTATAGGTTATCAACGAGGTGCTTAGGCTGGGAAACGCCTCGCCTGGCTTATTTCGAAGAACACTTACAGATATCCAAGTAAATGGTAATTTTTAAAGAATTATTTGCATAAGAATTTCAACTTGAATAGGAAATTATTTTCAATTGGTTTATAATCTTCAATATTTTACCATAATTTATTTTTTTCATTTTCTTTTTGTAATTTGTAACGCCAAGTAGTATATGTCATTTGCAGACTACACAATTCCAGCAGGTTGGCCCATTATGATTGCCACTTCTGCTCTTCATTTAAACTCTGAAATATTCAACGATCCGCTTGCTTTTAATCCACGGCATTGGAAGGTGAAAATTAAATTAATTACAATAAATAATTTCAATTTGAATTAAGTTGGGTCTGATTTAGATCTTTTTAGGGAAGTTTTGGTTTTGATTTACCAAATACTAATTAATGAAGAAATCAATTGGACCGCAAATTTTTTGTTGTTGACATAATGTCTGATTAGCAATAATAAAAAGAGAGGAAACAGTTTTTTTCTCCCCATATAAAATGTTCGTATTAGTTTTGGATTACCAAACCTTTTTTTTTTTAGATAAAAGACATTAATCACCGAAAAAAAAAAAAAAAACCTAAGCCAAACAAGTCCTTAAACCTAATAGCTAAGCCCCAAGTATAAAACTTAAGCACATAATTGCATTGATCAATGAAACACATTAATTGCATTGATCAATACATTATTAAGTTCTTCAATCGAATTCAAACACATAATTGCATTGATCAATGAAACACAAGCAAACAATTTTATCTTTTTCAATGACAATTAAATTTAATATAAAGGTGTATTTGAATTTAATTAAAGAATCTAATATAGAGTACCTAACACTTAAGGAGTTAAGGATATGTAATTAATTGGGGAAACTTTTGTTATCTTTTCCAAGCCAAAAAAAAAAAATTGAAAATTTCTGTACATTTCTTTTGAAAAATGGTCGTTAATATTTCCCCATTTTAAAAAGTGGCCTTTCCATTTAAGTTACTTTATTATTCTGGTTCATCAATTTCAACACGGAAAATATAGTTATTGGTCCAATTTTCTTTTGCTTGAAGAAGAGGAGCTATCAAAATTTTGTTCCACCATTTTCATAAAATCATTTTGTTGTTTGGAAAGACGTACTTTGAAAATATATATATGAGTAGCATTTTAGTTTGATATCCTCTCATTTACAGCAGATGTATTTGCTCATTTTATTTTATTTTATTTTTTTATCACTTCTATGTCATGATGAAATATAGGAGGACAGTAAATCAAATCACATGTCAAAGAATTTCATGCCTTTCGGTGAAGGAATGAAGCAATGTGCAGGTGCTGAGTACACTAGGGTCTTTTTGGCCTTCTTTATTCATGTCTTTGTCACAAAATATAGGTACTTTCTTCTTCTCCCACATTCTATCAATAACATTAACACTCCGTTTGGAAGGGGGGAAAGGAATGGAATGGAATGGAAAAATAAGAATATTTTAAAAATATTCTTTCATTTCCCCTGTTTGGAAGTTTAAGTATGAGGGAATGGAATGGAATGGAAAGACCATTCCCTTGTTTGGAAGTTTAAGTGAGGGGAATGGAATGGAACACTCATTCCTCCCTATTCCCTCAAAATTCCAAATTTTCATTCCCCCCAAAATTGGGAGGAATAGGAGGGAATAGATTTAAGTTTAATGATTTTTTCACCAAACGTCCCAAAATGCCCTTAGTATTTTTGTAAAATCCTAAATTACCCTTATAGATTTGACCTTTTATTTTCCTCAGTTTCCATGGTATTTCTATAATATTGTATTTCTAAATGACTATGCATGGACCTTTAACAATGTCAATTTTCTTTTAAAAGTTTATTTTGTGGACAATGAATCTCGAATTTCATTTATTGGGATTATATTTTAGTTTATATTGCTTAGATTTTGTACTTGTTTATAATTAAGCGGATTTTATACCACCTGTTGTCCTGTACTGGTTTCTTTCTCTGTTAGCAAGGGCCAGAAAAATAGAAATAAACTCCCATGGTATTTCTATAATATTATTGTGACACCACAAGGTGTCATATATGGTGTGGTAATTCTATAGTATTATTCTATAGATAAATCCTACATTTTATAAAAATAAAGGGTATTATAGTAATATTGTTATAAAATGATTCATTTCCATTCCTTCAAATATTACTCCCAAACAAAGTTACTTACATTCCATTCCATTCCATTCCTCTATTTTAAAACATCCAAACAAGATTACTTAGTTTCATTTCATTTCATTCCATTCCATTCCATTCCATTCCATTCCATTCCATTCATTAAATTCATTCCATTCCATTCCATTCTATTCCATTCCCTTATAATTTATTCATTCCATTCCATTCCATTCCCCTCTAAACTCCCAAACGAAGCACTTGCGGAAAAGCACCCAATATCTCTCTCTGAATAGTAGAGGTTGTGGAGATGCATATTATGGCTGTATTGATTATGAGATTTGATAGTTGATATATATTTCATTGATCCAACCCACAAAAATATATGTGAATGGCGACTCTTCGTACTAAAGAAATACACAAGACATGTCATTTTAGACATGTTATATTTATTTATAGTTCATCTCTTCAACACTATCTCCATTTATATCAAACACAATTTCTTTTTCTATTTTGATTTACCTTTCGTGAGACAAGGATAATACTTTGATTACCTTTTGTGACCTAGAATATTTTGATGCTGTCTGGCTACTCCGCTCACCACCAATCAAGGAGACCCGCAACCTTGAAATTGCTCAGATCTGAAAACAATTCATCTCAAAAGGTTGCTTTTAGGTACTACTCTTCTACACAATGACTAATATATTAATATTGATAATAGCTTAAATATAGGGTTGGCCATCATGAACAATTAACAATTTAAAATGCTAGACTTTCTACTTCAATCAAACAAAAGAAAAATGCTCATCAATCTCCCCTATATATAGAGAAAAAGTAACACACGGATAGAGACATAAAGAGCTCTGAGTTGTAATACACACAAAGAGAAGAGAGAAAAATCAGTTTAGGGTTTTAGAGAGGATAATGGGAAATTGCTTTTCAATTAAGCCCCAAAATAAGCCCTGCAGTATTAATGATCAGCCCGGCAACAGGGATGACCATGGCAACAATCCTGACCGCAGCACCAGTTCTGGTGGCAAAAAAAGTGGAAAAAGCTTCAATAACGGGTGGAAGCGTGAAGACAAATGAGTTCTTGTTCAGGTCCCTCTCTTCACTCAAATCTTATTATAATTTGGATACTCAAGAAACAAGAATTATAGAGCTTGAGTTTGTTTTTAACTTCGTGCAAATTATAGCTGGATTGGAGTTTTATTATCAGTACTTTTTATTTTTATTTCATAAAAATTGAATTATTTAAAATTCCTTATTTTCTGTTTGGTTTCAAAGAAAATGTTTCGGATGAGAAGGGAACACAGTTTTTCAAGTCTCTATTTGGTTTAGAATATATATATATATATATATACTTTTCTCTAGGTTATTTTCAAGCAAAATAAATCAATGAAACAAGTTATTATAGTATGTTGTTAATATCATTTGGATACTGATATATATGGGTGGACTGAAATTTTATTATATAATTCTTTTGATTAGAATTACTTGAATAATAATTTATTCAGTAATTTGGACATGAGACACTGCATGGTCTGCATTGGCATGTTGTGGAAGATGATCATGTGGATTACTTTAATTTGGCTAAAAACTCCATACCTACAATGGATTCTAGAACTCTGTCTCTGAATAATTTCGTGACTCAAGAATAATATATTTGTTTACATATAGTGATATATTCTCTCTAGAGCTCTCTAGTCTTCTCTCTAGAGCCCACCCTATAGGTGAAGTTGTGGTCTGTCTCTAGGGCAGTGTTCTGTATATTTTCCTGCTACTCTCTATTCTTATGATATGGAAGAGCATCTGTTGGAGGAATGGAGAAAGTTTTCACTCACGGAGGATGAGGCTCCGGGATTTGTTGTTGATGATGACGCCATGGGTAATTCCAAATCCCTTGGAATGAACTGTCTATTGCTGACAAGTATTTCAATAAGGCAGCTCTGAAATCTTCAATGCTCAGACTGTGGGGAGTGACCCGTGGCATAACAATCAAGCAGATAGGAGAAAATCTATTTGTCTTCCAGTTTCCCAATGAGCATGAACGCTCACGAGTGATGAATGGTTCGCCATGGCTTTTTGGAAAACCATCTGCTAGCTTTGACTGAGTTTGATGGTTCCTGTCCAGCTACTCAAATATGAGAGATTACCTTGGCTTTGTTTTCACTGTGGGGTCATTGGCCATCTGGAGAGAGATTGTGTGATTCGTTGTCGTGGCGGCCAGAAGGTGGGAGAAGCAGTGCAGCAGTACGGACCCTGGCTTCGTGCTGCTGAGTTGAATCAGCGCCGCCGTGACCAGGGGTATGGGAGAGACCGGAAGGAGGCTCTGGGAAGGCGAGGAGCGAATTCAATGGGGAATTTGAATTTCAACGTTAACTGGTAGAAAACCTTTGAAACCACTAGCAGTCCATCTTTCTCTGTCCCAGCTCAGAATGAGGAATCTACAATTCCTGCTGGCCCGCAAAAATCTCAACAGATGGATATGCATGTGGATAGAGTGGAAGCGGAAGTTTCTCAACACAGTATGGATATTTCTAAACCAATTCCGAGAGGCCGTTTGATTACGTTTCTTTCTCTTGGTCAAATGTGGGTGTCTTTCAAATATGAGAGATTACCTTGGCTTTGTTTTCACTGTGGGGTCATTGGCCATCTGGAGAGAGATTGTGTGATTCGTTGTCGTGGCGGCCAGAAGGTGGGAGAAGCAGTGCAGCAGTACGGACCCTGGCTTCGTGCTGCTGAGTTGAATCAGCGCCGCCGTGACCAGGGGTATGGGAGAGACCGGAAGGAGGCTCTGGGAAGGAGAGGAGCGAATTCAATGGGGAATTTGAATTTCAACTTTAACTGGTAGAAAACCTTTGAAACCACTATCAGTCCATCTTTCTCTGTCCCAGCTCAGAATGAGGAATCTACAATTCCTGCTGGCCCGCAAAAATCTCAACAGATGGATATGCATGTGGATAGAGTGGAAGCGGAAGTTTCTCAACACGATGTTAATGATAAAGCCCATGCGCAACATGAGACGGTGATAGCTAAAGAAAAGGAGTCTAGCAAGGTGGTACTCCCAAAAGATAAGGGTGTTGCTTTTTCTGGCTTATCTCATATCCCGGAAAATATGCAAAACTATGAGAAGGTGGCGGGAGTTTTAAACGCACCATCTGTTACAACAAATATCTCTACGAAATCTTTGCCACATGTAGCTCAGGTTGTTTGTAATATACGAAAAATAAAAATAAAATAAAATAGAATAAGTGTAATTAAGTTTATATTTTAACAAAGAATAAATAATAATTATATTTTCCTAATATAATCCCATCAAACCCTAGACACCCTAAGGGATATATAAACCTATGTTTCTCCTTGTTAGTAGAAAACCCTACAGCCTCTTTCCCTCTCTCCCCCTTACACGTTAAACTCATCCAATTCCTTTAACTTGGTAACCTCCACCTTCATCACCAAACTCCAAGGATTTCGGTGACGAAACTAGTACAAAGTGATATTTGCTTATTGGTTTTTTTTCATTGAGGTAAGTGGGACTTTACACATTACTCTCCTTACGTTCCCCATAATTATTGTCAAACCCATTGGATTCTCTGTCTTGATAAATTTATACTTTCTTGAGTGCTTTTAGTCCATTGAGATCCTTTCTTCATATTGTATCATGACAGCTTGTGACCGTTACCATATCAAATTACTTTTACATAACTCTTGAGCTATTGATTTTGCCAAACTGAATTGTTCATGTTGTACGTACCCTTAATTGAATTCTTTGCCATGAAATAAATTCAGTGACCCCGTCCATGGGGGCAATACGTGGACCATAATCTAGATTATGAAATTGATGTTGTGGAGAATGAGGATGTTGAGCAAATTTTGAGTGACCCTACCCATGGGGGCAATACATGGGAGTGACCCTACCCGTGGGGGCAATACATGGGAGTGACCCTTCCTGCGGGGGCAATACACAGGACATGGCTTCTTGAATTATGTATTTATGACATTGTGATTATACCCTGCTATGCTTCTAATATTCCAAACCAATTTGTATCTCTAACTATCATGTCTCATTTATTGCCTAAATTCTTATATTGGAATATTCTGGAATTACCAGTTCATTGTTAACCAACCCTGTTATTATCCTATCTACTCCTTGCTTCATATAAATCCAGTTCCTTCTGTTACCCCTCGATGGTAGTGTGTGAATACCACTTATTGGGCTTTTAGCTCATCCCCGTTGTTATTATATTTTTCAGATTAGCTGCTCAGATCCATAGTGAGGAAAGGTTGCTAGTACGTGATCATTTATTGCCAGGTGGACTACTATTGAGATCTTCCAGCGTTTAGCTAATCTTGAAGGAAATTCTTTTGTGAGGATTCTTAAGTTTTGATTTAAAGAGACTATTTTTGTGAGGATTTAATTGAGGTCTTGTTCCATCTAATCTTGTGGAGTTTGGATTATTTGACTATTTTTGGAGACTAGTTGAATTATCTTGTGATTTGATTTTGAAACTAGACTTATTTGTCTTAGAAATTTCTTATTGCGAGTTAAATAAGGATTTGTTGAATTGAAAATTTTGGGGCGTTACATTGTGGTATCAGAGCCAAGGTTTGAGATTCTGTAGACTTTAGGTGTTGATCTTGAAATTTGAATTGGGTAGTTTGGGCTAGTTTAATAAGTACGTCTCTTCAGAGAAGTTTGAATTGTTTGATGTTTGACTCATTGTTGAATGTTAGTATTATTAAATATTCTGAATTATGAATGCATTATTGTTTTGTTATTGGTTTACTGATTTTGTAGTCATTATTGTGGTTGTTACCATGTTATCAGTAAGTAATGATTACATGGTTTGATTTCTGTTATCTGTGTATTCTTTTCACATGTTGAATTCACTCCTTGGGTTGAGTGTATTAGATGTTATTCCATGAATTTGGTTGTTGTAACTTCAATCTCTAAAGCCTGTAGATTCTTTGGACAGCTTGTTTATCAACAAATAAATTCTGAATTTCAATTTATATTATGTCTTGATTCCTCTTTCATTTTCTGTATTCTTGTCATGTAATTAAATTCTCCTTTATGGTTGTGTACTCATGCTATTATTTCATAAATTCAGTACTTGTAATCTCATTTCTAAGTCTTTTAAGTTGCTTGGACAGCATGTGGATCAAATCTGAATATGTGGTTGTAGTTGTTTCTGGATTTCAGTTTGGGTGTACTGAATTGGGTAAGGCATAACTTGAGATTGGAGTGGAATTTTGGAACGAAATTTTGGGAGTAGATACTCAACTTGATGTTCTATAATTCTGTGAAATTTCATGAGTTTTCATTATGGTTTTGGGGTGTCTAAAGACAGTCTAATTAAAGCTGTTTTACTGCAGAATGCAATCTGAGTACTCGAGGTTGAATCCTTTGTAACTCTACTTAGAAATTGATTCTTAATACGAAATTTGGGGTATATGAAGTTAACATATATATGTTATAATCTGGAGAATTTGGTAATTTTTGGAGACTTCTAGGTATTTTAATTTTTAAGTCTTATTGGGCTTATCTGTTCTAGAAATTAATGTGGAGGTTGTAACTTTGGACTTTTAGAAACCTAACCTAGAAGCATCACCTTTGTAAACTGTTTTAGAGGCATATTTTGAAGATATAGACTTAATGTCTAGTGATGAACTTAATGAGGTTTAGGCCAAGATTTGTGTGGATCCTTTGGAAATTGGTTTTAGGAACATTGCGAGTTTTACAACATTGTTAAAAGGATCTTGGGAAAGTTATTCCAAGGTCAATTGATACTTAATGTGAATTTCCTTTGGTCTTTGACAAAACCTCTTTTCATTGGGCCTCATGTTTTAAATTTTCTTACTCTGATTATATTGAGTAAAATTATTCTATAGACATGATTTAGTTCCTAAATTGATGTTGATTTAAATCCTTTCAAACATATCTATGATCTTCAAGATATTTTTGAGTTTCATCATTTTTATAAACTTGGTTTACAATTTATTTCTTGATTCTAAGATCTCATATTAGTTTGATTTGAACTTATGGAACCTATATGGTTTATTAAGTGAAGAGCCTATGAAACTTATAAATGAGAATGTGTCTCATCTTTACTTTGGCTTCATTTGAAACTTTAAATGTAATTTTTCAAGGACTTGTGGTTCTACCTTTTGCTAATGCTTAAAAGTTTGAATCGAAGAAGAAAATAATTAATTTTTCTGTTTCGCAAATTTGTTAAGTTTTTCCTACTTTAATATGTTTGAACTAATAATTTTCACTCTGAAATCTCATGCTCTACCTTTGAGTAAGTGATTGTGTCTTGAGGGTTAATAGCCCATATTTCTGAAGAATATATGTATATGTATCAAATGCTTTTGATCCATTATGAGTTATTTGATTTATGGTATTTTATGAATAGAAAATGTACATGCTTTAAATAAGATGTTCAAATGTTTTGAGATATGAGAAATATAATTCAAAATATTCCGATTAAAGTTGAGTTACATTATGATTGCAAAAGAAAGGATTATGCAATTTCTAAGAAACGATGTTTCAAATGTTTTAAGTTATGAATTATGGATATGCATGGAAATTTCTAAAATTATGTTTAAGAAATAAAAGTCTTTCAAAGGAAACTATGTTCAAGAAAGAGAAGTGTTTCAAAAGAAACTATGTTCTAGAAAGTAAAGAAATCATGTTTAAGTCTCTTTAGGGACTTAAAGTACAGTTTGTACAAAGTATTCTCTGAAATGAAATGTTATGGATTAAATCATTGGATAAGTTTTGGACCAAACCAGTAGGGGTAACGATACCGGCTTTTCCATTGAATGGGTTGGCGTAAGGCAAATCCAATTAATGAGGTAAGATTGGTTGACCCCACAACCAAAAGAAGGGCATGTGACCCTAACGTTATGGTACCACTGTTCTTGGGGAACTCAGATGCAGAGTGAACCTAAATGATTATAATCCATCAATTTTCTGAAATGTGAAGGTTTTAGTTTTATATTATTAATGTGTGTTTTGTCGGTATGAGACGTTAAGACATTATAATAATGAAAATTTTGTTTTATGTTGTTTCATTTTCATGTTATATTTTCATTGGTATAAGACAAAGAAATGTAGTATGATAATGAAATAAGGTTAAGAGAAAGAAAAGTCTTATATGAAATGATAGTGAAGTATATATACATACTTGTGAACGAACTTTATTTTCACAAGCAAATGAAATTATGTCAACTTTAAAAGAATTTAAGCCTTTTGCCTGAGTGTCTGTAAACTTATAATTTGCTTATTTTCTTGAAGTTTTGAAGTTTTGACAAATTTGTATTTGACTATATGATAAAGTTCAAAAACTTATTGATGGATTAAATTTATGTTATGACTTATTCATTGATCATAGTAGTTGTCTGGATATTATGATGTTATTGTTTCATTAACTCATGTATGAGTTTGTTTCTCTTAAAAATATGTATCTTGAGATACACATGGCTTTATTCTAATACAATAAAGAATTGTAATTATCACTGTATTTTTCACTTTGGTTATAACTCTTCTGGGGAAAGTAGACTTGTGGGGCCAGAAATCATACAGATTACTTCTGAGAAAATTCGATTGATTAGAGAACGTATACAAACAGCTCAGAGTCGCCAGAAAAGCTATGCAGATCGTCGAAGAAGGGACTTGGAATTCGCTGTGGGAGGTCATGTATTCTTGAAGGTTAGCCCGTGGAAGGGAATTACGAGATTTGGGCATAAGGGTAAGTTGAGCCCACGATACATTGGCCCATTTGAGATACTCGAGCGTGTAGGACTTGTTGCCTATAGAATTGCATTACCACCTGCACTGTCAAAAATTCATAATGTGTTCCATGTTTCATCTCTTCGTAAGTATATCCTGGATCCATCACACATACTCGATTTTCAGCCAATTCAAATTCGAGAAGATTTGACCTATGACGAGCAACCCATCAAAATTTTGGACCGTAAAGAGCAAGTATTACGCAGACGGACAATTCGGTTTGTTCAAGTCTTATGGCAGAATCATGGTACTAAGGAGGCCACTTGGGAGTTGGAGGAAGAGATGAGAACGAGCTACCCTCATTTATTCCGCGACTTAGGTATGTCAAATTTGGGGACCAAATTTTTTTAACGGGGGGAGAAATGTAATATACGAAAAATAAAAATAAAATAAAATAGAATAAGTGTAATTAAGTTTATATTTTAACAAAGAATAAATAATAATTATATTTTCCTAATATAATCCCATCAAACCCTAGACACCCTAAGGGATATATAAACCTATGTTTCTCCTTGTTAGTAGAAAACCCTACAGCCTCTTTCCCTCTCTCCCCCTTACACGTTAAACTCATCCAATTCCTTTAACTTGGTAACCTCCACCTTCATCACCAAACTCCAAGGATTTCGGTGACGAAACTAGTACAAAGTGATATTTGCTTATTGGTTTTTTTCATTGAGGTAAGTGGGACTTTACACATTACTCTCCTTACGTTCCCCATAATTATTGTCAAACCCATTGGATTCTCTGTCTTGATAAATTTATACTTTCTTGAGTGCTTTTAGTCCATTGAGATCCTTTCTTCATATTGTATCATGACAGCTTGTGACCGTTACCATATCAAATTACTTTTACATAACTCTTGAGCTATTGATTTTGCCAAACTGAATTGTTCATGTTATACGTACCCTTAATTGAATTCTTTGCCATGAAATAAATTCAGTGACCCCGTCCATGGGGGCAATACGTGGACCATAATCTAGATTATGAAATTGATGTTGTGGAGAATGAGATGTTGAGCAAATTTTGAGTGACCCTACCCATGGGGGCAATACATGGGAGTGACCCTACCCGTGGGGGCAATACATGGGAGTGACCCTTCCTGCGGGGGCAATACACAGGACATGGCTTCTTGAATTATGTATTTATGACATTGTGATTATACCCTGCTATGCTTCTAATATTCCAAACCAATTTGTATCTCTAACTATCATGTCTCATTTATTGCCTAAATTCTTATATTGGAATATTCTGGAATTACCAGTTCATTGTTAACCAACCCTGTTATTATCCTATCTACTCCTTGCTTCATATAAATCCAGTTCCTTCTGTTACCCCTCGATGGTAGTGTGTGAATACCACTTATTGGGCTTTTAGCTCATCCCCGTTGTTATTATATTTTTCAGATTAGCTGCTCAGATCCATAGTGAGGAAAGGTTGCTAGTACGTGATCATTTATTGCCAGTGGACTACTATTGAGATCTTCAGCGTTTAGCTAATCTTGAGGAAATTCTTTTGTGAGGATTCTAAGTTTTGATTTAAAGAAACTATTTTTGTGAGGATTTAATTGAGGTCTTGTTCCATCTAATCTTGTGGAGTTTGGATTATTTGACTATTTTTGGAGACTATTTGAATTATCTTGTGATTTGATTTTGAAACTAGACTTATTTGTCTTAGAAATTTCTTATTGCAAGTTAAATAAGGATTTGTTGAATTAAAAATTTTGGGGCGTTGCATTGTTAGTCCAGCAGAGCATATTTCTCCGAGTGTTTTGCCACACGTTATCTTTTCAGCTAAGGAGGGCGCACAAGTAGGTAAAAAGAAAGGCAAAGTGTATTGGAAGCGGCTGGCACGTGAGAAAGGCAAGCCAAGTGAATCACTGTTGAATGTTCAAAGCGTGGGAGGGGCGCATGTTTAGAAGCTCAGGTGGTTCCAGGGACAAAGCGTTTCAAAAGTACCAATGATTCGCAAGTCTCAGATGAATTTGTATCGGTGGAGGCTGTACACCAGCCCCGCCGGGAACAATGAGGCTGTTAAGTTGGAACTGTCAGGGGCTTGGGAACCCTTGCACAGTTCGAGAACTTCTCCTATTAATTAAGGAGAAAGATCCTTCTATCTTGTTTCTCTCTGAGACAAGGTTAGACAAGTTTGGTGTTGAAAATTTGAGGGTAACAACTAAGTTTGCAAATGCTTTTTGTGTTTCACGTGTGCGTACAGGGGGTGGACTAGCTCTCTTGTGGAATAGTAAAGTGGACCTGTGTTTGAATACTTATTCAAAGAACCATATTGATGCGGCGGTTGTTGATAAGGAGGTTGGTAAAAGTTTTCGGGTTACAGGTTTCTATGGCAACCCAGAGACTCATAGAAGAAAGGAATCTTGGGCTTTGCTAAAACATCTCAGTCATCTCAACACGTCCCCATGGCTATGTATGGGTGACTTTAATGAGATTCTTGATAATTCAGAGCGTATTGGCAATGGTGTCCGTCCGGGGTGGCAAATTCGTGATTTTAGAGAAGCTGTGGTGTATTCAGAGTTACATGATTTGGGGTTCTCGGGATTGCCTTTTACATGGAGAAATAAAAGGGATGGGATAGCTTTTGTTACTGCTAGGCTTGATCGAATGTTAGCTTCGGCTACTTGGGTTGCTGAGTATGATAGTGCTGGGGTGTATCACTTGCCTGTGCAAAATTTGGATCATTGTCCACTTTTACTTGATGTTCCCAGTGGCTCTATAGTGGTGAAACGCAAGAAAATTTTCCGCTTTGAAGCCATGTGGACGAAGGAGGAACAATGCAGGGGAGTGATTGGCAAAGCATGGAGTGAAGACACTAGGGAAGGAAGTCGAATGTTCAAGGTTACTGAGAAGCTTAAGAAGTGCCGAGTTTCTCTCATTGCATGGAGTCAGGAACGCTTTGGTTCACTTGCTGCCTCTATCAAGCTGAAGCGTGAGCAACTCCAACATGAAACAAATCTGTCTATCTCAGGCCTTTCATCTAGGTTGGTGGAGCTGCAGACGGAACTCAATGGTTTACTGGAGAAGGAAGAAATTTTTTGGCGCCAGCGCTCACGAATTTCATGGATGAGTGAGGGTGACAAAAATACTAAGTTTTTTCATGCTAGTTGCACTCAGAGGAGACAGACTAATCTTATCAGAGGCCTTTATGATCAAGATAATATTTGGCAGACAGAGAAGAATAAGATTGCAGACATTGCAGTAACTTATTTTCAAAATATATTCACCTCATCTCAACCAGGGGTGGATACTATTAATTCTTGTTTAGAAGGAATGGTGAGTGTGGTGACAGCTGATATGAATGCTAATCTCCTAGCCCAGTTCACTGAGGAGGAAGTCTTTGCAGCCTTACAACAGATGTATCCCACAAAAGCTCCAGGTCCAGATGGGATGTCAGCCATTTTTTATCAGACCTATTGGGAGGTAGTGGGACCAGAGGTAACTCAAGCTATTCTCTCTATTATTCACTCAGGCCACATGTTGAGTAAGATCAATTATACTCATATTGCTCTAGTCCCAAAAATTACAAGCCTGGAGAAAATCACTGATTTTAGGCCTATTGCTTTATGTAATGTAATTTATAAAATTATTTCAAAAGTGTTGGCTAATCGTTTGAAGAAGATCTTGCCTCAGATTGTCTCAGAATCACAGAGTGCTTTTGTGCCTGGCCGGCTTATTACTGATAATGTGCTGGTGGCTTTTGAAGTTATGCACTCTATGAGCTTGAAAAGAAATGGTAGGAAGGGTCAGATGGCGCTGAAGCTTGATATGAGTAAGGCGTATGACCGTGTGGAATGGAGTTTTCTTGAGGCAATTATGCGCCGTCTTGGATTTGCAGAAGAGTGGATCCATTTGATTATGATGTGTATCAAATCAGTTTCATATTCAGTGCTTATTAATGGAGAGCAATGTGGTTTCTTTACTGCATCTAGGGGTATTCGTCAGGGAGACTCCCTTTCTCCCTATTTGTTCTTATTATGTGCTGAGGGTCTCTCTTTCCTTTTGAGGAAGGCAGAAGCTGAAGGAAAAATTACTGGTGTTGCAGCTAGTCGAAGTGGTCCAAAACTCACCCATCTGTTCTTTGCAGATGATTCATTATTGTTTTGTCAAGCAAATATGTCTCATTGTGAAACAGTGGTCAATATTTTACAACAATATGAGGAAGCTTCAGGTCAGCAGTTGAATAAAGCAAAGACTTCCATTTTCTTTACGAAAAATACAGCAGGGACAATGCGCCAGCAGATCAAAAATTTATTCCAAGTTCCAAAGATCAAAAGCCATGAGAAGTACTTGGGCCTCCCTTCTTTTGTAGGGAGATCAAAATCAATGGCTTTTGGGGCAGTGAAGGGGCGAGTTTGGCGAAGGATGAATGGGTGGAAGGAGAAATTCCTTTCAAGTGCGGGGCGTGAAATTCTTCTCAAAGCAGTTGCTCAATCTATTCCCACCTACACGATGAGTTGTTTCAAGCTACCTGAGTCTCTCTGTAATGATTTGAACTCTATGTTCAGCAATTTTTGGTGGGGACATCATGATAAGGCGAGGAAGGCACACTGGCTTCAGTGGAATAAAATGTGTAAATCCAAGGTTGCTGGTGGTTTGGGGTTTCGGGATATAAGGATGTTCAATAAGGCTTTGCTGGCAAAGCAGGGTTGGAGGTTTATGCAACATCAAAATTCTTTGCTCTCACGGGTATATAAAGCTAAGTATTTCCCTCACTGCAGTTTTTTGGAAGCAAAGGTCAGGCATAGACCATCATATGCATGGCGTAGTCTCATTTCAGCGAGAGATGTGTTGACGATGGGGTTGCGGTGGCATATTGGAAATGGGAGTACTATCAGAATTAAGGATGACCCTTGGCTTCCTTTCTCAACTATCTCTTAGCCTTCTCTGGCCCTTCAAGAGCTGTGTCCTAATGAGAGGGTGTCTACTCTAATCAATGCAGAAGGTCGGGAGTGGAAGGTGGAGTCAGTGCGAGCTCTGTTCTCAGAATGGAAAACCAATGTTATTTGTTCCATTCCTCTGCCTCCGAGAGCAAAGAATGATCGGCTGTTCTGGAAGGCCACGAAGTCTGGTTTGTTCACTGTTCGCAGTGCTTATCACATCCAAGTTCGACATCGAGCAGCTGCAATTGATGGTGAAAACTCTAGGAGTTGGTTTGGATAAGAAGTTTTGGAAATTTCTATGGTCGTTATCAATTCCTCCTAAGGTCAAAAACTTTCTTTGGAGGGCGTGTGTGGGCATTCTTCCTACCCATTCTCTCCTCCATCGGCGTCATTTACGTGCAGATGGGTTGTGCCCCTGCTGTACTAGGGAGGAGGAATCTGTGGGTCACATTTTATGGTCTTGTCCAGTGGCTAATGATGCTTGGATTGAGTCTCAATTGCCTCTACACAAATGGGATCGTTATACATCCAGTTTTTTCGATCTCATGTGGGTAACTCAGTCTCGGTTAACTTTGGAAGCAGTGGAGTTATTCTCATGTGTTGCTTATTTTCTTTGGAGACAGAGGAATGCCTGGGTTCATGAGAACAAGGCTTGTAATCCGGTGATGGTGGTGAGGCATGCAGTATTGCTTCTTCAAGATTTTAAACGGTGTGGTGCGAAGAGCGTTTGGGAATCTGTGGGTTCTCGGAGGCAAGTTCTAGTTGATTCGGTGACCGTGTGGGACCCTCCGCCTGAGGGTGTTGTCAAGGTGAACTGGGATTTTATGGTTGATTCAGCTAATAATAAGCTGTCTGTGGGTATCCTTATCCGTGATCATGAAGGAGCTGTGTACGCAGCAAGGTGCTCAAATGTTCAACTTCTACCCTCAGTAGTTCAGCCGAAGATTCATGCTTGTATTAGTGCCTTACAATTTGCATCAGATGCTGGCTTTGGGAATATTGTGCTTGAAGGTCCTCCTACGGAGTTCTTGGAAGATTTGAGTTCTCGGGTTCTTGGAAGCTCACTTGAAGCCATGTGGCTGGAGGAAATCTGGTCTCTTGTCAAGTCTTTTAGAACTTGTTCAGTTTCTGCAATTTCTAGGCAAGTCAACATAGGAGCATGGGTGCTTACCAAGTTAGGTTCCTCTCTTAAGCAGACCAAAGTCTGGTTAGAAGAAGTCCCTGTGGAGGTTCAAGGAGTTTTGTAATTATTTTTAGTTCCTTGTATCTTCTCTTTTCATCAATAAATTATCTATCATTTTATTCAAAAAAAAAGAAGTGAGTTTATGTTTGAAGGCATTAGTGACACATTTGACAATTGGACACGTGACACGTGCACGTGTGATTTTGGTGTAGAAAATAACTAATTCATAGAAGTTATTTTTTATGTAGAGAATAACTAACTCATGGAAGTTATTTTCTGAAAGGTTATATTGTTTTAGAATGGTTTTACAAATTAAAGTGTCTATTAATTGTCAAATACACAATTTTGGAAGAATATACTTTAAAGGAATTACCGAAATTTGCTTTTTGTAATTGGTAACTTTGTTGTATCCTAGAGGTGAATTGCCTTAACCCGGAAGCAAAACTCTTTTAGAGTAGGAGCAATTATCACCTTAAAGAAAGTGATTACACACCTCAAAGTTGTATTTATTTTCTGATCTTAACAAATTCCCCAACAATTTTAAGGTGATAATACTGTTTGAGATATGAAAGTACAGCGACAAGAGGCCGTCATTCACATCTTCACGGTAAAACACTCCATTATGGTTTTTTAATTTGTGCATGAATATTATTGATTATTGCAACGTTTTAACACTATTTGTTTTAAGTATGGTTTATATATAAATTATCTTTAGCATATATGGTGAGTGATAATACTTATATTAATTTCTACATGATAAAGTATAATGTAATATACTTATGTGGATTGATTCATCATACTCTCACATGATTAAATCTCATGAATTTGATGCCTGAAATGTAACCACAAAAATATAAGAAAAATTGAAGAATTATAAGTGCATGACCCTACTTGATCGCATGTAAAGAAAATTTACATGGAAGAGACTGAATTGAAAATGTGTACATGAGCGCGAGATTTCAGTCCAAATATGCACTATGATAAGCATTGTGGTGGAATCATTTTGATTCAATTGCTACATGAAATGTAGCAAAGTTTTTAAACTCGAATTCACATTTGTTGTGAAGGTAGGCATCATTGATCATTTGGGAAATGATTTGGTGAGGGGTGAGAGGATTAAGGCTAAAGATAAGACGATGTGAAATTTTGAGTAATTATAATTTGAACTTTGATTATTTCAAAGTGTGAGAGTTTCCATATAAGCTATGGAATGTTAAAACTCAAAAGTGTGGGGTATCGAGATCCAAGTGTGTAGTGGTCTTTAAATAAGTTTTCAGGCTTGGAAAAAGACTAAGCTAAAACTCTAAATATGTGCTTGTGGATCAAGTTGAGAATCTTAAAATCTTGGTGGCTTAAGTGTGATATTATATTGAAATCAAGAGATGAATTTATTGTGGTTAAATTATATCATTCTATAATATCTCAGAACCTAATCAAACACTAATCTTGACTGTAATGCAAGAATTTCTATTTGTGATTATAAGAAAATAGAAATGAGTTCATGAAGTGAACAACGAAGTCAAAATATTGAAAGTGACTTGGTGTCAGTTTTTATATACTTTTTTAAAAAGCTTTATATGAGTTATGATCTTGAAAGGAAATATGATTTTATAAACCCATGAGTTTGTATTTCCTAAAATTGTAAGAAAGTCTTTAGTTATTGGAAATGAAAATTAAGGTGAAGTAACATAGTGTGTAAAGTATGTAAGCTTTCATTGAGATTGAGATGATACTTTTCATTGTGTATGAAATGAAGCTTCTTGGTTTAATACTTTTCAAAAGTACAAAGAAGCCAATTCATCTTTGTTCCAATCTAAAAGTTAGTGAAGGTATTGAAAGCATGACTTGAGTGTGCAAGTGTAATTATAGCACGGTGTGTCATGTGTTGTATTATATATACATGGTTTTCACTTAGACTTTCAGAGTTTTGTAAACAAACTTAAAATCATTAGAAAGCATTGCATCATTAGATATCCAAAGAGTAGGATACCAATAATGGTTATTATTTTAAGTGATAAAATCTATTTTTAATTGAATATTCACTTTGGGTGGAAGAGCCATTTGATAGGCATGGAAGAAACGAAGTGAGTTTCTTAATCTACCATAAAGACTGTATGATTGGCAACGGGTAAGGGAAAGGAATAACATAAGATGTTATAAAAGAGATGTGGCCACATCCAATGATAGTTATATCTTGCACTATAAGAGTGAAGCCACCATAATTTGAGAAATGAGAAGTCTAGATATTTGAGTCTAAGACTTAAGTACGTAAGATGATAAATAGTTTGATGACCTCATAACTATTTTTTTTTTTTACATAAAATCAAGTGACAACTTGATAAAATTCTTTTACCTAAGGTGTCTCGAGAAATGGGTGAAAGGAAATATCTAATGGAATGGGTTTAAAACTTTTTGTATGAAAGTCACCTGTAATGGGAAACCAACCTAATATTATTAAACAAATAATTTTAAGGTTTAATGGGTAATAACAAGTTACAGTTATGTGGCTGGGATAACACTGAAACATATATGTTTTATTATGATAAACTCGTTCTAGGATATTTAGTGCGGACTGTTACGGTAATTTGAGGATGAGTATTTACTCTTAATGAAGTTCATGTTATTTTTTAAATGTCTAAAGTAACAGGGACATGAAAAAGAACTTCACCTATATGAACATAAGAAGTGGAATAACTTCTGATAAAAGTTTAAGGTATACTTTTGGAAATGTTCATGAAATGCCAGGATAGAGCACTTGGTTAAGTGAAATTTTTTATTATTATTGTGAGTTTATTCGTTGAAATTGGATGGATTCATGTGTGTGGTATTTCCGTTTTTGACACAAAGAGCCTTGGTTTAAGCTAAGGCCACCATTGACTTTATCAGAAATTTGAGATGCTTACACTAATTGAGGTTTAAATCGAGAGATACCTTCTTGTATGCATGATGAAATCAGTATTTGACTAAACACTTCATATCACTAAGTGAGAGATTGTTGTATATTTGTTATACATATAGTGATATAGAAGTAAGTTTATGTTTGAAAGCATTAGTGACACATTTGGCAATTGGACACGTGACACGTGCACGTGTGATTCTGATGTAGAAAATAACTAACTCATGAAAGTTATTTTTTATGTAGGGAATAATTGACTTATAGAAGTTATTTTCTGAAAGATTATATTGTTTTAGAATGGTACCAATTAAATTTTCTACAAATTAAAGTGCCTATTCATTGTCAAATACACAATTTTGTAAGAATACTCTTTAAAGTAATTACTGAAATTTGCTTTCTATAATTGGTGACTTTGTTGTATCCTATAGGTGAATTGCCTTAACCCGGAAGCAAAATTCTTTTAGAGTGGGGGCAATTATAACCTTAAAGAAAGTGATTACACGCCTCAAAATCGCATTTATTTTTTGATCTTGGAAAATTCCCTAACATAAGTAACATATTCTACTTTGTCTTCTGTTAGATAATGACTTTATCTTAATATAGGTACTTTACTATTTGGCCTATGAACTAGTGTCTCAGAATTTGAGAATATATATATAGTGAAATTAGGGTTTCCACCGTGTTCGAATGCTACACAACAACAGCTCTTTCCATACATGTTAGGTTTTATCGAAAATGTAGGTGTCTGCATGTTCATTTATGGTTACGTTGTTCTTTTGCTAGTTGCTACCATAGGTCCACATCAAGGAACCCATTCACCCGCTGACCTCTGCTTTTTATTGGTGCCAATTCAAGAATAGAGCATAGGACAAAACCATTGATTACAAAAATTTGTTTGTTGTGGTGTAGAAATATATATATGGGTCACACTTAGGTCCCGATATAGGACCGGTGTTCATTTTTATAAAATATATGTGTTTTGTGGTAAATGTTGTGTCTGTAGTGATAAATATGTGAATTCCGGTAACGTGTGATATTTGTGATATATTTAACTTTACTACAAATATCACATATTTTATAACAACTAACACATATTTTATCAAACAACAAACAAATATTACAATTTTTGACACTTATGACGAGACGGTCCCACAAAATATATATATATTATATATACTCCATCCCATATAATTTAAGTATGTTCATGAAACCCAAAATCTTTTATTGATGGTCCTTCAATTATCTACTTCAAAAAGCAACAAACTTCATAAATTTGATGTTGTGGTGTGATATGTGCAGAACTACTGGCAGTATATCATGGGAGACGTTGGCTGTGCTGAGTCGGGATGTTGTCGTCTTTTCTAGGAGCTGTTGAAATATTATTTGTCATGCTTATCTGTCTTTGTAAAGTCAAGTTGTTTGTTTCCGTTTGATTTCCAATTGTTGTTAACTTGTTATATAAGTTTGATTATGTTGGGTAATTAAGTCAAGGTAGAGCCTACTATAGTACTATGTGGATGATGGACCGGGTATTGTTAGTTATTTGTATGATTAATCAAAATAATCCATCAATAAGAGATAAGCATTAGAGTGTTTTTATTCTGAATGTAACAACCCAAACGTTCTAATTAGGGCTCCTTATACTCGTTTATCAAGTCTTAATCAACTCAATATGTGTATACTCGATATGAGACTTAGCACGTACCCACACAACACTCACGCTTATCTATGATGATATTAATCACGGAAATCACAACATCCCCCACTTAAATCCTTAACATCCTCATGAAGGCCCACATAATCTAATTGGTGTTCATTTTTATAAAATATATGTGTTTTGTGGTAAATGTTGTATCCGTAGTGATACATGTGTGTTTATTGTTGTAAAAATAAAATGTGTGAATTCCGGTAACATGAGTGATATTGGTGATATATTTAACTTTACTACAAATTACACATATTTTATAACAACTAACACATATTTTATCAAACAACAAACAAATATTATAATTTTTTGACACCTATGACGAGACGGTCTCGCATATGGACCTAAGAATTTCTGTATATATATATATATATATATATATATATATATTATATAAATAATTTAATATATATCACTACAAGAAAATAGGTCTATGGCAACAAAACCTTTTCGTCGCACAAAAGTCTCAATTTCATCGCTTGATGTACTAGGCAACGAAATAGTACATTAGGCGACAAAAATTGTTTTGTCGACTAATGTTGGTAGCCGAATAGTCTTGGCAACGAAATATTTTTGTCGCCTAATACTTTCAACATTTAGCGACGAATGTTTTCGTCGCCTATTAATTTCGTCGCCTAAATAGTATTTGGCGACAAATTTCTTTTTGTCACCTAAAGATCATTTGTCGATGAAACATGATTCGTCGCCCAAAAAACTATAGGCGACAAAACTTATTTTTGTCGCCAAATAATCTTTACGCGAGGAAATTTATATCCTCGCCTATTGAATTTCAGGCAACAAAACATTTCGTCGCCAATTGTTTTTTATTTTTTATTTTTCCCACCTGTTAGGTGACAAAAATGTGGGTCGCCAATCTCCAAATGATATATATATATATATATATATATATTTAAATTAGGTTTTTGCATTTTTAATCTTTTATACCTACTTATTACAACCTATTATTAAGAAGTCAATTCATTTTCAACTACATATCCATAAACAAACCATCCATACATTCCAAAAGTAAATAATATTTAAATTTAAAATTATCATAAATACAATCAGTACAACAATTAATAGAAATGAAAAAATGTCATCTAACAATATAAAAAAAAAAAAGACTTCACAGGAGAAAATATGTCTTCATTCCTCCAAGCTCATATAATCTGCACAAAATATTAAAAAAAAAAAAAAAAAAAAAAAAAAAATAAGACTAAAAAGTAACAACATTATTTCTATAATAAATATGGGAAATATTTTTAAGCATACGTAAAACTAATGACACCATTTTTGTAAATTCATGTGTTACTTTGGACCCAACGATCGTGTTTATGTAGGTCCACAGATTGTTTTGTGGTCATTTTATATTTTTACCCTTTGGGAACTTATTCTAAGCTTAATTGTTATTAAACATACATGCATTTGCGCATATCTATCTAACCGTGAGCTCTATCAAAGTACTATAAGTTCCTACGTTTTATGTTGAACCCGAGAGTCAAGTTTGTGTCGATCCACGGGTTGTTCCGTGGCCTCTTTTATGTTTTTGCCCATTTACGGGACATTTCTAAGCTTAAGTGTTATGAAACGCACATTTGCGCATAAAATCCATAAAAATATAAAAAAAATAATAATAAAAAAATTATACATCTTAAATCATCCATAAAATTGCCAAATGAAAAAGAAACCAACAAAAGTATAATATATACTCACAGAAAAACAGTAGCCC
Source organism: Fagus sylvatica (assembly GCA_907173295.1). Taxonomy (NCBI): domain Eukaryota; kingdom Viridiplantae; phylum Streptophyta; class Magnoliopsida; order Fagales; family Fagaceae; genus Fagus; species Fagus sylvatica. Next base: position 19,830,124 of record OU015761.1, read on the forward strand.
CACTTCTCATCCACATAGCGTCTATCTTTGAAAAATTTAAGAAAGAAAAACATGAAATATATACCCAAACAATAACATAAAAACCCATTGGCTATATACCCAACGATTAAAAATGAATGTATCGTATAATCAATCTATAAGTTCTAATTAGGGATGGCAATAAACCCACGACCCGCGGGTACCCGCCCCGCCCCGCCCCAATTACATCGGGTTTTTTCGCCCCATTTATATAATAGGATATCGGGTCGGGTTTTTGAACCCGAAACGGGTTTTAATCGGGTTATAATCGGGTCGGGTTTTTATTGAAAAACCCGAATGACCCGAAGTATTTAAAAAAAAAAAAAAAAAAATCATAAAAAATCTGACCGGAACCTCTCTCTGCCTCTCTGAGTCTTCTCCGATCTGACCCGCCCCGTCGAGCCTCTCTCTGAGTCTAGGAGTTTGGATGAGTTTATTCCCTAAACTATCAAGTGGGTATTCCGTGTCAACTACGCCATGGTCGTCCTCTTCATCCTCTTCCTCAGCCTCCTATGGCACCCAGTCTCCATGATCGTCTTCTTCCTCGTCTTCGTCGCCTGGTTCTTCCTCTACTTCGATAGACCCAACCCGGTTGTCGTTTTCGGTCGAGTGCTCGACGACCGTGTCGTTTTGGGTCTTCTGGGCATTGTGACGGTCATAGCTTTGGTGTTTACTAATGTGGGGTTGAATGTGTTGGTGGCTTTGATAGTTGGGGTTGTGTTTGTTGGGTTACACGCTGCGTTTCGTGGTACTGAGGACTTGTTTCTCGATGAGGAAAGCGCCGTCGAAGGTGGCTCGGTCTCGGTTTTTGGGGTTTAATCTAAATGGGTATTTTGGAATTTTGAGGATTTCTCGTGGGATTTAGGGGTTTAACTTCAAATGGGTATTTTGGAAATTTGACAATTTCTCATCGGGCTAGAGGTTTTTGGGGAATAAATTGCAAATTTTTTTTTTAAATATCTGAATCGGGTCGGGTTAAACGGGTACCCGTTGAAACAGACGGGGCGGGGCGACAAACGAGTTTTTTGGAATGGGTTTTTAAACGGGGCGGGTCTTGGCGGGGCGGGGCGAAACCCGACCCATACCGTCCCATTGCCATCCCTACTGTCACCGTCTCACTCTCTCTCTCCATCTCAACCCAGTCTCTCTTTGTCGCTCCCTTGCTCGCTCGTTCAGGTAACAACCTTTTTCACTTGATTCCTTCTATTTTTTGCATGAATAAAATCTAGAAAAAGACATGCTATTTGTGGTTTATTGATTATGTTGTTATTCATATGGGTATTTGAGATGCGGAGATATTTGGTAGGGTGAGATGGGTGAAAGATTAGAAAAAGTATTCATCTCCCTTAGTGGCTTTTTTTCTTTTTCCCCTTTTTAACCATTCTTCAATTCACTCAGGTTGCAACATTATTTGATTCCGGAAAGAAGGATTAATATCTTCCATTGTACAGTTTGATTATTAGGAGAAATCTTTATGCACAGTTTGATAATGTGTAAATTAGGTTTCTATTGCAGGTAGCTGAAGGGGAGATTCCCCTTTTTACACCATTTATAAATAGGAAGACTTTACAATTTGGACATTAATTTGCTTTTTATTGCAGGTAGCTGAAGGGGAGATTCCATTAGTGGCAGCTAAGGGGTATTAGTCATGTATTACTCGTTTTTAATTTGACCATTTTAATTTGATATCACTTTAGCTACGGTCGTAGTGCCTTTTTGTGCTGTTTCTTGTGCAGAGAGGAGATACCCAGATACAAACAACTTGATTCAACAAATCGTTTACTGATTTTGAAGGCACTTTGTGAACTCCGGGCTCATGTAATATATCGTGCCTCTTCTTCCTTAAATAATTTTTTTTTTTTTTAATTATTTAGGATTGTTCTGCATGCTTTCTACCTAGAGATCCTCTTAGCTGTTTGTTTTGTTTGTATATGAATCTCTCTTTCTCTCTCTCTCTCTCTCTCTCTCTCTCTCTCTCTCTCTCTCGCTCTCTTAAAGGAGATGTCCAAACTAATAATATGTTGGAGGCAGTTTTATAACCCATTTCTTTTGTCCACAGCAAGATGATACAGTTTCTTATATTAACGATGCTTTAAAAGAAGGAAATCAAATATCTTCTTTCCACAAAGATAAGATAGGAGGAGATGGAAATGGGACTTCCTATTGGTAAGTCTTGAATGTGAAATGAATGTTATTAATTAGTAGCATGATCATTGTTGATGGTTCTTATTATGTTCATGGTAGGTATGATGGAAACAAAACTATTGGCTATAGATTGTACAGGGAACTGAATATATATCCATCAAAGAGAAACTCTAAGGGTAAAGGATGTTTAACCCCACCAGCTATCAGCTCTCAATGGGAAACTCTTGCAACCAATCTTGATGAATTTCGCAAAGTTGTGGTAAGGTTGAATTTTCTTTTTGTTCTGGACTAGGAACCTTAATTCACTTTGTCTATTTCTGCCAATGGCAGGATGAACTCTCAGGTAGCAAAGTTGTAGCAGAAGTTGACGTTAGTAAGACAATTGAAACTGATGCCATTCCTGTTCTTGAGAAGCTTCAAAAGGTAAAGTCTATATTTAAGCTTCTGTAGTCATTCATTGTTCATATTGATTAGAACTAATACTATCTTTGGTTTTTAAAGAACAAAGATAGGGCACTGAAACAAAAGCAACGGCAAGAAATGCTCCTAAATTATTTTACGAAGCCTCTTGCGGCTGGAATTACTCGCTCTTGTCGCACTCGTAGGCCTGTCAGCTACACATTTGGTACATTGTAATTTTTTTTGTTGCTTATATTATCTGGTTGTGTAGCATAGATCCTGAGGGAACCTCACAAACTACTTTTTTCAGTGAATAGATCTCCTAGCCAACTTATAAACCTAGATATTATCAGTTCTTTTGTGCAAATTCAATTGCATTAATAACAGGAACTTTGTGTAAAATGTTTAAGCCTTCAAGGCCTCACATAAATTGGTTCATATATAGTGAAGTGTTGGTACATCAGTACTTTGCCACCATCTCAGAGGTGGTCCTCATTTTCTGCAGCCAACTAACTCAACCTCCCGCAGGTGGTCCTCATTTTCTGCACTGAAATTTCAGGCTAATCTTGTTTGAACCATGATCTTGAAATTTCTACAACTTAATTATTTTCTATGTGAAATGTCAAGGGACTTTTCTTCCTATTGCACATAGGTGCTGAATTCAATTTATACTTTGTAGGACTTGTTTGCTTGGTGAGAGAAGTGAGGTTGGGAAATTCAAGAGAATAAGTATCGATAAAAGAGTAATAACAGTGGCAGCACACCAAGGCCAACCAGGTCCTCCATCTACCCCTATATCTCTGCATTTCCAAGTTCCAAGTTTCTAATCCTTCGAGTCTTTTTTCTTTTTATTGTTTCTTTTTGTTCAGATTTTATTGAATAGTCCAATCCAGGCTGGAGCTTTTAGTTTTGCTACTGACATGGTGATTCAAAGGGGGAGTAGTGGGAAAAATAGATCCCCATAGCTGATACTGTAAGTGTATATAATGTTTCCCATAATGATCAATTATATTTCATTCTGTTTATTACTGTATATTATTGTTTAATGACAATGTTTTTGATAATATGCGCAGAATAAATGCCAGCCTAGACTATCATCAGCTGCTAGTTGTGTGAAAAAATTGCATGATCTTGCAAGTAAGTCTTGTTATGGTAGCCAAAGTTTTTTTTACTGTTTCAGTTTTGTTGGAGGAAATCACAAGATTGATTTCTAAATGCTAATATAAAAAACATAAGCTCGAAATGTTTTGGCAGGAAGAAGTTTGAAAACATAAGCTCCCTTACATCTATTTAACATCTATGTGATAGGTAGCATCCTCCAATCAACTAGCAGAAGCTCGAAATGTGAGATCATTAACCTCCAAAGTCAAGGATCTTGAAGCAAATCTGGGGCCATTAGAAGTCCACATCATGAACAAGGATAGTGAAGAGAATGTAGAGATTTCAAATCTAACAAATGCCTTGGATGAAGCCCACATCAAGAACAAGGACAGTCAAGAGACAATGGAGACTTCAAATCTTGCAAATGCCTCAAGTGAAGTTCAAAGTTAAAGCTGGGCCTGGAAATTTTACTTTTTGTTTACAGATAATATTGTTCATCAAGAAATGAAAGTCTTTAGGTGCTATAGAAAATAATGCTATTGACATTTGAGGTGACAGTTTGTACCTTTAGGTGCTATAGAAAATAATGACAATTGATTTCTGGAATTGCTCAAGCTTTCAGCCCTACTGGAAAAAATAACCTACAGATTTGTAAACATCATTTTCTGGAATTGCTCTAGGCACATTCAATAAAAAAAAAAGAATAAGTAATTTTTATGGAGACTCAAGTTCTTCGTCATCTAGCATATATTCTCCAATTGGCATTTTATTTTTGCAGATTCCTCATAAAATTTTAAAGAGGCATTTTCTAATCAGACAAAGAACAATGATCATACCCTTGAAATAATTTGTACTCTTTTTTATGTAACCCACTGGCATCAAATTTGTAACTATATTGTAAAGTACTAGCCTACTATTAATTTCATTGATTCGATGAAATGATGTAATTCTTAACCTGTATTGAGGAAAGAACCAACACTCTCTGGGGTAATTAGAAACTAGGGAAATTAATGTTAACGTTGCATTTGTCGCAATGAAGTACCTTACACAAAAAAACCAATAAAACATAGCTCATGAGATGATGAAATAAAAAACTCAATGCATAAAATCATAAATTAACTTATTTTATTTTAAACTTCTTGGCTTAACCTAGATATTTTTTATTTCAAACCTATTTAATTTATATATAGTTTACAACTTGTTGTGACAAGATTAGAAAAATAATAAAATGATAATAGTAATTATTCATATCTTTTACATAACATAAATTGAAATAAAAAAACTTAAACTCACTAGATTCAATGTAGAAAATTATAAATTAACTTATTTTAATTTAAACTTCTTGGCTTAACTTACATATTTTTTAGTTCAAACATATTTAAAATATACACAACACAACACTGAATAGCCATATTTCAATGGAACTCGTCTCTTCTAGAGACGAGTTCCAGCCAAAACTATTTTTTTTTTTTTTAAATAATATGCCAAATAAATAAAATAAAAAAAAAAAACAAAAACAGCACTACCATATTTCAATATTTCAATGGAGCTAGAGCCAGCCAAACTATTTTTTTTTTTTAAATAATGCCAAATAAATAAATAAATAATAAAAAAAAAGGAAAGAAGTTCCAGCTCCACTTAAAATGAAAAAAAATTATCTCTGAAACTCTCAAAATCCCAGCACATATGCCGTGAGGTGAGGGTGGGTTGTTGCCGTGGGTTGGGGTTCCATGGGGATGGGTTGTTGCCGTGGGTTTGGGTTCCGTGAGGGTGGGTTGTTGCCGTGGGTTTGGGTTCCGTGGGGATGGGTTGTTGCCGTGGGTTTGGGTTCCGTGAGGGTGGTGGTGGCGTGGATTTGGGTTTGGGTTCCGTGGGGATGGGTTGTTGCCGTGGGTTTGGGTTCCGTGAGGGTGGTGGTGGCGTGGATTTGGTTGCCGGTGTGGTTGTGGTTGCCGGTGTGGCTGTGAGTTGCTGGGTTGGGTTTGGGAGGGGATGGGTAGTGAGGGTGGGTTGTTGCCGTGGGTTTGGGTTCCGTGGGGATGGCCAAATCCCAGCCCATATGCCCAGATTTCCACTGTTACCACCATTGTTGTTGTTGCTAGTGGCGGTGGTGCTTTCAAATTTGGGTGGTACAACAGAAGTGTTCTTGCTTAATTTCAATGGAACTCGTCTCTGCTAAAGACGAGTTCCAGCCAAATTTTTTTTTAAAATAATATCTCACTTGTTCCATTTCAATGGAACTCGTCTCTAGCAGAGACGAGTTCCAGCCAAATTTTTTTTTTTTAATGCGCGAATGCGAATTGGTTGGTTTAATTTCAATGGAACTCGTCTTTAGTAGAGACGAGTTCCAGTCAGATTAATTTTTTTTTAATAACAATGTGTGCATTCACGCCAGAGTAAAAAATTTTAAAAATTTTGTGGAAGTCATCTCTACAAGAGACGAGTTCCAGCGTGTTAAAATTTCTCCACGCCAGAATGCCACGCAATACTGCCACATAATATTTTTTAATGAAACTCGTCACTGGTAGAGACGAGGCTAAATCCCTCATTAGTTTTAAAACAGTGTTTTTTTGCAAAATTGTTTTTAAAATCAGCCTATCGTGCGTTTTCCCCCACATAAGTTCACTATTAGTGATTGATTATCGGGTAATGTGCAACAAGGTGATTAATCTCTTTGTTAAGTACGTTTTTTTTATTGTTCACAAATGATTTGTTATTGTCTTTAATGCACTTATTTTGAAGAGTTTCTTCTTTTGAAATTGTTACATAAGATTTGTTGAAATTGTTACTTATTTTCAAGTTCCTTTTTTTCCTTTTGAATTATAACTAGCTCTATAACTTTTTTGAAATTAATTTAATATATAAATTTTCCCGTGCATTAATTGCACAGGTTTGAGACTAGTATTCAAGAAATGTGAAAACTTTTTAAGCTAATGAGGGATTTCCTTCTTGTTCTAATACATATGATGGATAGTTCTTGGAATCAGGTTCTGCTTTTCCAACTTTATCTACATTTTGATGTCAAAAGGGTGTCTTAAAACAACAGTTTCTAGTACTTGGCTTTCATCATTGTGAATTTAAACATATAACTAGTTGAAGAATTTCTACTTATATATATGTTTCTCGTAGACTAGTAAAAATAAAGAATAATGCTAAAAAATACTGAATTGGAAAGCTTTGCTAAAGCAACACTCTGATAACACTCTACATGGTAAAGCTAGAAGCTTTAGATTGAGACGCTGTTGGGAATTCCCTTGGCAGTAAGTCCTTCTTCACTGGTAGGATAGAGCAAAGTGTATGGCATCTTGATGGGACCAACACGATTCTTTAATTTCTCATCCTTGTTCCTCTTTGTTATCCTATCCTCAATTTCTTCCAGCTTCTTTCCAAATCTTTCAAAGGCTGCCAATGGTGTTTTGTCTGAGGTCCAGTCAAGACTGTCTCTTTGCCCAAGATAAATCTCATCAGATGAGTGCCTTGACAAGATTTCTACAAGGGAAATGCCGAGAACAGACTCAAGCTGGGAAGTAAATGTTTTCAGGAAAGCTTTATCAGGGTGTGTCTTAAGCTCCTTATAGTCAGTACTGCCCTCTTCAGGCATGAACTGACGGCTCATTGCAGGGCGGTTTGGGGGGTAGCCTCCATAAGGATACTGTCCAAAGTTGATGGCTGCATGGAGGGCTGAAGCAATCCATATGGTGATAGTGCATGTTTCAATTAGCTCTTCGCGAGTCTGCATTTTAGGCCACCAGGGCTCATCTTTCTTGTCACCATGACCCTCCTCTCGGAGTTCCTTCCACCAGGACTGGAGTTCAGAGTCATTTTGGACCATGTCATCAGTCTTGTAATAGAAGGAGCAGTAGTCTTCGACCCATGTTTTGATCGCTGACCAGATTTCCAGCCCATCAACAGCATAAGGGTAATCCTCTATCAGTAGGCGCAGACCATGTGGGGAATTCACATCCTCAACTGCCATTCCTCTGAATAGAGCAAAGGATTAGCATGTCATTGAGATATGACATGAACATATATAGTTTTAGTTTAGACCATTTGGACAATATTTACTGAAATCCTAATCCCTTAGTTGCTCAGCCTTTCTAAACATCATGCTGTAGTGTAAAGTCTAATTTAGCTAGTTACTAGTTTTGTTATTAGTGGTTTCATTGATGGATATATTCACAATAAATTTCTTTGTTTTAATTACTATTTTCAATGCCGTATAAACCATGAATTCTTTTAACCACTTTCTGGACCATAAGATTTACCTCTTGATGAGATCAGCGGGGAGTGCTTGCTCAGGAAAAACCCAGTTTTTATAAAGTACTGATGACCACTCCATGGAATACTTTCTTGGAAATACTGTTGACTCCAGGGCACCACCAGCATTGATGAGGACCTGTCGGGCTAATGCATTTACATTCATGGTATCACGGAAGTGAGGATGCAACAGTTTATAAATTGGGTGAAGCACGCTCAACTGCCTATTGGTTGCTATCACAAATGGCTCAATCGCAGCATGGGTATGTAACCTGCAATCAAAATGAAAGATATGTAAAACCCATTTCAACAAGAACTGAAATTATTTTCTGAAACTTCTTCATCAAAATCATACCAGTGGCTGATGAGCTGGTGATAGCCTGAGTCAATTACAGCCACATAAGCCTTAGCTAGTTGCCAAATGCAACTTTGGACACCTTCTTCAGCTGGGGTGTATACTTTGCTAATGGCTCCAAATTGGTTTCCATCAGGATGAGGCAAGCTCAATTCAATCGCTAATGGCTTCAAAGTCCCATCCTCTTTCAAGAAAAGGAGTGTCCTGCTGGTGTAGATCTTTGTGGATGTCTCATTTATCCTCTTCAGGTATGGCATTAGTGCATCATGATGATCCAATATGAATAGCTTGTTGCTCTTGATTGCCTATTAAACCAATTGGATTTTGTTTACCATGGTTTATTATATTTGGAATAACTGCTGACCTAAAGTTGAATAATAATTTAGTTACATTACCTCATCTATGGAGAGCCCATTTAAGTATTTCCCTATGTGCTCTTCGGTGATTGTACTGGTTTGATCACCATATACTTTACTATCTAACTTGCTTGATGGAGGGAATTCCTGCAATTGAATTAGAAGTGGTTATGTTTAAAGATCAAAAACCATGACCTTGGTTTAGCTGTTAAGAAGATGGATGAAGAAAAACTCAACTTTGACATCCAAATAAGGATTTCAAAACATTTTCCAATTTCAATTCTTTTTCCTTTTTTATTTATTTTTCAAAGAATTGCAGACAATTAATAGTGAAAGCTTTAAGTTTACTTGGAGACAACGGATGATAACAGGGTTTACTCCAGCCAGCATTTCTCTTGCAAATTCTTCATCAGTCCTCCAAGCAGACTTGTCCTCTGCTCCAAATCATTAAAAATAACCAAGTTAGACAAAGGAACAAATGTAGCAAGATCTTCAATGCAAACTTGCACATTAAGGTATTCACTAGTGTCATTGCAAACAAAATGTATTCATTGTATTGTGCCTTACAAGTCAGCTATATAAAGTACCTTTAATCACTTGAGGCACTGGGAATTTAAGGAGTCCTTCACCATCGGTTCAGAAGATTTCCTTGAGTGTCTCTGCAGGGATGTTCTTCCTAATATTCTGAAGTAAATCATTGGGCAGCTCAATTCCTCCTTCATAGAGATTGAGTATATCTTGTAATTTGTCAAACTCATTGGGGGTGCTGCTAAATGCTGTTTCTAGCTCAGGTTTAAGGAACTGAGCGATGGCTTTCAGTGCATAAGCAACAAAGTCTGACATCTTCAAGTGACCAAATCTTTCATCTCTCGGGACATAAATGTTTATGCTAAGAAGAGGGTTCAGCCTGGTCTCAATCTTAGGATCTGTTGAGATCATAACAGAAAAACTTATCGATATCAACATTAATACTTACAAAAACTATAAAATTATTATTTACTCTATCAAAAGTTGATTCACCACTAATAATTTTTTTTTCAGGATTATTTCTCATAATATTCATGATTGTAGATAACTCTAAGATGACTACATTCTATAGCATTTTTTACTTGCATATTCCCAACTAGAGAATCCCCCATCTCAACACGTATGTGCACACACATGCATATAAAATAAAAACAATTACGAAAGCTGAGTTTTTCCCAGATCTTGTATCTATGATTTGTTACTTTTAAATGTTAAATGCTAAATAAACACTAAGTTGAGGAAGTGACTGGAAAAAATTTAAATGTCTAACCAGTCTCTGTTGGTGGTCGCCCTGTTCTTGAAAATGTATTGGGTTACTATAGTTGCTGATAGTTGCTTCTGTTAGTAAATTAAGTTTGTTTAGCCAGCTGTAAAGTTGTTAGGGAAAGTTGTTAGCCAGCTATCAAAGGTCATAGCTGTACATCTAGATATGTAGATATATATTGTCCACAGTACGTAACAGATGTTAAGCAAAGCATAGTATACTTCACAGATATTTCTTCTTTCTCTCTGTTTCTTTCTTTCTTTCTCTCTGTTTTCTTTCTCTCTAAAACCTTTGCTTCAAGTTAACTTTCATGGTATCAGAGCCTACGATAATGGCGACCTCATCTTCTTCTTCTACATTTTCTCAAACTGCAAATATCACTCAATCACCAATACTTCTTCTTCCTACTATCTCCAATATCTCTGTGAAGTTAGATAGCACAAACTATCTACTGTGGAAATATCAAATAACCTCCATTTTCGAATCATATTCATTGTTAGATCTTCTCGATGGATCTGTACAACCTCCAGCAAAGTTCATTGCAGATAAAGAAGGAGTTGCAATCGAGAATCCATTGTATAAACAGTGGAAGACACGTGATCAAGCTTTGAAGACTCTAATCAACGCTACACTTTCTCCCTCAGCATTAACATTGGTGCTCGCTCAAACAACTGCACAAGGTGTTTGGCAAGTCTTGGAGAGAAGGTACACTTCTTTGTCTCGTACTCATGTGTTGAGTTTAAAGGCCGAGTTGGACCGAGTCAAGAAGAACAATGACTCTATCACTGTATATCTTGATAGAGTCACAGCGATAAGAGATAAGCTTGGATCGGTGGGAGTTTTGATCGACGATGAAGAATTGCTTCATGTGGTTCTCAAAGGCTTACCTCCAGAATACGATGCATTCTGTTCCGCAATGCGCACTCGAGAACGCATCATTTCCTGTGAAGAATTACACGTGTTACTGACTTCTGAAGAAGAATCCAAGAAGACTGCGAAGGAATCTTCTCTTGAACTTCCACACATGGCAATGACAGCCACTGGTATGCGTATGAATCTTCCAACCACTAACACTCCATTGCCTTTGTTTAATACTTCATGGAACAGAGGACGTGGTGGTGGCGGTAGAAATTTTAATAATCGTGGAAGAGGAAGAAACTCAAACGGATCATCTCGTGGTGGTTATCAGAATACTACCCAAGGCTTCAATCAGTTCTTTAGTTCTCCTACGCCACAAAATTCATCAAATGGATACTCTCAACGTCCATTGTGTCAAATTTGTGGAAAGCAAGGTCATGTAGCTCTTGACTGTTTTCACAGGATGAATTTCGCATATCAAGGAAAGCAGCCCCCAGCCAAGCTTGCTGCTATTGCCTCTACAAATATGTCCAATGCAATTCATGCACCTTCAACCTCAGGTTCAACATGTTGGGTTTCTGACACCGGTGCCACAGACCATTTTACTCCTGATATTAATCAAATTCCAGACTGTCATGAATACCAAGGAAATGACTGTGTTACAGTAGGTAATGGGCAATCTCTTCCTATTACTCATTCAGGTAATTCTCAACTTCGCACTATTTCTCATCCATTCAGTCTTCGAAAAATTCTTCATGTACCTACTATGTCATCAAACCTTTTGTCAGTTCATCGATTTTGTCAAGATAATAATGCATCTTTTTATTTTGATGCTATCAAGTTTCATATTCGGGATCTCAATTCGGGGAACCTACTCTACAAAGGCCTCAGTGAACGTGGACTTTACCCAATCCATGGCACTGTACATCCACTTCCTTCCCTTTACAAGTCTAACTTCTCATCTCGGTCCAGTTTCTTCTCAACTTCATAGTCATCTCACCCCATTGAGTCTTCCGCACTACTCATGTTTCGTCTGCAGACTTGGCATAGTCGTCTTGGTCACCCCAATTCTCGAGTCTTCCGTCATGTCATGCACTCTAGTTTGAATAATACTGCTACTGATAGTGAGCTTCCCTTTTGTACTCACTGTGTTCAGGGCAAAATGCATTAGTTTACCATTTTGTGATTCTGTTTCTGTTACTTCCAAGCCTTTAGAGCTTGTGCACTCTGATGTATGGGGTCCAGCCCCTATTACCTCTTGTAATGGAACCCGTTATTACGTATCTTTCATTGATGATTTCACTAGATTTACTTGGATTTATTTGCTCAAATACAAATCTCAAGTGTTGTCTTCCTTTATTCATTTTCGCAATCTTATGGAAAATCTTCTAAATACTCGCATTAAAATTGTTCGCACAGACCCTGGTGGTGAGTATTCCAAAAATGAATTTCAATCATTTTGTTCCTCTGTTGGTATATTTCATCAATATTCCTGCCCTCGTACATCCCAGCAAAACGGTGTTGCCGAGAGGAAACACCGTCATATTGTTGATATGGCCTTAACAATAATTAACCAAGCTTCATTACCTCTTAATCTTTGGCCATATGCTTTCTCAACTGCGGTTTTCTTAATAAATCGCTTACCATCTCTTTCAAGACATTCTATTTCTCCTTGGACTGCATTGTTTGGTTCTAGTCTCGATTATCTCTCTTTTCGCACATTTGGATGTGCCTGTTACCCTTTATTACGTCCATATTCTCACCATAAATTTTAGTCTCGTTCTACACAATGTGTTTTTCTTGGTTATACTACACATGCTAAGGGATATTTGTGCTATAACCCAATTTCTTCTTGATTTTATGTATCTCGGCATGTCATTTTTGATGAAACTACCTTCCCCTTTCGTCATATTACACCACCTTCCCCACCCGTGTCTACCTCTTCTTGGTTAAGTAACCTTCTCTATTTTGACTCTATTCTGGGCCCACCTCCATCTATTCCTCCTATGCCTACTTCTTCCACTATTATTACACCTCTGTCTACACCTCATAACAATGACCACTCACCTGCTCCTATAACTTCCTTTTCCGATCCTATTTCTCCTCACAGTGCACCTATACCTCTATCAAATGATCATGTATCTGATTCTACTTCATCTACATCTAGCTTATCTCCACAGTCTACATCTCCTACCCTCACTGTTCCTGTGTCAGCTTCCGTGTCTCCTTCCATACCTGCCCATATGTCAGATTCTATGTCTACTTTATTACCTGTAACACACTCATCTTCTGGTAACACTCATCCTATGACTACCCGGTCCAAAGCTAGTATCAGTAAGAAGAAACAAGGTTTTGTGGCTCATTCTAAATCCACACTTGACTATCTCAATATTGAACCACCTTCCTACTCTGTTGCTTGTAAGTATTCTCAATGGCGTGATGCCATGGCATCTGAATTTCAAGCTCTTCAAAGACAATCTACATGGACCTTGGTTCCTTCATCTCCACACTTTCATGTCATCGGGTGTCATTGGGTTTTCAAGATTAAGCGTCATCCTGATGGCTCGGTTGCTCGCTATAAAGCTCGATTGGTTGCTAAGGGCAATCACCAACAAGCCGGCATTGATTATGATGAAACATTCAGTCCTGTAGTGAAGCCTGCTACAGTTCGTCTTGTTCTCTCTCTAGCTGCACAAAATAAGTGGTCTTTAAGGCAACTTGATGTGAGCAACGCGTTCCTTCATGGTGCTCTCAAGGAACGGGTCTATATGCGCCAGCCAGTTGGGTTCATTGATCCTCAATTTCCATCTCATATATGCTCACTGCAGAAGTCTCTTTATGGCCTTCGTCAAGCACCCCGTGCCTGGTTTGAAAAATTTTCAACTCATTTTCTCTCTCTCGGTTTCACGGCATCTCAGTCAGACTCTTCCTTGTTTATCTTTCGTCAAGGTCCTACTGTGTTGTATTTGCTACTCTATGTGGATGACATTATTCTGACTGGTAGCCACCAGGATGCTATAACTGAGTTGGTTGCTGCCTTGGCTTCTGTATTTGAACTAAAGGATCTTGGTCGTCTTACTTACTTCTTGGGTCTTCAGATTGATTATCAGTCTAATGGGTTCTTTGTGCATCAGACTAAATATGCCTTAGATATTCTTACTCGCCACAACATGTCTACCACTAAGCCGTGTTCTACGCCTTTTGTTTCTTCTTCACGGGATTCATCTTCTGACTCTACTCCGTTATCGGATCCTTATATCTTTCGAAGCTTAGTTGGAGCTTTACAATATCTTACATTTACTCGACCCGATTTATCATATGCTGTTAATTCTTTATGCCAACATATGCACCGCCCCAGTGTGGCTCATTTGGTTGCGGCAAAGCGTGTGCTTCGTTATGTACGTGGTACTATTTCTTGTGGTATCTTGTTTCAACCAGGACCAATGTCTCTTACAGCATTTACGGATGCCGACTGGGCAGGCAATCCCGTTGATCGACGTTCCACTACGGCTTTCCTTGTGTTTCTTGGAAACAATTTAATCACTTGGTCATCTAAAAAGCAGTCCACGGTTGCTCGTTCATCCACGGAGGCTGAGTATCGGTCTTTAGCTGTTGGTGCCGCTGAGCTTGCTTGGCTTCGAATGCTTTTGTGTGATTTTGGGATTTTCCTTAACTCTCCTCCAATCATTTGGTGTGACAATTTAAGTGCTATCTCCCTTGCTTCGAATCCTGTTTTTCATGCACGCACGAAACATGTGGAGATTGATTATCATTTTGTTCGTGAACGTGTGATTCGTGGTGACTTAAAGGTTCATTACATTCCAACAGAGGACCAGCTTGCTGACCTCCTTACTAAAGCTCTTCCTTCTCCACGGTTCCTGCTTTTGTCTAACAAACTCTTGCATTCCTCTCGGCTGCATGCGTTTGAGGGGGGATGAAAATGTATTGGGTTACTATAGTTACTGATAGTTGCTTCTGTTAGTAAATTAAGTTTGTTTAGCCAGCTGTAAAGTTGTTAGGGAAAGTTGTTAGCCAGCTATCAAAGGTCATAGCTGTACATCTAGATATGTAGATATATATTGTCCACAGTACGTAACAGATGTTAAGCAAAGCATAGTATACTTCACAGATATTTCTTCTTTCTCTCTGTTTCTTTCTTTCTTTCTCTCTGTTTTCTTTCTCTCTAAAACCTTTGCTTCAAGTTAACTTTCAGTTCTTCCCTTGCGTGGATAAGGGTACTCACTAGACCCTCCAAGAATTGGACGCATATGTGTAGGACTCCCAAAATTATTGTAGTAAGCATAGTCATAGACTTTGTCCCATTCTTGTAGCTCTCCCTTTTCATCTCCTCTCAAGTTCACTAGTTCTTCTCTGTACTTGCGTAGTGGTGTTGGAGTTTCACTTGGAAGATATGTCTGCATAATTATATATCATGAACTTGAACATTACTATTAAAGTATTAAACTCACAGATGCACCTATGCTAACAAAGCAAAACAAATATGGACTGCACTTGGATGTACAAAACCCATATCCGCTAAATTTTAGATTTGACTTCTGGGCTGTGCCTCAATTAGGAACAATCTTTCATCTGATTTTTACATTTCTGAAAGCTTCAAGCAATTTAGCTTTTGTATTGATAGCTAGAGTTGCATACAAATTGAGTGCACTATCATGTTTGTAAGCATGTATGCTTCTGCATATAAATAATTACCTTGTTAGAGAAGAAAATGCGGTCTTTCTTGTATTTGTCTGCAGGGTAAACCCATGAGTTGCAAACAAAGTGGATCTGACCTTGTCCCGGAACATCTTCAAGTGTGATACTCTTGAGGTAGAACTCACTATGATGCTTATTTTTTATTAAAATTGCCCCCGGAACTCCTATCTCATTGTCCCAATCAAAGGTAACCTTGAATGCAGACTCGCCTGCTGTTAAGGAAGTGATTGTAGTAATCCAATCTTCCAAATATGCTGGCTCTCCAACTTTCCCTTGCAACTGGTTTTCTATAAAATAAAATAAAAAGTACATAAAATTTGAAATTAGTTATTTAGTAAGTAAATCAGAAGCCAGTAATCATCAACTATCAAAATGCTTAGATTGATGTTATTTGTCATTTAAAGTTATCTTAAATGCAACAGATCCATACAGATCAAGCTAGTTCAGTTGTAGCTTCTTGAAATGATGAGGCAAAGTTCACTATCCTAACATTTGAGCTTTTGGTTTGGCTCATGTAAACACGGTTTAGCAAGTGATATGCACAGTGTTGCAGAATTTCATGTCCTGAAAGTCATTCTGTATTATATAACAACTTGTCTTTGATATCCAAACCTTACAGAACCATTTTGGCAATAACTAAGAGCCAGTTAGAGCAAAGTTTCTGTCTAGTGTTCCAGTCCACTGGACGGACACAAGAGTGATACGTGGTCATTTTTAGACACATGTTGTGTTCATGTCACGTTCAATGTGCATTGGACGCAAGCCAAGCTCCTAGTCTAACTTGCTGGACCTTCAAAATTTTGGTGACTTGCTCTTTTCTTTTTTAAATTTAGGAAAAGAAGGATATGCATCCCTATCTGTATTAGTTCTATATCATCTTTAGTAACTCCTAGCTATAGAGAGGAGTGAATGAGGCTTAGAGGTGTTAAACCCAATCTATCTCGAATTAGGACTTAAGAACTTTATTCACTACCAGACAATATTGGACTAAGTCACTAAACCCACAGATCTACCCTTTCCCATTGAATAGTTCAAGTCTTTGATTTGGTCACCATGCGTCTCAGGGTTATAGAATAAATTAGTACCATAAAACTTTGAGTAGGTAAGCTTAGAAATTAACAAAGTAAATATAAAACCAACAAAGATAGTATAAAGATCATTAGAAAATGCAAATTGACTGAGAGTTTTGATCATTGACTCTTTGTTGTGTAAAGCCCCTGGGTTGTTGAGTCTAAATTTCAAATCCGTGTAACACTTTCTTTCCCAATTAAAGATAAACCAAAAAAAAAAAGGGAATAACTCTGCCTGTCATTGCTGGCACACCTCATTCCCTACCATGAATAAACATGCTGAGATTTCTCTTTTCCCTACTTTTCCTTTGAAAGAAAAGAAGTGGTACTACCTAATCAGTTCAACTCACTTGGTCATGGTTGTGGTTGATACAAGCCTTGACCTGAAAGCTAGTTTGATAGCACTAATAATATACTTTTCTTTAGTAATAAAGACAAAATTTACATATAATTCCTTAGGTTTTTTTAATTAAATTCAACTATAAGGTTGAATTGACTTTTCAACCACGTGATTAAATTTAATTGTCGTTTATGAAAAGATGCATTCATTAATTAATACAATCACACGATTGAATTTATTTACGTAACTGTAACTAAGTTTTACCGAATTATATTATTTATAATAACACATTGAATGCACTGTCATTTACAAGGTGGAATCATTGAAATTAGTAAATTAAGAAGAAAAATACTATAAAAAAACATGTAAACTAAGGAAGACATAACATAACCCCACTAAACAAAAAGATAAAAGCTCACCTGGGTCAACATTGACAGCACTAATGAGCTGCAGAGAGACCCCTTGGCCCAACAACTCATGTACACGATCAAGAAACGAAGCATGAAAGTCATTGAAGTCCAAAACATTCTTCTTCATCAACACAACAGTCCCTTTGATCTTTCTCTTCTTACTCTCATTTCATCATTGAATACCTCCATGATCTTGTGTGAGGATTTGGCTCCTTTGCAAACTGGAATCCTCCTTGTTGGACAAGGCTGCAACCATGTACATGTTGTCGCTTTGAACCAACATTACCTTTAAGCTGTAAAAGTTTAAACTAAAGTTGGCTCCTTATGTGATATTTGCAGGACAGCAGTGCAGAGGACATATTCCAGAAACACCAAATAGCATCAAACAGAGTACAGAACAAAACCCTTGTTTCAACCAAACATACCTTCAAAGCAATCTAAAGAGCAAAAGATACAGCTTGTGTGTATGCATCACCTCTGCAAATGAACAAGAAAAAGGATTAACTCTGCAATTTAAAATAGGAATCATATCTAAAGCATAGATAGAGAAGAAAACCAGACAAAAAAAACCACAGCACACCTTAACATTTAGGACAAAGCAAACTAAATTTTGCACCAGGATGGACATATTCCGCAATACATCTCTTTTTTTTTTGCCAAATGCTTAATTCCAAAAATGTTATTACCTTCCTTGTGTTGTTGAAGTGATATATCTGAAGCAATACATGGCACATATAAGCTTGTGAGATATGAAAGAGTAAATTTGGCAAACACTTTTCAATTAAAATGGAATAGATCTAAAGCATAGTAGAGATAAAACTATTTTCTACAGCTTAAATTTAGGACAAAGCTATTGCTAATTACATAACATTCAATCTCTGTTATTTCAACGAAAGAAAGAGTAAATTTGGCAAACACTTTTCATATGGATAGAGTACTAATATTTTTTACACTTAAATCATTGCTTTACATAACATTCAATCTCTGTTATTTCAACGACATTTGTTTCAGTTATGAATTATAAATGTGTGATAAAAATAAAGTTTGGTTATCATTGTGATTGATTCACCACCAGTAAATGGAAAAGAAGATAGTTTTTGAATTTATATTCTTTCCAGTGTGTAATTGAAAGGAGAAACAAAATTAAAAGAGGAATTTGAATTTTTTTTTACAAGTAAAGAAAATTTATTGAATAAAACAGAATACCTTCCAGTACACAAGGTGTGTACTTAGATGGCGACAACATCAAGAAAAGTAACAGCAGTGAATAAAATAACAAAATATAATAGGAATAAAATTCATTTCCTTTGTATTTGTTTTTCTCCACATAACCAACTTACAAGTGCAAAATTATTTAGGAAGCTCTTTTTAACTAAATAAACTTTGATATGCCTATTTTGAATATTGCTTAAGGCCAACATAGAATAATCTAAGTTTTTTGTTAACAATCTATGAGAACCGGCCCAGATATACCTAACATGAATAATCTTACTCTATGTGTGGAATGCAAGCAAGTCTTCTAACCAGTTGGTGTAGATCCATATATTCTTCTAACAGGAACCTCATTCACTTTCCCACCTTCAAGAATTGAATAGTCCAATTAGAGAAGAAAATTAAAAAATGATGTATAATCCTACACAAACAAACAAGTCTTACAAAGCACCCTATAGTTTATTTTTAAAACACAGAATTCTTGTGAAGTTTTGAATGTAACACTTAACCACCTGTAGTATTGTTTTATATGTGAATTTAAACAGTGAGTTGCTCATGTGATGACACATGTCCATATTTAGAGTTTCATTTTCACATAGAACCATACCACAAAGTACTACACAATTAACAAACTACACATAAAACAATACCACAAGGGGGTTAAGTGTTTACATTTAAAACTTTCAGGGAGGTTTCGTGTTTTACAGAGAAACCATGGAAGCTGCAGAATCTATAGTCTTGGGCTTACAAACCCATTGTCCTGTATGCATTTGAGAAGGACATGTTACTGTGAAATCCACAGGTCCAATGATAGCTCCTATTCTGGTCCTCATCGCCAACTTTTTTCATAAGAATTTAAAATGCCATCTTTCAACCTACTAATAATAAGGCTTGCTGTTTGAGTGACACAATGAACAAATGGAGCTTTTCCTAGACTAAAAGTCAAGTAAAAAAAAAAAAAAATTGAGGTATTGCATGCCATCAAGAAACTAAAAGTGGTGTACACTATTTCACTACAAATTCTATATATGTCAGTCCAAAAGTGAGAGAAGGGAGGGGGGGGTTTAAGGAAACACTTAGAAAAAACCAAAAGGCAATTAAGACAATATTGCAGCTTCCATGCCTAATACCATAAAATTGGCAAGGACCCCATAAGGTCACATGGTCAAAAGAAAAATTATGCTTAAGAGTGAAAAGGCCCTAACATCCAAGGAGGATAAACATGCCTAACTCATGATGAATTACCTTTGGATCTAATGTTTCAATAATTGCTGATGGCCACATTTCATCAATAGACAATGGTTTAATACTTGTATCCCTCCCTTCAGTGGGTATTGAACCATCTTCTTTTTCACATATTGAACCTTGTGGTGACTGCAGTAACTTTACATTTACATTTCTCAAATGGATTTAGAGCTAAAGTGTTTTCTGTTTCACCACACAATTCAATAAGTTTGTTCTCAAATTCTAAGAACATCTTCTGGAAGTGGTTTGCTAGGATCAGAAGGCATTGCCACATCACGCATTCCAGTCCTTTCATACTCCTCCTAGAACACCAAATGAACGACCAAACAATATAAAATGTCAACAGATGTATAAAAAATAGCAAATGGGTGTGACTAAAACAAACCTCTCCAAATTGGTACAAGTGACTGAACCATTTTCACTTCTGAATGGGTTTGTGAGAGGGATGAATAATTTTTTAAACTGCTGATTAAGAATATCTGCAAAACCCAAATGAGGAAATATTCTAACATTGAGCTATGAAGATAGTATGCAAATATACATTGGGAAGTCAAACAAACCATCTATGGAAGCATCCCCCTCAAGTTCACAAACACTTTGAAGTTTAACAACAAACATCCTGATGTGAGGAAGCCTCGAATTCACTAGGAAATTGCCATATCCAACCAGCTGGAATTGTCGAAGATATCCAAATTGGTGAACTTAAAGATGCATCAAAATTTGGGTCTGCCTAATGTAAAAAATCACACATCATTAATGATTATAACATTAATTATGAGCATCTGGATTAGAAAAAAGAGGAAAAAATAACCTGGAAATCATTAGCCATGCAAGTCAACTTATCCATATTCTGGTTTTGCAAACCAATACGATCAGATTTCCTTGGTGAGAAAGTTTCCAGTAGTGGATTACGAAACTTCATCTTTGATAAATGCATATGGCCCATCCCATACAAGTTATAGGCAATCTGACAAAAAGAAAAACTTAGATATTATAAAATGAAATGGGAAGCACATAATAATGGAAATGAATTGACGTGTTCAAACATTCCACAAGAAATGAATCTCAATTCAAGTGAGGAGCACAAAACTGGTGGGTCTCAAGTGTGCACATGTGGGTAACTATGCTAGCATTTCTCAAGATAAAATAACAATATTGTAAGCATCTTACAAACCACTAATTCATTTGGGAACTAAAATTTCATTATCATTAGACATCCCCCAAATACAAAGTCCAATTCAATGATTCAAATGTAGGGACGTATTTACCATAAAGGGAATATTTGATTCATGGGGTTGTAAGCTTCTATCTAGAACTGCGCCACCCTGAAAAGCAAGTATTACTATTTTAAAAAGCAAGCATACTCACATATCAGCAAAATGAAAATAAATAGATGAATGTACATAAAAATCACCTAATTCTTAATCAAAATTTAGAGGCAAGAAAGAAAGATCAGCCAAACATAGGTGATGTTTGTGCAATGTCTACAACAATAAAATAAGTGATGCATTTGAATGACGAACACTGAACAGATATATTATCTAGAGATCTGTTTTAGCACCTGACTAAGAAACGTAGATAGTTGGGTGACAAAAACTTCTACAAACAATACTTTTCTTAATCTAACTTGCAAAAGCCACAGCAGATACCAACCAATTTGTTGCAAATTTTGAAAGGAGGGCAGTAATTAATATATACATCACTCTCAAAATTCAAAAAAGAAAAGAAAAGAAAAGAGAGAGACAGAGAGTAATAACAAGGATCAAATTCTTTTTGAAAGTACTCCAAATCATGCGTAGGAACCATGAAGGATCACATCCTATATGCTTATTGACAAAAATCAACTACAACATAGACCTTAAGTGTACAACTATACCTTTTAAATAAACAACTCTGTAAAGTAAATAAAATGCCATGATAGATTAGGAAAATAAAAACTAGGTTTATCTTACAGCACACAAGATATAATTATTACAATAACAATAAATTCGGAACAAGGGCATTTACCAGCTTATTCACATTCTTCTTCACCTATGTAGCTTCACTCGAAAAGTTTTCATAAACCAGTTTGGCCTTCTTGAGATCACAACATGTCCAATAAGAAGTCCAATTACCAATCCGCAAGCATATCCTATCACTACCGCTTTCCAATTAAATCCTTCTCCAAATGATGATTCATAGCTCAGGGTAGAAGTTGGTTTCTCATTATTTTCACATTTCATTAACAACGGAGAACCACACAATGCCAAGTTTCCCTCAAAAGAGGAACTTTGAAATGTCCAAAATTGTCCACCTTGTGGAATAGGACCAATAAGTTGGTTTTGGGAGAGGTTTAAATATGCAAGAAATGTGAGACTTATTAGTTGCGGAGGGATTTTTCCTAGGAACTTATTTTGAGAGAGATCCAAAGATTGGAGCTCAGTTAGGTTCCCAAAAGGATGATGGGATAGGGCCTGTGAAACTGTTGCTTGATAAGTTGAGTACAATTAATTCCTTGAGATTCCCCATGGTATTTGGAATTTCTCCGCAAAATCTGTTGTTAGAGAGATCAATAGCTATGAAGATGGTCAGGATCTTTACCAACTCCATTTCTAATCCCTTATTCATCACAGTTATTGAGTCTTCATAATAACCAGAGTCATCCCCCATGTACTCTGGTTTTGAATTAATTTTCCCATGGACCATTAGCATTGCATTCCAAGTTTTGAAGTATTCTGATGGTAACCTGCCAGTGAAATTGTTGTGAGAGAGATCGATAACATGCAACTTGGAAAAGCCAAAATTGGTATGAGAATCCCATATAGGACCCTGGAATCCATTTGCTCGCAAGATAAGAATTTGTAACTCTGGCAAAGACTCCAACCAAAAGGGGAAAATGTCATTCATGTTGTTATTTCCAAGATTCAGGACCTCTAACTGTCTACACTTTACCAATGATTGTGGAATCTTCCCTTCTATTCGGTTGAGACTCAGGTCCAGTGTCCTCAAACTGCTTCCTTTTATGAATGTTTCAGGCAATATTCCTTGAAAGCTGTTGTTTCTCATATTCAATACTGAAAGAGAACTGCTAAAGTTACCTAAACATTGTGGAATGTGACCGGTCAACTGGTTGTCAGATAGATCAAGGACTTGGAGAGAATTTACCTTGCAAATCATTGAAGGGATTCTTCCGGTCAGATTATTGTTTGAGGCAAAAAAATATTTGGTAGACAATGGGGGAATTGGAAGTGATCCTTGCAACTTGTTGGAATGCAAGTCTAAATATTCCATATTTTTCCAAGGAAGAACTGTTAACGGTTGTTCAAAACCACCTAAAAGGTTAAAAGACAAATTCAATGTTGCCATTGTCTCTTTTCCAACATTCAAGAACCATTTGGGTATTTTACCTTCAATGCTGTTATTGGAAAGGTCTAGATATTGCAATTCATTTTGGGCTTCGAGGAAGTTTGGAAATTCACGTAAATTGCAAGAAGACAAATCTAGATCTTCAAATTTTGGGAGGGTGGAATTGATCTTTCCTTTTGAAATCAACAAATTGTTATTTGAAAGATAGAGATATTTAATCTTTTTGAGCTCAAAGAAAATGTTTAACTCCATCATGCCTTTTACGCTGATTGAAGAAAGATCTAGATATTGAAGGTAAGTGAAATTAGCAACTGACCTTGGAATTGGTTCATATAATTTGTTTCCGCTCAAAGACAAGTCCACCAATTGAGATGAAGAGATATTTTGGAATTTGAGAGGGCCAATCAATTGATTTTCATTGAGATAAAGTCCAAACAATGAAGTCATTGTAAACAAAAATGAAGGGATGGGCCCCGTGAGTGAGTTATAGCCCAAGCGAAGGGAGGACAAATGGGGTAATCTACTTATTTCAAATGGGATTGGGCCCGTGAGTGAGTTAGAACTCAAGTCAAGGGAGGACAAATGGGGTAATCTGCTTATTTCAAATGGGATTGGGCCTACCAACTGGTTGTCTGAGATATCTATTCTTTCGAGCTTAGTGAGGTTTGTTAGTGAAATTGGGAAGCTGCCATCAAAATTGTTATTCCGAAGATTTAAATATTCTAGTTGTGTAAGGTTTCCTAGGGAGGACAGTATTTCCCCATGAAAAAGGTTATGCTAAGATCCAGAGAAGTGAGCTTTGCAAGGTTTCCCCATGTGGATGGAAGTTGACCATGGAAATTGTTTGATGAGAGGAAAAGAGAAGTAAGCTGAGATAGATTTCCTAGGGAAGACGGTATTTCTCCATGAAAAAGGTTATTGCTAAGATCCAGAGAAGTGAGCTTTGCAAGGTTTCCCCATGTGGATGGAAGTTGACCATGGAAATTGTTTGATGGGAGGGAAAGTGAAGTAAGCTGAGACAGATTCCAAATAAAATGGGGAATTACCCCTAACAAATTAGTTGAACTGAGAACCAAACGATTCAAGGACCTGAGGTAGCCGATTGAATTGGGCCATTCCCCAGAAAAGTTTGACCTAGAAAGATCCAACCAAATCAAGGACTCAAGGTTTCCGATTGAGTTTGGTATTTTCCCAAAAAAGTTTGTTGAACCAAGAATCAAAATCTGTAAGGAACTGTTAGATTGAAATTCCGGAAGAAAACCAGTGAGAATGTCGTTATCCGATACATCAATTTTTTGTATCTTAGGCAACCTGAAGATATTTGAGGGAAATTCTCCTTGCAAAATACACGCAGACAGAGAAAGAGATGTCAAGGAAGACAAATTTGTCAGGGATTGAGGTAGTGATGATAAAATGTCCATGAAGTCTAGATGAAGTTCTCTCAAATATGTCATGTTCTGGACAAGTGTTTCAAGATCAATTTTTTTGAGATTCAAATAGTTAGAATTATAATAATTGAAAGAGAGATCAAGTGAAACCAAATTGGATAGCCATGAAATTTCCGACGGGATAGGGCCAGATAAGAATGAACGAGAGAGGTTGAGATGGGTCAAACTTACAAGCTGGCCAAATTGAGATGGGATTGCGGAGGAAGAGAAGTCGTTGAGGGCAAGGTTGAGTTTCTGAAGGTGACGCAGGTTGAAGAGGCTGCTGTTAGACTTCAGAGTCCCACTAAGCCAGCTGTTGCTTAGGTTTAAGCTGACCACGTGACCATTCTCTGGATCGCATGTGACCCCATCCTAGGAAAAACAATCACTATCTGCCTTCCAAGACTTCATCTTTGGATAAGAACCATTATAGTAATCATTGAGATTACAATACAATAATCTCTTTTGAACAAACTCTTGCCTTAGTTGCAGCAAAGTAAGGCTCTGGTCAGGGAGGCAGTGATGTTGAGAGGAAGTATTAGAAGTAGTTTGAGAATGTGAAATGAAGAAAAAACAAGAGGCAAGGAATAACGAAAGAAATGGATCCATTTTCCCAATGCTGAACATCTAAACAGCAGAGGAAGTTGATGGAAAATTGAGTGGCAAGTATTGTATGAGCTGATAAAGTAGTTATGATATGAGAGGATATTTATACACAGGCAGGAGCACAGATAATGGGAGTCAAGTGGAAAGGCCTAACGAGTAACGTAATTGGATATTTTATCTATTTTTTTTTATGTTTACAGGTCTGAATCAAATTGGATATTTTTAATTTTATTTATTTATTTATTGCATGGGTATCGGAAGCATGAATCAAATTGGATTTTAATTTAAGGGGCTGTCAATACATTGATTTGAAAGAGTGATATAACTGAATCTTAAGAGCTATCAGTATTGACTCGAATTGAAGGTGTTTATCTGATTCCTAATATACTAGAGTCCATTAAAAGATTTTGGGACATTCAATTATAGATGCTGTCTAGTCTAGTACTAACTATTCCAACTACTAAGCTGTCAATTTCTTGAACTGAAAAAGTTCAAGTTTTTATCTTACATATCTATTATTTCCATATATGTTTATGAATTGAAGGTCTCAGTCTACCAGATTAAGAGAATTCATATTCAGTTTAATTTGTATATTTTGGTTCTTTAAAGTTCTTCATGTGATATTGATGCTCATTTGAACGTTTTGAAGATTATCTTTAATATTCTACCTCACCTAGAAAAGGAAAAAAAGTTTGTGTTATGTGACCATAATATTATATAGAGAACAATCCTTTTATAAATTCTTACAATTTATTTTTTGTAGGTAAATTCCTTCCCTTGTGTTACATTCTTGTCACCAAATTTTATTTTTTCTTGAGTGTATATGTCATAGAGAAAACTAATAAAATTATCAATTAATTGTCTATTTTGAATAATAAGGTGGTAGAAACACTAACCATAATATTATAAAGAGAACAATCCTTTTATAAATTCTTACAGTTAATTGTCTATTCTTAAGCTTGTAGATTTGTCTCATATTGAAAACGTACAAAATCTAGTGTCGGTTTATAAGGTGGCAGAAACAATAACCATTAAATGAATTAAGTAGTCCTATGGACATGTGATTTTAGTACTTGCAGGTGATGTAAGGAACAAGTTTTGATCATTAGATTAAGATTTTATTTTATTTTCATTATTTTTTGAGTTTTAAGTCTAATCTTACAAAATACAAATATAGTTTTTAAAATTCTTTTCATCCACTTCGAAATAAGTGAATTAGATTTTACTACATAATTGATGATTTAAATAAATACTAAGATGATAATAGCCAACATTTTAAATGTTGATTATATAACAAAATTGAATCCATCATTTTGAAACTGATAAATAACATTTAAGAATTCTATGATAAAATTGTTATGAATTTTTTAAAGGATTCCAATATGATAATACACCTCTATCTTAGTAGACAGTAGATGACTACGCCACATTGACTTGCTTTTCTAGAAGGTCAAGTTTTCGGGACATAATTAATCCGATTTGTCTTTTTGAAAATTATCAACCTGAATCAAAACCTATGAATAAGAATAAACCAAATCAACTCCCAACAAGTCCCACTAAAAAGCCTTTTTCTCGTTGGTCAATCCACTTTGAACTTCTTAGAATAAACCAATCGTTTAGAGTGTGACGCGCAATTACTTGTTATTTATAAACCATGGATTAATTGACCCGCTAGACCATCTGTCACGGCAGCATAATTACTAGTGAGAAAACATCACTTTATATTAATACATTATTATGAATAATAAGTTGGTCAGGTAAATCTCCACCTTCAAAAAAAATAAGTTGGTACCACCATATCTCCACTCATCGACTTTGTACATATAAATTAATACATTTTTATTAATAATAAGTTGAATTTGACATCATGTTCCCTCTCAACTAAATATGTAGATAGAATTGTTTGATTTCAATGTAGAGGGATGTAGGTCTGATCTCAAATAAAATTAAGAATAAATTGAAGCAAAATTTCAATGTTGATTTGGAGAAGTAGAATTTACCTTACTTTTTGAATGAGCACTAGCTAACGCTCTTTTGAATTTAGAGATGACTTTCTTTTTTGACAGACTCTGAGGAGGCGTTTGGTTCGTTTGATCTTAAATTATGCCATAATGTAACATTCCTATAATTATGATAAAAGCTAAATAAATCGATATTTATTAATCCAAAAAGTTAAAAAATAAAAAATAAAACATAGGCATCACATCTGCAGTGGCACTCCCAACAGACAGTTATTCTGAAGTGCAAATTACTATGCTCACGAAAATACATAAATTCAACCACACAACAGACATAAAAACAATGCAAAAGAGTAAAGATGAATAAATATGTGACAAATTGTATTATTTATTTGTACTATCAAAGTGTTGTAAGTTAAACAAAAATGAGAAACCTTTGAACATTTAGAATCCTATATGGAACAATTGAGGTTCACCAAAGTGATTGAAATTCATAAACGATGTGAAGTGAGTTTTTTTTTTTTTTTGCTAAGTAAATACAACCCCGGGATATAAACCCCAATTGAAAGGAATCGATGCAACTAGGCTAGAAAGTTATTGGTAGTTATCTTTATAGACTTAGTATAATACATTTGATGAAATATAATAAAAATCAGTATAATACATTTGATGAGATATAATAAAAATGATCATTTCTATTTTTAAACGCAAAGAAAGATTAATTACATTTTCTATTTTACACTTTTCTTTTCTTTTAATATTTATTTTTCCTTTTCTTTATTGTTATTATTTCTTCCTTCTTCTTTGCTAAGTTGCTTTGTTAGGAACATATTTATAGAAAAACAATGCAAAAGAGCTGCGCATTGCACGGTTATAGTCTAGTAGAATTTAATATTGCAAAGTTAGTGCTAAATATACTGAATTATCTAATTGATTTTTATTTGTTAGTCGTGATTTTGTGGTGATTATATCACCTGTTAGTGCTAAATATACTGAATGCGTGTTTACGAGGAAAGAGCAATGAAAAGATATGATAATGACACATTGACACCTTAACACACTCTGCTATCAATTATTTGGTATGGGGCACTTTCAGCAAATAAGCACTTAAGCAAAGCTCGAACACACTGAGAAAACTAAATCATAGAAAATCTTACTCCACTAAAGAAACAAAAGAGAATAAGTGGACTGTAATATTGCAACGTGAATAACACTGCCCAAAAGTAGCACACTTTGGTGATCAATTGGAGAAGATAATGTTAGAATAAACATAGCGTAATTAAAACTCTGTCCAAATTAAAGTAACTAGTTTTAGTCATTAGTGCGCGAGATGATAATGTTAGAACCAACGTGAATAAGGTTTGGTCATGAGTGTTGAAAGATAATATTAAAACCAACGTGACTAACACTTCCTAAAAGAAAAAAAGTTTGGTCTACCTTATTTTATGGGAAAAATATATGCTGTTGGAATTAATTACAATTAGAGCTCATTGGTCCCATAACAAAAATGTTAAGAATTTAACCATAGCAGACTGAAAATTGAGGCATGGGCATAATGTGCTAAACTCACATACTCATTGCCAACATCTTATGCAGTATATTACAAGAGAAGCAGAAAGTTCAAACAGAACAGATATTCTATGAGATACTTTAGTTAAAAGAATGTTGCTATATATATATATAACATGGCTCTGATGCGAGCAACTATAGAAGCTTGAGACAAAATGGCGATTTTACTATGAATTAGACAAGGTGCAATAGTCACTGTGAAAATAGTTACGTACTGTTCATTATTCACCACCATTTGCATCCAAATTGTTGGCTTGATATGGCTAATTTTTGTTATCATTCATAACTTTAGAAAAGCCATTAGTGATTATCACCAAGGTTTAATTAATTGACCATTTACAATAATTTGCCAATGCACTCTTAATTTTATAATTTCTTAAACTTGACTGTTCATCTCTAAACATTTTGAATAAAAAAATCCAGATGGTGGATTATTGGTTTAGACCCCTTGGAGATTAACGCAACAGAATAATAATCAACCGAATAATAAATTACCAAAGCAGTAAAAATTCTTAGTAACACAAAGATTAGTCACAAAATGGAAAACCAAACAAAAACCTTTCTAATAAAAAACCACTACTGGAATGAACCACATCCCATAAAAAATCACTAAAAAGATAATAGCCAAAAATGTACTTTTAGTTCTTATATTTTTGAGTTGTATTCATTTTGGTCCCTATGTTTTATAATGTTTTGTTTTAGTCATTGATTTTTTGGACATTTATTATATTTGATAAAAAGATTTAAAAAAAAATGAAAATAAAGAGGATAAAGATTCAAATGAACCTATATAAAAAAATAAAGGATTAAATGAAACGTTATAAAGATAGGGACCAAAATGAAAATAATCTCAAAATATAAGGACTAAAAGTTGGTAACTATAGGCTATAGCAATTCCTCTCATAAGATAACAACTTGATCATGAATAGATCAAAATCCCATAGGGGAAAGAAACCAAGAACAAGATTACATAGAAGCTCCAGGAGAATTCTAATAAATACCATCATTCATTTATGAGGAGAAGCTCGATTTCTACCTTTTTTTTGTTTTTATGTCGAAATTACAATTATAACATCTATAATCTATTCTCAAAAGCATGAACAAAAATGAATATTTTGTAGACAAAAAGTGTACATTAATATTTTGTATGCTGACTAGCTATATATGTTGATAATTATACACATAAATATTTGGTTTTTTGATAAATTTCTTTTTATTTTTATTTTTTAAATATTTTGTTTAGAAATGAATTTGTCAAGACCTTGGTCTAAGATTTCTACTGTGATTTGAAAAGTTTCATATAGTGAAGGGACTGAGAGGTATCTAGCGGAACAAAGAAGTGAAAACATCAAAACACCCAAAAGCATTTTGTCTACAAAAGTCAAGCTGGGAATCACCACCATGGATTAAACAACCCACTATAGACCATATCATGTATTAGTTAACCCACTATACCTTCTATCAAGGCAACATGACCAGTGCAATAAGGACAGAGCTATCATGTATTAGTTGACCCACTATACCTTCTGTCAAGGCAACATGACCAGTGCATGCAATAAGGACAAAGCTATCATGTATTAGTTGATCCACTATACCTTCTGTCAAGGCAACATGACCAGTGCATGCAATTGTGACACCCACCATGGATTACTTAAAATCCACTATATACACCATTATCTGTCACGGCAGTACGACCACTAGCGTGAATTATACTTAAACAAGTATAAGTTGCGAGTTCGACAACCCATGATAATAGATCCCTTTGGGGTTATTTGGCCTAGGTAATAATTACCTGTTGCGAATAGGACGGGACTGCACATAAAAAAAAAAAAAAAAATTAGAATTTATGTCCCCCTCCTTCAACCAACATTCTCGAGACTTTTGCTTCCAAAGCATCTCATTTCTAACAAACCATAGTTTTGCCTCAGTGGCAACATTGGCCTTCGTACACTCCATTGCTTGAATAGATACAATCTGATCAGTTAGCTCCATGATTTTGCTCTAGCAGTGACCAAATACTTCCCTATTCCATTTCCTTAAAGCAATTCTAGTTGAGATTCTTGCTTACTGTACAACCTAGAGCAAGGTGACCCAGAATGCTCTTTCTTCCATGCATCCTTAATCAGATCATGGGTTCATGGATCTCTGGTCCAAGCTGCCTCAAACCTAAAAGGCAGGCATTAATTGATTAGCTGGATTGGTGTCTAATAAGAGTGGGCAATGATTTGATTTCCTTTAGGTAATTGGTGTCAAACATGATTTCCTTCAGGTAATTTGGGCAAGAGCTATTACCCATTCTTCCACCCACCTTATCCACATCATCAAGTACCATATTAAAATCCCCCATGCACATCCATGGTTCATCCATGGACTCCAATAGAGCACACAAATTCTCCCAAGCCTTCTTCCTCTTCAAGTAATATGGAAGACCATAGGATTAGGAATGTCAAATGGGTGGGCTTGGTTGGGTCTTTAAAAACCAATTGTCCAAAGATGTGTTATCCATGATTTTACTTATAAAGAGCCAAGTTTCATATTACAATCTTAAGGTACAAAATCTTACCAAAAAAATAAAATTCTTGAGGTACAAAGTTCCACAACATTTATAGTTCATATGACAATTAAAGAGTAAGCATTTATAAATTTCTTTTTTTGAGTTACAAATATAAGTAATTTTTTAGAATAATTAGACTCACAAACTACTTAGGTAAGCCTTACACTTTTGAAGAATTAAACAAACCTTTTGCAGTCCTAATCCAAACTAAAATATAAGAAAACAAAAGGCATGCCATATAGCTTATCTTAAAAAAAATAAAATACAAAAGACATACCAGATAATGAAGAACATTGAATTAGAAACAATACACTGAAATTGCCGTCGTTCACTCCAAACATATATAAAATGGATTGTCCACAAACCTTTAACACTAGTCTTAATCATCCAAGTCAAAATACAAGAAAACAGACGACATACCAGATAATTAAAAACATTGAACTACGTACGAACACTACAATGAACTGCCATTGTTTATTTCAAACATATTTATATATATATATATATATATATAAAAGAGGTTTTTCGTTTTTCCATCCATGCAAGCTTGAGATCCCCTTAATGGTGCTTAATTTTCCATAACCTTTATGTGCAATCCCTTCCCGAATCCTATGAAAGGATTTCGACAGATGTCTCCTCCCATGATTTTCATCCACCTACAGGAAACAAGAATTTAACTGATTATTATGTAAGAGAGAGAGAGAGATGCTACTTAATGGTG
>OU015761.1:19862176-20002397 GCA_907173295.1 Fagus sylvatica
ACTTAGAAGCATACAATATCAGAAAGCCCATTCCAGAAATAAAGAAAATAGGCCAAAGTGGAAGCAGGAAGAAATATTAATATACATACAATTGAAGTAATTTTTGAAGCTACTAATGGGCTGCAAATTCCGTCACTGAATGGATCTTTGTCTGTTGCAATTATTTCAATTTCATCTGACTCTCTATATCCCCTTCATATATCACTGGTATAAACTTAAAATTCCAATTATAAGATATCCTATGTCTATAAGCACAGGAATAGGTATTACAAATATGCTATAAGTCCAATATTTAAAAAGGTTTGCAAAGAACAAGAACAGAGGAGAAAAACATTAGTATGCATAAAGGAACAAGCAGGACTCAATCATTAGAGTAGAAAATCATTGCTGAAGTACATAAAGTATCAGCAGATCATATGATATGACTCGAAACCGAGACAACATATATGGTACAATGTTGCCAGGAGTGCTTTGAATAAGTTTGTATAGCCACCCTATATAAAATCAATCTGGTTAAATCTAGTGATGGCAAAAAGCCTCTTTGAGACTTTGACACTGACCAAGCAAACATAAATACCAAAATTGTTATATAAAATTGTTATATATATTTTGCATAATCATTCTATCAACTGCTTATTAAGTGCCAAATAAAATTGCTCAGGCATAAATACAACATTTCCACATTCACTCTCAAGACAATTCAGAAATCTTTGGTAGCATTCATCTATCATATCAGATTCCATTTCATGGCTGCATGCAACTAGGCAATGGGCCACTTTATTACTATCTTTGTGGATCCACCTGAACTAAGCTTCTAATATCAACCACCAATTGCAGCAAATCCCAACTATGTTGATCAATGACTACCTTTGCATTACCTTCTAAAATGGCCTGCTTGAACCCTTGACTGATCACCAAATCAATTGCCTATCTCAAAGCTAAGGCTTCAACTACTATTGCCCCCTTGTTATAACTGCTATACTTGCTTTCCACTTGTCCTATGCAACATCCACATTAAATTTGAACAACCAATTATCAGGAGAAAATTCCCACTTTGAATACCACAACTTCACTGCATTATGTTCTTCTTTAAACTAAACAAATAG
Organism: Fagus sylvatica; assembly: GCA_907173295.1. Lineage (NCBI taxonomy): Eukaryota > Viridiplantae > Streptophyta > Magnoliopsida > Fagales > Fagaceae > Fagus > Fagus sylvatica. The sequence continues at coordinate 19,863,283 of OU015761.1, forward strand.
TACAAACAGAAAAACAAAAAACAAAAAACAGGTGGAGGCTAACTAGCTAAATTAGACCAAGTTACAAGCAAAAAGAACCCAAAACGGGTTGATGGATATCCATTAACACAAACTTGTTTCTGCCAATTCAGTCACAAACACACAGACCCAATATCTAAAATCAGATACTCTTTTAATTTCCAATCAAGAAAAAGATGAAAGAAAACCACACGAAAATTCAATAAGAAAGATCATAACTTTCAACCTAAAGCAACCAATTAGTGATATCAGATAGCAAGATATTTAAATAGAAGAAAGAAAACCCATCATTCTGTTTGGATTTTGAGAAACCTAAAAAAATATATATATATTCATAATCTGAAAACTCAAAACAACCTCAAGTTTGATAGCCAACCCCAAACAAAAGCATTAATCAAAATCTCAAAAGAAACATAATCTCATTTTCACACATTGAAAAAAAAAAATACGAATCCTCAAGAAACTACTCAAAAGAGAGAGAGAAAGAGATATCAAAGAAATTTACCTTCTGGGTTGTGATGGAACAATGGGCTTGAAGCCATTTTCGACTGCTTGAGATTATGTTCAAGAAGAACTGGGTCTCTCTCTCTCTCTCTCTCTCTCTCTCTCTCTCTCTCTCTGTGACGAGTACAAGATTTGAATACTGAGGATTTGAACCGGTAGCCTTTTTGTAAGTGAGAGCCTCCTCTCCCCAACGGTCGGATTGTTTTGAATTGTCACCGTTGATCTGTGTTTAATCCAACGGCTGTAGAGTGTAGGTAACTCCACTTAATACAACAAAGACAAGCAGGCGGGCCATAGCCCAGCCCATAAAGCTATTTTTTAGGGGTCAGTTGGGCAAGCTATTTTTTAGGGGTCAGTTGGGCAAGCTATTTTTTTTTTATTGGATGATCCATTCTTATTTTTAGGAGCCTGAATGCCTGATTGCTAATCTTAAAAAGGTTTAAGATATATATCATATTTTAAAAACAAGAAGAAGAAAATATAGGGAATGTTTAGGCTAAACAAGCATACAAAAAAGAAGAAGATTTAAATGAGAATGTGATCCTAAGTTGAGGTCTAAAGATGATTTCAAATTTGCTTGTTTCAAAGTTTTAAATATTGTACCCTTAAAATCGGAAAAGCGAGAGAAGTTCAAGATTCTAAAGTTGAGGTTAATTGGAGGTTGAACCATGATGATATCATAAATAATTGAAGAATATGCAATTCCCACAATGAAAAAAAAATGAAGGGAAAGGTTAAAAAAAATAGTGTTGCAAGTCCTATTTTCAAAATATGAAGGAAGATGTTTTTATTCTTTATTTATAAATAATGGTGATTTTTAAATAAAAAATATTACAAGTCTCACATTGTGGATAATAGAGGGGAAGATGTTATACTTCTTCCTCAATAGATAGCACACTCCTTCAAGTATTTCATGTATTGAAAGTATGAGTTAACTTTTATTGTGAGCATTCTTAAGTTAAATGAATAGCTTTGTCCATTTGTTCTTATTAAAAAATAAATAAAAAGGTATGTGATGCCTTTTTCTTTATTTATTATTCTTTAAAGAGTAAAAAGAATTTGAAAAAAAAAAAAAGGTTAAAACCAGTTTCAATTTCAAAGTTTGACCAATTTTTAGCTCAGACTAGATCGGCCTAAGCATAAGCTCACAATTAATTTAGTCGAACCAACCGATTCAATGTAGTTTTTAAAACCATGCTCTATTTTTCAGCATCTTATGTCACCAGTTAGCTCCATTGAAACCATAGAGGCACAAATACGAAGTCTAATAGTCCTCTTTTATTCAACTGTTGCATATGACATCATGTCAATCATAACATTCAAGGTGTGGACTTGATAATGAGAAATATCAGTGCTTATTGCTGACACTCATGTTCGGCCTAATCTTTGGACTAGCCAAAATCATGTGGTAGTTCAAAGTTTTGAATGTCAAAGTTTTGTAGGGGGAGGATCATTTTAGCCTTATGTTTGGATAGAGGGAGATAAAGGGAGAGTTGAGGAGAGGAGAAAATAAGATGACCAAAATATACTAAAAATTAGTACATTTCAAGAACCTTCTTCTTTACTCTCCTCTCCTCTCCCTCATTGCGCCTCCATCCCAAACACACCATAAACGTAATTCAAACATTACTTTAGGGCCCAACCTAATTCTTAAGAATTTGGATTGGGTTTGCTTTTGTATTAACATGGGCTTTAGAGTAAAAATGTAATCATATATTTTTCATTCCTTAAATTTTGGGATTTATAATATCATCCTTGGATCTTTACTTAATGTAATTATCAATTTAGTTTTTAGATTCTCATTAAGTTTTAACAAAAGGTTTAATTTGTTAGGAATCCAATGTCAAAAAAGTTAATTGTTGTTTAATCCAAAAAGAAAAAGAAAGTTAATTGTTCAAATAAAAAGTCTAAAAAATGAAATTGATCTGTCTTGTACACAACTAGGGGTGGCAAAATATGCCAAAACCCATTAACCCACCTAACCCACTCACTAATTACCCATCCAAACCGACTTATTTAAATAAATGGATATTTGGTGCTGACCCAATTAGGCCCAATTAAGTTGAGTTTAATTGGGTTTTAACTAGGTTATTTATTGGGTATCTAACAAATTTACCCAAGCCCACCTATTAATCATTTGAGGGTATTTTTGTCATTTTTTTAGTGTTACATTTGTCATTTTAGAGATTTTAGGATATTTTGACCATATACATATATAAAATTGTTGGGTAAATGGGTGGGTTGGGTTTTACCTTAGATAATTGGGTTGGATTGGGTATGGGTAATATATACTTTGTTAAATGAGTTTAAATGGGCAATTGGTTTTTAAAGACCTAACCCATTTATTATCTGCCCAAACCCATCCAAACCCACCAATTTAACACCCCTAATTGAGAGTTACAACGATTACTTTGTCAGTTCGTTTTATAAAGCGTGTTGCAGACTTGTTAAGGGAGGAATTAAATTAAATTATATAAAGGTCAAAGCATGTCTTCTTGACAAACCCGAATCCTATGCTTCCTATGAATTCATTAAGGGTATTAATTTGACGAAATGTTTACCTTAACATGCTAATAGTTGCCTCATCAACCAGATGGCTCAAAACGAATGACCCATTATTAATTCATGATTCAATTGCTCATGGCTATAGCATGTGGAAAAATATTGTTGATAGCTTTTGGTCATTGTTATTAAAGTGAAAGTCTAGTTCCATATTGACCAAGTATTCTTAGGTTGTGTAATTTATAAGCCACGAGCATCCCTCATCTCTCAAGGTGTCTTTTGAGATTAAGTTAGGTCTATTGGACTTTAACAATTGTCATCAAGACGCTTGGAACTTTCTTTGATTTGGCTTTGGTTACACAAACACATGATGGGAAGGTAGACAAGCTCTCAATCTAAGACAATTTAGTTTACATCAAACCAACTCAAGGGAAGCTCACTCATCAAAAAAATATATATGTATATATATATATCAAGGGAAGCTCACTCAAAAGGGAGCATCTACAGGAGGTCATCCTCTCTCACATCATGCATTAATTATGGCTCACTATTGGCATTTGGGCCATTTTGGGTTGGCCCAAATAGGCGCCTATGTGGGCAGCCCATTAAGACAAAACCCTCAGACTAGGGTTTCCAAAATATGCAATATAAGATTGCATTATTCAGACAAAAACCGAAGTGAGTTTACAAAAAATAGCTGTCACCTTCTCTCTCATTAGCTCTCATTGTCTTAGGGTTCCATCAACAAACCCTAGGACTTGGTCCGTGGATTAAGATGAAGTGCTCGATATTGTGGCACCTTCACATTGACAAGCACGAGAAGAATATATGTGAAGACTTGTTGGTGGGTACAAAGGCACGTGAGAAGAGACTTGGCAAGATCATTCCGCTGCATAAAAGTATACATGGGGTTTCTTGTAGAAACCAAGAGGTAAGACTCTAAACCAAATTATTTTGAAGCATATATGTATGTATACCAAATTATCCTTCATTGGTATCAGAGTCATAGGCTTTCTTCTTCATGTTTTTGAGCCTTAGAGGATCTAAGGGAGAAAAAAAAAAATTCCACCATTGTTGGCCATAATGGCCATTTCGGGTTCTCACCGCCGGCGGCTCTCCGCAGAGATTCCAACAACACCACTGGCACCAATGGATTCCTCAAAATCCCAGGAGTCCACAGCCGCAAACGGTTCGTCGTTTGCACATGTGTACGAAAAGTTATGGCTTGTTGAACTTTATGTTTGAAACTTGCAACTAAGAATTTTCAAACTTGAATATCTCTCTCAAATCTGAATCTTTTAATGAGTTTCTTGATTCTAAATTGTAGTACTCTAAGTAAGCTTTCCAACGGCGTAAAAATCACCCAAAACGGAGCTCTACAGAGAGAGATATGAAGGCCCGAAGTAGGCACCGCGGCTAGGTTTTTCGGGAAAAACCCTAGCCGGAGGTTAGGGATGAACAAGGGGTGGGGCTCCCCCACTCGCGGCGGTGGCGCGTGGTGGCGTATGGGGGCCACCCCGAACCCGGTTCTGCCTCCGGTTTCCTCCATTATGACCGTAATTTTCCAAGTTATTTTAATAAAATTTTTAATAATTTTTCTGGTTATAAAAAATAATTATTAATTATTTTTAAATAAAAAAAATAACCTTGGAGGACCGCTCATGCGTGTGGCGACGCATACAGTACTATCTGAACCTCAAAATATTTTTTACTCTCCTCTGGCAGTTGAGAGCACCCATTAGTATGGGAGGTGAGATGTTTTGGCACTTCTATTATTTAATAGAAAATTTGTTAATTTTACATTTAAATATAAAAAATTGAGGAAAATTACAGAAATTGTAGAAAATTCTAGAAAGCTATTCTAATCTGTTAAGAGACTCAAAATGTGTAAAATTTATATTTTTCCAGAATTATTTGATTGCGTCCTTTATTTTTCTATAATTTTTATTGTTCTTGGTATACAATTAAAAATTATTGAAAATTGAAAAAAAAAATGTGAGAAAAATATTGGTTGATGAACTAGTATGTTCATATATACACTGAGAATAAAAATACAAATTTTCAAGATTTTTTATGAGATATATAATTTTCTATCATTTTTATTGTCTCTTGAAATTGAACAAAAATTTATAGAAAATTATTAAAAATCTGAAAATTGTGTATGGATGGACCATTCTGTGTGTGGACTTGGGACGCATGAAATTTTAATTTTTCCATATTTTTGGGATGCATTTTTGAATTTTTCCATGACATTCATTATATTTAATGAATGATTAAAAATTATGGAAAATTATAAAAATTTGGAGAAAATTATAAGAAGCCATATAATGTGTTGTCATACACAGTAAGTATTTAAATTCATTTTTTCCATATTTTTGGTTGCACTCTAATATTTTTGTTGTATTTAGAGGCATAAAATGAGTAATTGGAAAATTTGTGAATTAAATTTTGATGGTGGCAAAATATGGAAAATGACATTTAAATTGTTTCATGCTGAATGTGAATTGTCACATGCTCAAAAGATTTTCTTTCGTCACTATGAGGTATACCTGACGAACAACTGTTCAAGTGATAATTAAATTGATAATGTTTGTTTTGATTGAGAGTGCTTTCAGTTTAATTTTGTGTGTAAAATTATTTGAGGAATGTGAAAAAGAAATTAAATGGGGACCATGGTGAAGTTGATTAGATCCTCTCATGAAGGTTTTGCGCATTAGAGAAGTTAGATACAGTAAAAGTAACACTTGTGCGTGGGAGATGATTCCTAACATAGCGAAATCTCGATCTCATGTCTTGTGTAAAATTATTGTTATTTGATTTTGTTGGATGTGGCAAAACATAGTTGTGTGTGCTAAATAGTGTAAAAAATGCGCATAGATGTAGTGGTTTATGAAATTAAGATCATGTTGGATCTTGGTAAATAGAGAAGTTGAATATCGATAGTTTGTGGTCTCTAAAGGCACAAATTCAATTTCTCCTCCATGAGCATTGAACACTAGGATGGTAAAATTTAAGATAAAATTCATTGCCTCATGATCATTGTGAATTAAGATATTGTGCGCATTAGTTATTTAGTTGCGATGACAATATCATAGGGATAGATCCAATAAATAAACAACACTTAGCCTCTGCAAACAAATTAGCGACCACTCCTTTATAATTTCTAGTTTGGCAACAAACACAAATCATGAGGGAATGACGTGATGTTCGGTTCCCTTCCTGATTGCATAAAGAAGATCCCACCAACCACCACTAAAACTATATAAACCCCTTGCACAAGAGAGGAATATATACACTTTATAATTTCAATACTTTCACTTTCCTTAATCTTACTTTGTAGCTTTGTAGACACCCTTGTACTGACTTATAGAGAACTTAAAGTCCCTAGTTTTGATGCGGAATAACCCCAATCACCACTTGAACCCCTTTTACTAAAAAATCCAAAAGTTTATGCTTGGAGTGGAGTACGTCACTCCCACACAAGCGTACGCCTGCATGGGGCTGGCGCACGCCGCCTCTATAGAAACCATAATTTTCCCAAAATTATTTCCCCATTTATTTTGATTGATCTTGACCATGGTCAGGATTTGATTTTACCAACCCCAAGGGTCCTTTAGCTCTATAGAAAGAGCCGTGGACCCTTCAGGAAAAAAACCATCTTTTGGGAAGAGGCGAAAAATCTAAGAAAAAAAAAAATTATTTTATTTTTATTTTTTATTATTCTAATAATGTCTCTCTGCAAAAATCGTTTTCTTAAACAAATCTCTAAGCTCCTTTTGATTTTTGGTTCAATTTTTGTCGCATTACATCCACATTAGCATCTGGTGGTTCAAATGTGCATCTTAATCCCAAAAAAAAAGAAAGTAAATTTTGATGTATTTGATATTTGACCATTAATCATCCCTGACCAAGTCACCATGGGTATTATTCTATAAAATCAAATATAAAAAATGACACCTTTTTTTCATGATATAAAGTGAAATTATGGCTTAAGTGGATTTTTAGTCTCCATTTTTTTTTTATATTAATTTGTTGCATAAATTCTATTAATCTAATCTTTTCATACACCTTGATCCATACAGGACTCGTGATTTCTCTAAAATAATGTATAATGGATGGTCTCATTTTAAAAAAAAAATTAATAGGTGAATGGCATACATAGAAGTATACAATACAACCATACAAAGTTAAATAATTATCACATGTTATATATGACAATGTGTAGCTAGCATGTTAAATTTGGGTATATGATATACTCATATTCACACCAAAATATGGATATTCCAAATCACTTGAAACCCTCAAACATCTTTGCAAATGTTGGACAGTACTATGTATTAGCTATTAGGTATCCTAAAATAATACATAAATTACTTGAAACCCTCAAACATCTTTGCAAATGTTGGGCAGTACTATTTAGTATTTATTCGCAATTAGGTATTCTAAAATAATAGATACAGAAAAAAAATTCAAATTATTTTCAAAAGATCAAAATATATATATATATATATAAAACCTTTTTAATTTTTTTTTTTTAAAGAGAGAGCAATGGTAATAAAATATTTGCTCTAGACGGCTAGTGAAAAAGACGACCCTAAGTTAGTCTAAACTAAAATGTATATATTGGGAACAAACTGGTATCAAAGCCAAGATTCAGTACCTAGGCGTTTGGATTTGTTCTCTTAGGAGATTTTGGTGATTGTTTCGTGGATCTATTTATTGGGGAGAAAGATGTCAAGCGGATCCTCTACAAAACTTTCGGCAATTAGGACTATGGTCTCTAATGCTAAATTTGAAGTAGAGAAATTTGATGGAACGAACAACTTCGGCATGTGGCAATGCGAAGTTATGGATGTTTTGGTCCAACAAAATTGAAATAGTAAGTTTAATAACTGCAAAAAATCAAAGAAAAGTTGGTTCTAAGAATTTTTATCACAAAATTAATGAATATACATAGTACAAAAAGTTGATAATGACATAAATATTTGTCCTTTGAGATAAAATTTGTAACTTGTTCTCTTCTTGTCTAGCATGCAAGATTCAACATGACAACCTAGCCAAATTTGAGGTTTCTCTATATTTTTCAAGTAATATTAAGACATAGAGTTGCAATTCTTATGTACTTACAGTCCCACATACATATTTTATATTAATCGATGCCAAATGTGTAGGACTTCACCTACTATCTCTTCCAATTGAGAGAGCAACTTTTCCTTGAGGGTAGGACTTCACGTACTATATTGCTGGTTATAATAATTGGAAAGGAAATTTGAATCCCGATCCTCCTTATAAAGGATAGAAAGTAATACCACTTAGGTAAAAGAATCTTGATTCTTTCCGAATATCTCCAATTTCGCTGTCCATCATCCACTCCAACTCTCTCTCCTATATTCCAAACTGAATTTCTCCAATTTTTATTTTGGGCAAATTGCATTTTTCCTCCTTTAACTATTGGGTCATCTCAATTCCCCCCTTTATCTATAAAATTGAGCGATGTCCCACCTTACGTATTGAAAATATGCAAATCGCCCCCCACCGTTTAATTTTATGTTAAATCCAAGCCAAAATAATGGAACATTTTTATAGTATATTAATATATAATGATAGGTTTTGAAAATTATGACTAGAAATTGAAAAAATACATAAAAACATTTAATTAATTTTATTGGAATTTAACATAAAATTAGACAATGGGGGCTATTTGCATATTTTCAATACATAAAGGGGGACATTGCTCAGTTTTATAGATAAATGGGAGAATTGAGATGGATGCAATAGTTAAAGGGGGGAAAGTGCAATTTCCCCTTTTATTTATTTATTTATTTTTTTTTCATTTCAATTCTAACATCCATATCTATCCAAACTATGACATTAAACTCCTATTTTCAGTAGCAAAACTATGTCTTTTTATGGGATTTAACGACATGATATGGATAAGGACAGAAAGTAATACCACTTAGTTAAAAGACTCTTGGTTCTCTCCCAATATCTCCATTTTCACGGATCAGGATCCTCTAGAGTTCCTAGGGTACTCTACCACATAGAGTTCTCTAAATCCTAACCTTTCTTTTTATAATAAATGGTTCAAATTATGCCACGTCATCATTCCACTAACAAAATCCCTAAAATATTGGTTTTTACTTTTTATCACTTAACGTGTTAACACTTATCCATTAACATCAATATTTTAGGGGTTTTGTTAGTGAAAAGATGACGTGGCATAATCTGAATCATTTATTATAAAAAGAAAGGTTAGGATTTAGAGAACTCTACGTGGTAGAGTACCCTAGGAACTCTAGAGGATCTTGATCCCATTTTCACTATCCACCATCCACTCCAACTCTCTCTACTATATTCTAAACCGAATTTCTCCAATTTTTTATTTTTTTTTTTTTCATTTCAATTCTTATACATCCATAACTATCCAAACTATGACATTAAACTCCTATTTTCAGTTGCAAAACTACGTCTTTTTATGGGATTTAACGGCATGATATGGATGGAAGGAGTACATTGGTAATAGAAGTTAATTAAATGACTGGAATTAAAAATAAAAACAAAATTTGAAACTATATCATGATAAAAATAGAAAATGATCAAAGTTGGAGATGTAATTTATAATTTACCAAAAAGTTTAACAATAACCCAAAGCCATAATTATAAAGACAAATAATAGATTGGAATTCAATACTCTCTTTAATGTACGCATAGAGTTGTATTTTAGTATTTATAAGAAGAGTTGTTACACGAGGATAATTACAAGAGTATTATCAGTACACAAATCTGACCAGGTTATTTCTCAATAATTTATAACAACTTACTTGTCCAGGTTTGAGCTGGCCATTTCACTAAATAATTTATTTTAAATAAGGTATTTGCAATGACCTCCCCTAAGTTTATTTTGAAGCCTAAATGGCCAAAGTCTGAGTTAACATTGTTGGGGCACCAAATCAAATTCCATGGTAGTGCAAAGAGTCTTGCTTAGACCCTTGAGTTCACATACAAAAGGGGCTAGCAGCTGGTGAAGTCTTCAAGGAATTGTACCAGACTGTAGTTGGAAACAACGTCTCAAATAATTTTATAAGCTAATATTATCCTCTAGATTAATGTCTAATTGCAAGGCTGTCCTCCTAATCCAGAGGCAATTATAGTCATATATAAGATGTTATAATTATATCAAAACTTTGTAATTAGCAATCTCAACAAATCTTTGAAGGCACGCATGCATAAATTAATTGTGTTGCGCTTCCGGCTTCGTGTACGTGCTTAAGCAATTAATGCATTATCCATTGTAACATGTGCATGCAATGCCACCAAACCATTGATAAAAAATTTCTTTTTAAAATTTTTTTTACCCCTTTTTTGACCGTGTTGAAGAAAATAATTAATTTTTGAGAGGGAAAAGCCTCCTGTGGAGCTCCAGATAATTTTATCAACACTTTAATTAATGGGTGACTTCAATAGTCAATAATTAATACGATTATCAACAGTTTTAAGTGACTGTTTGATAAATATTTGTTGAAAAAAATAAAGTTTCTTGTAGTGCTTACTTAACACAAAAAAGAACAATCCATTGCTCGCAAATTATTACAATTAATGAGATTGCTAGTGTGCAACAAATGGAACAAAGGGAAGATTACAAACAAATTAGTTTTCCATGAGAAACGTGATAAAATGGGACTTTACAATAGGAGGATATGGTTTTGAATGGTAGCTTAGAGAAGAGTAGGTGGGAAAGGTCAAGTGTACAAAAATATTGGAGGTGTTAGAACATAAGTCCAATGGGTCTGAGGCCCATTCCATTGTCTTGTATAGCACTCTTCTTACTTGTGCATTACTCTTACCTCTGCTTATATAAAGGCTCTCTTGTACTACATTTATTCATATAATATAATACACAGACTTTCAGTCTTCAACAGGAGGTTAGAAACTTGATTCGATGTAAATTTGAATAGGTAACTAGATGGATGCTTATGGTCTAAGCAATTCCCTCTATAAACCCCATAAACCCTGGGCTTATATAAGTGCAGAAGAAGCAACTAGGAACTTTTGCTATTGTTTTGTCTATATCGTGCTAGACTAACTTTAAAGTCCTAAGAGAGCATTTTCTTCTGCTGGTGGTGGTGGTGGTGGTATTGTTAAGAGCTAGCTAGTAATGGATTCTAGAGGACCATCTAGACGGCTGGGTTGGGGTCCTCCTAGTCTTGGTGGACTGTTATTTTGTGGGTTTTTTGACATGATTGGTTCTTAGTATGTAAATTCTAACATTTAATCAAGTTTTGGTCTTTTAATTCGATAGTTAAGAAATAAAGATTTGAACCGTGAATGTCTTATTTGAATAACATCAGAATATGCTAATTAGTTGAACTACAAGGTTCTTAACCGGTGTAGTTTTTTCATTTTTCCTATAATTCACTAAAAGCTTAATATTTTTTGTTTTCAAAACTCACTTTGAATTAGTATTAATTATTAAACTAGCTCAACATTGTATGAGCAGATGATATGAACTGATTCAAGAATTATACTCGCCACAATTATGGTCGAGATTGTGTTTTCTATTTATAATGGTATTGTACAGAAGCTTAGAAGATGATTACAATCAGTTGAGGAGTTCAATGACAACTCAACAACTCAACAGAGTTCAAATTGAAACACAATTATATCAAAGATGATCTAAGCAGTAGCCGGAAGATTATTCTCTAAAGGACTCTCTTCCTTTATCTCAACTAAGCATGAGTCTCTATCCTTATCCTTAACACACCCCTTCAAGCCCAACGGTATGGACAGGATGTTGAGCTTGGTCCGTAGTTGCAGAAACTGATTGGAGGAGATTGGCTTGGTCAATAAATCAGCAAGTTGATCAGTGCTTGAAATGAAGCAAACAATGAGTTGTTTGGAGGCGACCATATCACGAACAAAGTGGAAATCAATTTCCACATGTTTGGTGCGAGCATGAAAGACTGGATTGGAGAAGAGGTAAGTGGCTCCAATGTTGTCACACCATAAAAGTGGGGGTGCTTGTAAGTTGAGACCAAGTTCAAGAAAGAGAGACTGCATCCACTTGATTTCAGCAGCAGTGTTGGCGAGAGCTTTGTATTCGGCTTCAGTGCTAGATCGAGCAACGGTTGCTTGCTTGCGACAGCTCCAAGAAATAAGGATTTTTCCAAGAAAAACACAGAAACTGCCAGTGGAGCGTCTATCATCCCTATTGCCAGCCCAGTCTGCATCTGAGAAGGCTTGAAGATGATTACAGGAAGACCGATAAATATGTAGACCAAATTGGATTGTATGCTTGAGATAACGAAGAAGCCGCTTCACAGATTGCCAATGAGTCAAAGTAGGCTTGTGCATGAACTGTGAGAGTTTGTTCACACAGAAGGCAATGTCAGGTCGTGTGATAGAGAGATATTGGAGTGCACCAACCGTGCTTCTGAATAAGATATGATCAGGGAAAGGCTCTCCTTCATAGGTAGAGAGACTGGTTGAAGAGAAAATGGGAGTGGTGATAGGTTTTGCCTCAAGCATTTTGGTTCTAGTCAGAATGTCTTTGATATATCGTTGCTGAGATAGTAGCACTCCATTTGTAGTAGGTATGACTTTGACACCTAAGAAGAATTTTAAGGAACCAAGATCCTTAACAGCAAAATCAGCTTGAAGTGATGATAGGAGGTGATCAATTGCCACAGATGAGGAACTTGTGATAATAATGTCATCAACATAAATGAGTACATAAATTTTTACTGTACTAGTGTGACAAATAAAGAGAGAGCTATCTGATTTGGAGCTATGAAACCCAAGTGTAAGTAAATGATTGCTGAGGCGAGAGAACCATGCCCGAGGTGCTTGTTTTAGACCATAAATGGCCTTGCAAAGCTTGCAAATGTGGTTGGGAAATTGAGGGTGATGATATCCCGGAGGTTGGGTCATGTAGACCTCTCAGATAGTTGACCATGAAGGAAAGCATTCTGTATATCTATTTGTCGAACACACCAACCAGCAGAAATAGCTATAGAAAGAATAGTACGTACCGTGGTTGGTTTGATGACGGGACTGTAAGTTTCGTCATAGTCGACCCCTAGCTGTTGATGAAACCCTTTTGCGACAAGTTGAGCTTTGTAACGCTCGATAGACCCATCAGCATTCCACTTGATGCGAAAAACCCATTTGCAACCCACTATGTTTTGATTTGGAGATGGAGGTACAAGAGACCATGTTTGATTTTTCAAGAGAGCATCAAACTCAACATTCATTGCGTTGCGCCAATTGGGATCTTTGGAGGCTGTGGTAAAACAAGTGGGTTCGGGTAGAAGAGAGGCAGAGGCGGTGGCAGCAAGGAGAGCTTTTGGAAGTGGGTATCGGGTGGTTCCGTTAGTGGGGATTTTGGGTTTGAAGATGAGGTTTTTGGATCGGATTAGCATATGGTGTGTGGGGTTGGGAGGGTTAGGGTTTGCAGTTGAGTTTTGTGGGGAATTTGGGGATTCTAGAGTGGTGTTGGGAGAAGAAGAATCCGGGTTTTCATTTGAGGGGTCTGGGCTTAGGTCGGGTGAGGAATTTGAGTCGGGTGAGAAGTCTGGAGTAGTGTTGGGAGAAGAAGAATCGGGTTGGGTTGGCAGTGTATTAGGAGCCCGTGAGGTGTTGGATTGGGCTTGTGGTGAGGTGTTGGATTGGGCAGGAGCCAATCTGCTGTTGAGGAGCTTGTGAGTAAGCATAGATAGTGACAATGTTGGTGGCGGGCCAAGAATAGATGGAGGGGAATTGTGGGACCCGAGAAAGGAGGAAGAAGAGGTGGATTGGTGGAATGGAAAAATGGATTCTTGAAAAATAACATCTCGAGAGATATATAGACGACCCGAGGCTACATGAAAACATTAAAAACCTTTATGACGGAGACTATAGCCAAGAAAAACACATTGGAGGGAGCGGGGTTGAAGTTTATTGGAATTGTAGGGGCAAAGGTTAGGCCAACAGTGTTGACACCCCATTTTTTTTTTCATTTCAATTCTTATACGTACATCCATAACTATCCAAACTATGACATTAAACTCCTATTTTCAGTAGCAAAACTACATTTTTTTATGGGATTTAACGACATGATATGGATGAAAGGAGTACATTGATAATAGAAGTTAATTAAATGACTGAAATTAAAAATAAAAACAAAATTTGAAACTATATCATGATAAAAATAGAAAATGATCAAAGTTGGAGATGTAATTTATAATTTACCAAAAAGTTTAACAATAACCCAAAGCCATAATTATAAAGACAAATAATAGATTGGAATTCAATACTCTCTTTAATGTACGCATAGAGTTGTATTTTAGTATTTATAAGAAGAGTTGTTACACGAGGATAATTACAAGAGTATTATCAGTACACAAATCTGACCAGGTTATTTCTCAATAATTTATAACAACTTACTTGTCCAGGTTTGAGCTGGCCATTTCACTAAATAATTTATTTTAAATAAGGTATTTGCAATGACCTCCCCTAAGTTTATTTTGAAGCCTAAATGGCCAAAGTCTGAGTTAACATTGTTGGGGCACCAAATCAAATTCCATGGTAGTGCAAAGAGTCTTGCTTAGACCCTTGAGTTCACATACAAAAGGGGCTAGCAGCTGGTGAAGTCTTCAAGGAATTGTACCAGACTGTAGTTGGAAACAACGTCTCAAATAATTTTATAAGCTAATATTATCCTCTAGATCGATGTCTAATTGCAAGGCTGTCCTCCTAATCCAGAGGCAATTATAGTCATATATAAGATGTTATAATTATATCAAAACTTTGTAATTAGCAATCTCAACAAATCTTTGAAGGCACGCATGCATAAATTAATTGTGTTGGGCTTCCGGCTTCGTGTACGTGCTTAAGCAATTAATGCATTATCCATTGTAACATGTGCATGCAATGCCACCAAACCATATATTGATAAAAAATAAAAAAAAAAAATTTAATTTTTTTTACCCCTTTTTTGACGGAAAATTATATCATACTCCGGGAGTACATTAAATGCGTACTCCCTCCTCTCATAGAAGTGGTGGGTCCTATCATAAATTTAATTAACGGGACTCACGACTTCTGTGAGAGGAGGGAGTACGCATTTAATGTACTCCCGGAGTATAGTATAATTACCCTTTTTTGACCGTGTTGAAGAAAATAATTAATTTTTGAGAGGGAAAAGCCTCCTATGGAGCTGCAAATAATTTTATCAACACTTTAATTAATGGGTGACTTCAATAGTCAATAATTAATACTATTATCAACCTTTTCAAGTGACCGTTTGATATATTTGTTGAAAAAAAAAAAAAGTTTCTTGTAGTGCTTACTTAACACGAAAAAGAACAATCCATTGCATGCACATTATTTCAATTAATGAGATTGCTAGTGTGCAACAAATGGAACAAAGGGAAGATTACAAACAAATTAATTTTCCATGAGAAACGTGATAAAATGGGACTTTACAATAGGAGGATATGGTTTTGAATGGTAGCTTAGAGAAGAGTAGGTGGGAAAGGTCAAGTGTACAAAAATATTGGAGGTTAGAAACTTGATTCGATGTAAATTTGAATAGGTAACTAGATGGATGCTTATGGTCTAAGCAATTCCCTCTATAAACCCCATAAACCCTGGGCTTATATAAGTGCAGAAGAAGCAACTAGGAACTTTTGCTATTGTTTTGTCTATATCGTGCTAGACTAACTTTAAAGTCCTAAGAGAGCTTTTTCTTCTGCTGGTGGTGGTGGTATTGTTAAGAGCTAGCTAGTAATGGAATCTGGAGGACCATCTAGATGGCTGGGTTGCGGTCCTCCTAGTCTTGGTGGACCGTTATTTTGTGGTTTTTTTGACATGATTGGTTCTTGGTATGTAAATTCTTACATTTAATCCAGTTTTGGTCTTTTAATTCGATAGTTGAGAAATAAAGATTTGAACTGTGAATGTCTTATTTGAATAACATTAGAATATGCTAACTAGTTGAACTACAAGGTTCTTAGGAACCGGTGTAGTTTTTTCATTTTTCCTATAATTCACTAAAGCTTAATATTTTTTTTGTTTTCAAAACTCACTTTGAATTAGTATTAATTATTAAACTAGCTCAACATACACTTCTTACATCAACAACTATCCCACGTTCTCTTTCCTTTTGGCCAAGAACATACCATTATAGTAATATATATAGAAGATTAAAGTGTAATGACAAAAAGGTTGCACATATATATATATATATATAGGGAGGGAGCATATTTATTAGTTCATATATAGGCTAAGGAACTTTGGATGGGGCCAGGGGAAATTGCTCTGCCCTTGCCTCTTAATCTTATGAACATTGTGGATCTACATTGCTTTCTCACTTAGCATTGCATTGCATTGATGTATAACTACTATCCCTACTTATGTCTCTTTTTCTTGTACGTGCTATAAAATTTATTTTTAGGAACATGTGGCTCGTTGAATCTTGGGTTTTAACGATCGTTGTTGGATGGCTTGTGTACTGGATTTATAAGTGGTATAACCCAAAATGCAATGGAGTACTACCTCCTGGTTCCATGGGCCTACCTCTCATTGGTGAGACCCTTCAGTTATTGGAAGCTAGTTACTCATTCGACATTATCCCATTTATTAAAAAGAGAATTAAAAGGTAATATTCCATTATGTGACGTGCTACTAGTACGGTCGTACCCTAAAATCTACCACATTTTTATCACATTGTGCTCTTTGTTCATTTAATCTTGGGATGACAATGATGCTACCCAACAAAATTGGGATCCCATGAATTAATGTAATTTCATTTTATTTGTGAAGGATATGTGATTAACAATTTATAATTAATTTTCATGATGGCAAACAATTTATTTTAGCTATTGTCAATATATATATTATATGTGTTTAACATGTTATAGAACAAGGTTATTTATTTTTTTGACTAAATTATACTTTTGCAACTCAAATTTGGCATGGGTTGCTTTTTCGTCTTTTTATCTTTTTATTTTATCAATTTTAACTAAAATTTTTGCAAAAGAAATGAATAAATAAAAGTAACATTTCCTTCATGATGTGTTTTTGAACCATTTAGATATGGGCCAATATTTCGAACGAGTGTGGCAGGCCGGCGGGTCATAGTGTCAGCTGACCCACAATTCAACCATTTCATCTTTCAAGAAGATGGGAAATTGTTTGAATCATGGTATTTGGACTCATTTGCCAAGATCTTTAAGCAAGAGGGGGCTAGTACTAATGTGGCTCACATTCACAAGTACGTGAGGAGCATGACTTTGAATCATTTTGGTGTCATTGCCCTCAAGGAAAAGTTGCTCCCGCAATTGGAAGAGATGGTACAAAAAGTCCTACACAATTGGTCGTGCCAGGCATCAATCAATGTGAAATATGCATCTGCGACTGTAAGTACATAACAATTGCAACTCTATGACTTCTTCTATTACTTGAAAAGAAAAATTAAAACTCAAATTTAGCTTAGATTTTCATGTACACCAGGCTAGTAAAAACACATCCACATAAAAGAAGTACTACTTTTTAAATTCAAATCATACCGACTGCATGAATGGAAAAAATGCCCTATTTGACCATGCATATATACCTTTATCACCTTTTAATTAGGATCAAAAACAGGCTGAGGTCATAGTAGCTTTGTATATACTGTTTTACTGTTATTATAATGATTAACACTTGAGTTTTTGGACAAGATAGATGGCACTTGAGTTTGGTGCAAAGCAGCTGATTAGTTATGATCCCCAACAATCATCCGAGAAAATAACTGATTCATACATCTCATTGGTAGGGGGTCTAATGTCATTTCCCTTAAACTTTCCAGGCACCGCTTACTACAAATGTATGAAGGTAACCACTATATGTTTTTTTTCTAATGCTAATCTTAACATTATTATTGCATGTTTAATGTTATAAAAGGAAAGGAAAGGAGATTGAGAGGATAAATCTATCCTATCAGAATAAAAATCATACGTTCGACCGAGTATTCCACTTTATGGTCCCTCAATCTTAACATGTCATTATCAAAAAAAAAAAAATTCAGACACATAATATATTGTAATTAATTGTTGTCTTAATTTGTGACTTGTTGATCAGGATCGCAAGAAAGCAATGAATATGGTTAGGGAAGTGTTGAAGCAACGGCTTGCATCTCCTCCAGAGAAGCGTCAAGGAGATTTCCTAGACCATGTCATTCAAGACATGAATTCTCAGGATTTCTTAACAGAGGACTTTGTGGTTCAACTATTTTTTGGGCTTCTTTATGTCTCTTTTGACACAATTTCGACCATGACAACATTAACATTCAAGTTACTTGATGAGAACCCTGATGTGTTGCAAGAACTAATTGTATGTTTTCTTAGACATGTACTTAAATAAACATGTTTTATTTTTTTTTTCCCCAATCTTGCATAACTACTTTAACTTCAATGTTAATTTATCAGGTTGAGCATGAAGCAATTCTCAAAAAAAGAGAGAAACCGGGTTCCTCAATCACATGGAATGAATATAAATCGATGTCTTTTACACTTCAAGTATGTTCAATAACCTCAACATAAAAATCACTTTTTTATGAATTTTAAACCTTGATTCTTTGTGGGATTTATAGGTTATCAACGAGGTGCTTAGGCTGGGAAATATGACACCTGGTTTGTTTCGAAGAACACTGGCGGATGTCCAAGTAAATGGTAATTTCTTATAATCTTAAATCTTATCTTAATTTGTGGATTCCAGTTAACTTAATTAGTATAATCTCTTATCATCTAATAAGGAATTTGAGTTCAAATACAGCCTACAACTAAAACAATCTGGCGTTTTTTGATTATGATATTAAAAATTAAAAAACAACTCTAACATAATTTTTTTTTTTTGAAATTTGTAACACTAGAAGTAGTATATGTATTTTGCAGGCTACACAATTCCAGCAGGTTGGCCCATTATGATTGCCACTTCTGCTCTTCATTTAAACTCAGAAATATTCAACGATCCGCTTGCTTTTAATCCATGGCGTTGGAAGGTGAAAATTAAATTAATTGCAATAGTTAATTTGAATGTGATAAGTCCGGATTATTTCTCTTAGATTTTTTAAAGCAAATTTGATTTACTAAATACTAATTAAATAAGAGATCAATTGCTACTCTATCAAAATCATTTTTTTGCCATACAAGTTACTATTGAATTCTGGTACATACCAATTTCAAAACCGAAAAATGTAGTTGGTCCATTTTTCTTTTGCTTGAATACTTATTTTACGTTTTTTTTTTTGTTTACAAATTTTGAGTGGCATTTTAGTTTGATATCCTTTCATATTTAGCAGATGTATTTGCTCCCTTTTTTTTCACATCTATGTCGTGATGAAATATAGGACCGTAAATCAAATGAAATGTCAAAGAATTTCATGCCTTTCGGTGAAGGAATGAAGCAATGTGCAGGTGCTGAGTACACTAGGGTCTTTTTGGCCATCTTCATCCATGTCTTGGTCACAAAATATAGGTACTTTTTTCTTCTTCTACGTTGTTTCTTTCAACACCATTAAGTAGCATCTCTCTCTCTCTCTTACATAATAATCAGTTAAATTCTTGTTTCCTGTAGGTGGATGAAAATCATGGGAGGAGACATCTGTCGAAATCCTTTCATAGGATTCGGGAAGGGATTGCACATAAAGGTTATGGAAAATTAAGCACCATTAAGGGGATCTCAAGCTTGCATGGACTGGAAAAACGAAAAACCTCTTTTATATATATGTTTGAAATAAACAATGGCATGTTCATTGTAGTGTTCGTACGTAGTTCAATGTTTTTAATTATCTGGTATGTCGTCTGTTTTCTTGTATTTTGACTTGGATGATTAAGACTAGTGTTAAAGGTTTGTGGACAATCCATTTTATATATGTTTGGAGTGAACGACGGCAATTTCAGTGTATTGTTTCTAATTCAATGTTTTTCAAAATTATCTGGTGTTGTCTTTCTTTATTTTTATATTTAACTTTTTAAGAATTGTAATTTTGTACCTATGAAACTTGGCTCTTTATAAGTAAAATCATGGTACCTATTTGGTTTTTTACGAAGAAAACAAAAATAAAACGCTGAATATTATACGCAAGGACTAATTTTTGTATAAGTCTATTTAGCTTATGCTTTTTTGTTTTTGTGTGTATATATATATATATATATATATATATATATACATTTCAAGTGTTCTGTATTTTAAAATTATACACAAAATAGAAGGTTATAAATCGAATAATAAGCAACATCTGATTAACGTAAAACTTGGCATGCATGTTAACAACAAAGAGTACGTGTAATTAATTGTGAGATTTTTAAAATATTAATTCAATAAAAAGTTATTAAATAATGTTACATTAATAAAAAAATTACTAGATGTAACTTGAGTGGAAGAACTCAACCACCACATCTCATAGTCGGCTTCTTTATGTCTTTTGCACAAAATAAAAGAGATTTATGATGAAACCCCTTTTTCTCATTACTTTCTTAAGATCCATTCCCTCGTATAATAAGTTTTGCTTATATCCAATTTCTGAGTCATACTTCTTACCCTTCTATTTCGTTTGTGCTTCAGGTGATTTAGTTGGTTCAATTGGGCTTAGTACTCTTGGAAAGTCTCGACGCTTTCACTTACCTATGTTTTCCTTTAGTTGTCTCATGAATTATTATTTTTAGTTCTACCAATTTCGGATAAAGGTTACCTTTATTTGAAAAAAAAAAAAAAAAAGAGTTGTCTCAAAACGATAATTATTTGATTCAAAGTTATAACATTTGGGAATTAGAAATTAGAGTTGTATTGAGAGTAGGGGTGATAAAATATGCCCAAAGACATTAATCCACCCAACCCATTCACTAATTACCCATCCAAACTCACTTATTTAAATAAAGGGTAAAACTTAGGTACAGTTCCTTAAGTCAAGTACATTAGGTTCCCCAATTGAATTCAAACACATGGTTGCATTAACCAATGAAACACAAATAATGTTATCTTTTCCAAGAATATTTAAATTCAATATATTTAAATTCAACTAGGAACCTAATGTACTTGACCTAAGGAACTATACTTAAGTTTTTCCCTTAAATAAATGGGTAAATGGGTACTGACCCAGTTAGGCCCAATTAAGTTGGGTTTAATTGGATTTTAACTGGGTTGCTTATTCGGTATTTAACAAATTTACCCAAGCCTACCTAATCATTTGAGGATATTTTTGTCAATTTATAGGGTTACATTTGTCATTTTAGAGATTTTAGGATATTTTTTACCATATACATACGTGAAATTGTTAGGTAAATGGGTAGGTTGGGTTTTACCTTTGATAATTGGATTGGGTTGGATATGGGTAATACATACTTTGTTAAATAGGTTTAAATTGACAATTGGTTTTTAAAGACTCAACTAAACCCACCCATTTGAAATCCCTAATCCTATGGTCCTCCATATTACTTGAAAAGGAAGAAGGCTTGGGAGAATTTGTGTGCTCTATTGGAGTCCATGGGTGAACCATGGATGTGCATGGGGGATTTTAATATGATACTTGATGATGTGGATAAGGTGGGTGGAAGAATGGGTAATAGCTCTTGCCCAAATTACCTGAAGGAAATCATGTTTGACACCAATTACCTGAAGGAAATTAAATCATTGCCCACTCTTATTAGACACCAATCCAGCTAATCAATTAATGCCTGCCTTTTAGGTTAGAGGCAACTTGGACCAGAGATCCATGAACCCATGATCTGATTAAGGATGCATGGAAGAAAGAGCATTCTAGGTCACCTTGCTCTAGGTTGTACAGTAAGCAAGAATCGACTAGAATTGCTTTAAGGAAATGAAATAGGGAAGTATTTGGTCATTGCTAGAGCAAAATCATGGAGCTAACTGATCAGATTGTATCTATTCAAGCAATGGAGTGTATGAAAGCCAATGCTGCCACTGAGGCAAAACTTCAAGGAGAGCTCAATGAATGGTTTGTTAGAAATGAGATGCTTTGGAAGCAAAAGTCTCAAGAATGTTGGTTGAAGGAGGGGCACATAAATTCTTTTTTTTTTTTTTCAATTATCTACTATCATCAGTAGAAGGCAAAACAATATTGATGCACATAGAAATGATGCGAGTACTTGGATCCATAATTCCAAGGAAATTGGGGAGCACTTTGTGGACAAGTTCAAGGAATTAGTTAGGGAGGAAGAGACTAACTTCCCACCAGACTTGGAGAACTTGATTCCAAACTCCATTTCAGAAGATGATGCAACCGAGCTTTGTAGAATTCCCGCAAACCAGGAAATCAAAGACACCTGACTGAGCATGCTTGCACAGAAAGCCCAAGGACCCGATGGGCTTCCTGTTCTATTGTATAAAGAATACTGGGCAATAGTTGGGGATGCGGTGACAAAGGCTATTTAGAGTTTTTTCATACGACATAGTAAACTACAAGTTTTTAGCTGCTGTGCTCTGAAATTTTGGCTTTCCTGCCAGATTTGTTTACTGGATCTTAGAGTGTGTTTCAACTGTGCAATCATCAGTACTTGTGAATGGAAGAACTGATAGTTTCAAGCCAAAAAAGGCAAGGGGACCCATTGTCCCCATAATTGTTTATACTCTGTCAAGAAATTCTTTCTAGGCCTATTGATAGAGAACTACTGAGGAGAAATTTTAGTGGTGTTAAAATGAATCGGGGTGGCATGGATATTTCCTATGTAATGTATGCTATCGAAATTATGTTGTTCTCTAAAGAGTACTCATGAGTTGGAAACTCTAA
This sequence comes from Fagus sylvatica, assembly GCA_907173295.1. Classification (NCBI taxonomy): domain Eukaryota; kingdom Viridiplantae; phylum Streptophyta; class Magnoliopsida; order Fagales; family Fagaceae; genus Fagus; species Fagus sylvatica. Next base: position 19,886,072 of record OU015761.1, read on the forward strand.
ATGGGTGCGTAGAAACCTATTGCAGGTGGTCAGGGCAGATTATATAAAATTAAAAATAAAAAAATGGTGTTTTTTTTCTCAAAGGTGGTCCTTAGGGTGAAGCAGAGAGTTTTGAAGCAAATTCTGCAAATGAAATCCTTACCAAAGGATACAAGTTACTTGGGTGCTCCTCTATTTACTACAAAGAATAGATCTAAGGATTTTAAATTCCTCCATGAGAAGGTAGAAGCAAGATTGTTGAGATGGAGAAGTAAATGCCTTTCATGGGCTGGCCATAGTACGATGATCAAAACTGTTGCCCAAGCCTTCCTAACATACACTTTATCAACATTTGAGGTCCCGGCAAAAACTTGTGACAAGTTAGACTCTATCGCTAGGAGGTTTTGGTGGAATTCGAAGAAGGAGTTCGGTAGATAATTGGCATGTAAATCGTGGGATCATTTATGTCAGTCCAGGAAGAATGGAGGTCTCGGGTTCAGACATGCCAATGATTTAAACAGCGATTTAATAGCAAAACTTTCTTGGATGGTGGCTATTGGAAATGAGTGTCTTTGTACGCAAGCTCTTAGGAGCAAGTATAAAGTTAGAAGAGGTTGGCTTAGGAGGGAAACGCTAAGAAATGAGTCAACAATTTGGAAGTCCATAGAGAGAGCTAGAGATGTGATCATTAAGGGAGCTTGCTACTTAGTGGGGGATGGCAAATCAATAGACATATGGTAGGACCTGTGGATCCCCTTGCTAAAGGACTTCAAACCAACTCTTAAGGATGCTTCTATACCATTGCAACATATGATGGTTTCCAACTTCATCACTAAGCATCCCAAGCAATGGAATGAGGTTGTGCTTGCAGACTTCTTTGATGATAACTGAGTGGAATCTATTAAAAAGATCATTCTCCCAAGCACACCTAAGGAGGAGAGGTTAAGTTGGGTTAAAGACCGGAATAGGTTGTTTTCCGTTAAATCAACTTATATGCTTTGTTAGGAAGAAAGGACAGTGATAAATCCTAGATTGAAGTGGGCTGATTTTTGGAAATTAAAGGTGCACGAAAAATTAAAAATGCTAGTTTGGAGGATTGGGAACAATGCAATCCCGACAAACCTAAACATTGCTTCTAGACTAGGTACATGTGACAATATGTGTCCTTTATGTCATGAAGATAGCAAGTCAAATGTACATCTATTTTTTCATTATTAGGTAGCTCGAGCCATCTGTTTTGGTTGTTGTTGGAGTTTACGTTCTGATTGGCTTAATGTGGCAAATTCTGATGATATTGTCAATCTTGTAATTAACCCTCCTATTCAGTCCCAAGGCATGAGTAGTGCTGATGAGAAAATTCAAGTTCAAACATCTATTCAAATAACTCTTACCCTGGAGACCATATGGAATTACAGTAATAGGGTGGTGCATAGTGATACTAAACCTAATCTTATAACCATTATCAAATCAATTGAACGAAGAATTTTGGAACATGTTGATGTTGCTACCCCTAAGGTTCATGTGATAAATAAGGTTACTGATTGGTGGAAAAACCTCTGCATGATACTGTCAAACTCAATACATATGCTGCACTATTGGGAAATGAAGCAATACTGGCTGTAGTTGCTAGAGACGATAGTGGGGTGATTATCATGGCTGCTACAAAGAAGATGTTTACTGAAGATCCTGCTGTAGCTGAGACGTCAACCATGTTATGGGCTTTACAACTTGTAGAGTCTCATCATTTCCGACGTTGTATCATTGAAGGGGATGCAAATAACTGTTTAGATGCTTGTATTGGGAAGCTAGATGATTGTCCATGGGCTTTGTTTGCAATATTTCATGATGTTAAATTTCTTTTACATAACTTTACTAGTGTAGATTTTATTTGGGTCAGAAGGAAAGCAAATTTAGTTGCTCATGCTTTGGTCAAATTTGCCTCCCAGTCATAGGTCTTTACTTTTTTTAATATTGACTCCCTCCCTCCTTTGGTGTATGAGGCTTGATTGAAGGATGTTGCAAGTTGTGATTAAATAGAATGTCTTCTTGTTTAATAAAAAAACTCAATTGACACCTCTTCCACATTATTACAATTGCTAGGTGGATCAAGAGATATATTGGTTTTTAATTCAAACAAAAATCCTAGACTACAACCATCCTTCTATTGATGAATACCTACAATTAGAATGATTCTATTGTGCTCATTTGCATACTACTAGATTAGACTGTGGCACTGTGCTAAAGTTGTTCCTTATCTTATCTCACGATTCTCACTTTACATTGCTAAGGACATTAAAGAAATATCAATTATTTCCAAATTTTGTGACTATAGTCTTCAATAATATTTTTAATATGATTGTACTTTTTGTTTCCAAGAAAACATTGAAAGATAAGAATTGTGATTATTTATAATGTCATTTTCTAGCTTTTAATTTTCTAGACCTATAAAGTTCCTAATGGAAACTCAACACATGTTTTTTTCTTTTTCTTTTTTCTCTTTTTGGTTAAAAGAGCTTTCAATAGACTGAGTAATCTAAAGATCCAAACTATATGCATTACAAGTAAGTAAGAATACATAACAAAATAATCATTGTAGATGGTTATAGGTGATGTTCCAGCAATACCCAGACAATCATAATTGGAAGATGATGTTTTTCATGATGGAAGTTTTGGAGAGTGGATTGAGCTTTTAGGTCATATTAGTTCTAAGAAACTACATAGTCAATTTTTTTTTTTTTTTATAAGTATCATGGTCCAATATATATATTAAATAGATACTCTAAGTTAGTATGTAATCAAAATTCTTTATGAATGAGATTAGCTGCATATGGCATACATTTTTTATTGTAAAGATTTACTGAAAGAGTTTAAGGACAATGACCTACACTGAGTTCTGCTAGCCTAAAGTAGTTGAATGAGACTTATTGAGTTAATTTATTTAAGTTTGTGCCTTGACCAAGACACAGTATACAAATCCAGAGACCGTGGTTTCGTAAAATTCTATTTTTGTTTACTTTTAGTTGAAAAATGAGAGAGTTATATCATAAAAAGCTATAACAGAACTTTTATTAATTGTTTGTGCATGTTTCAATTTTGTAGTCAATCATGTTGAGTGAATTTTCTGATATATAGTTCATATACTTTTTTTCCCCACCGTAGTTCATTTTCTTACACTTTTCAATGATTTTGCAGTTTTGGATTGTATGTATTTGTTTCTACCTTTGCAATGCTCCCTCCTCTTACATAACAAGGGTCTGTAATTAAATTCATAATAAGGTCACTATTTGAGAGGAGAGAGCATATATAGTAAGTAAAATTCGCATGTTATATCATATATTACACGTATGTAAGAATGTATTTTTTTTTTTTAATAAAAAATTATTTGTTGTATGAAACAAAAATTTTGAAAAATATATGTTTTCAATAATTACACACATTAAAAGTTTCCATACTATAGTTGTAAAAAATACTTTAACTTGACTTAGTTTCAATTCTTTTATCGACAATATAATTTTTTATTTTTAAGATAACATGAGATGCTACTACATTATCCTATAATGAAAGATAACTCAACATATATATAGTCGTTCTTTTAGTTCCGAATTTTTCATTCAAATTCGTAATACACCAACATGTACGTCTATTTATGTTTTTTATACCGTATTTTTACAACATATTTTGAAATTTTGAACTGATTTTAACACACACATATTGTGTACCATATATATTCCATCATATAAATTACTAATTATGCTTCAGAGTTCTTTATTTTGATGCAAATGGTCAAAAACAAATTAAGAATTAGAATTGTGAATGGACTTGTAGTCCGATTGGCACCTACCCCATCTTCAATCCCTGTGTTGCAAGATCGACTCGCCTCCTCCCCATCCCATCTAAAAAATGCAAAACTATAAGCAAATAAATAAATAAGAGTTAAAAAATACAGTTTAGTGAAAGCAAAAGTATGTAACTCCTTTGTTATTAATGAAATTTTTGAAAGAGCACTATGAGAAACAAAATCTTGAACAAAATCAAAAGGAAAACTAAAAAGTAAACTTGACATATGTGAAAAGACAAGAGGAAGAAGAATATCTCTCGTGAGTTCTATCCCAAAAGGCCCAATTCAGTTGGGCTTGATTTGGGTGCTAGGTTTGTGTGATTCAACAACTCAATTGAATGGAACAGAAGCCCATTTGTAGCTCCTATTCTTGGGCAAGTATGATGGTAACATTTCCTTTGCAGTATGGCATAGTTAGGTTTAGATTTGGGTTGGGCAAAGTCGCTTATGCCCAACCAGAGCACAATCCAACAACATGAGCTTCACTAACTAGTAACAACATAGTGAGGATAAAAGAATAGTTGTTGAGTGTTAAGGACAATTTTTAGACATAAAAAGTGCATGAACTCTTTCGCACGTCATAGTTTACTAATTCTGAAACAGTTTTAATTGTTTTGGGAGATGGTGAGTCAAACTTCAAACATTTTCTTTGAATATGATGAGAAGTATCATTAGGTTATAAGACTATTTGTAAGTTGACACTGAATTGATCTAAAGTCTAAACAGACTTCAGAATCAGTTTTAATTTTCCACCGTTCTTGTTGGTCCATATGAATATATACCAAGTGTTACATACATTCAACTTGTACGCTATTCAACAGAAAAAACAATTTGTTGTCATCCTTTAAACCCCCCTCCTAGTCAAGAACTCAAGATATGAAAAAAAAAAAATTAGTAGGGTGTGACATCAACGGTTTTACTTTACTTATTATGTTTTTTTTTTTGCTAGAATTGAAAGATAAACTATTAAAAACCCCATTTATGCAACTTTTAAACCCTAAAAATTTTTCTTGAAGCTCGGCTGTTAAGAAAGCTAAGGCAGATTAGAATCTTATAAAGTTTTTAGGGTAATTTTACTATTGAATCGTATTGATCCCTTTTGAAATGAATGGAATGGATTTTATCACATCATTAATAATTTATATAAATACTAAAAGTTATAATCAATTTATGTTTAAATGTTGGTGACATGTTAAGATCCAATAAATTAATTTCAAAATAAATTCTTAAATTTTTAGAAGCTCTATAGTTGAGGGACAAAAATTACCATCCAGTACAAAGGAAATTCCTTCAAACAGCTAGGTGTCACATTTTAAGTAGTATAAGTGTCCTTATCATATGAGAGGCACATGAGAAAATTAACCCACTAACAGAACAAAACCCAAACGTTAACTCCTCTCAAATATAATGCCCCTCTTTTGGCCAACAAAATGCACCAATTAGGCTATCAGAAGAATCTCCTAAAGATATAAAGGAGTTTTCATTGGAAGTATGGATAAGGCCAAAAGGGATGATGAAAATTGAAAGAGGAAGAACTTACCAAGAAAATTAAGCATAGGTTACATTACATCCTCAAAACTTTTGTCAAGAGGACTTTGTAGAAATTAAAGCTAGTCAATACGATTTTATGGTCAATATATTGTCTACCAAGATTAAGGCACTAAAAATTGTTGATAGAAAAATTGACTCATTTTTCTATGATTGATGACAAAATATAGTCTTTTTTTTATTTTATGTAGTGTCGTTCACGTTACTTCTAATATTATATTTTCTACACTCACTATTTATTCCTTTTGAATGAAACGATGAGATTGGGGAAAGATAAGAAAAAACTTCCTTAGTGCTAAAATGGTTTGTTGATAGGATATTTGTCCCTCAACAAACAAGAAAATTTCACCGCATTGTCTCGAGAATCTATGATTGCACCATCAAACCTAAAACTATGTTGCAAATTCAACGACATTCATGACTACGTCCTCTCATAGAAATATGAGACCGTCTCCTACACTTCAAGGTGACAAATTCCAACCAATCCATTGGTCCATCCAAACCCCACTAATAAAGGAAAAGGCCAAGTGAGAGGATGAAGATTGATTGGGGAATAACTTTCCAAGAAAATTAAGCAATGGTTACATCACATCCCCAAATTTTTGTCAAGAGGGCTTTGCAAAAAAGCTAGCCAATACCGTCTTTATAGTCAATATATTGTCTGCAAAGATGAAGGCACTAAAAATTGTAGATAGAGATAGTATTTGACTCATTTTTCCTTTGATTGATGACCAAAAATTGTATTATTTTTGTGTGCTGTTATTCTCGTTACTTCCAATATTTTTCTATGTGGTGCGTATAAATTGACAATTCAATAACTACATCGATTTTGTAAATATTTTGTAATAATGCTTCCAACATCTTAGAGCATTTTTGTATAACTTCATGGCAAATTCTCTATTTGTTTGGTAGCAATTAAGAGAAGAAATTAAGTGCCAGTAAGATTAGGCTAGAAAATTCTCTGAGTATAAAAGAATAATGCTTGAAGAATGTTCCCATAGAATTTGAGGGACCATTTTTCCTTCAATGTTCTGCTTCTCTCACTAATTATTATATACAGAACAAGAGTATGGAAATTTGTATATCAATTTAGTAATTTAATTGCGCATGTCTCAATTTTCAATCTCCCATGGTTTCAAGATAAGAAATCCATCTCCAGCCCATTAATAGTCATTCTAAACCCAATAAGTCCTACCTGCCTTTGTTTTTTAGTGAAATAATCTGTTATTTAAAGAAAACCCCATTTATTAAGACAAAGAATTCCTCAATGTTTGGGAAGCAATATGTCATTGAAGGTATGGTATGAATGAGACTAGAGGGAGGATAAGAATTGATAGGTAGACAACTTGTCAAAGAAAAGAAAGCAGAGTTAGAAATATATCCTCTTCATTAACTTTTGTCAAGAAGACTTTAGTAGAAAAGCAAGTCAATACAACCTGCTTTCATAACGTGATTTACATTTTCTTATTTTACACCATTTTTTATAATTAGTCCATGTGTTACATGGCATAATAGAGTCCATTTGGATGCAATTTTTTCCTTGAAAACTTGTTTGTTTATTTATAAAGTTGGTTAAAATATAATTATATTAATTTGTATCTAAAAAATAAGAATTTAAAAAACTAAAGATTATGGATGTAGAGTTCCTCAAAATTATTTTATTTTGATTATAAGAAGTTTTTGGGGTTTTGTATTATTTTAATTTAAAATCATAGCTTGCAACAAACTGTATCATTTAAAGTTTTTAGAAAGCAATCAGTGTCATTCTTCTTAGTTGCCACTTCATGGCTGTGCATATATAGCCTATATGCTTTCTCTCTATTGTTATTTGCTGCCAACTACTCTTTTGATAGACTCAATTTTGGCTCACATACAGCGCATTATAAAATTTAGAACTACTCAACACATTAACAGCTAGTAATGATATTATATATTAAATTAAGAGTGATTTTAAGATATATGTGAGAGAGAGAGAAACCTATATAGCTAGCAAAATCTGTCAAGATTAAAATTTTATTAGTTTTCTCTATAACAATATCACATGAAGAACTTTAAAGAACCAAAATATACAAATTAAACTGGATATGAATTCTCTTAATATCAATCATTTCAATTCAAGAAATTGACAGCTTAGTAGTAGACTAGACAGCATCTATAATTGAAGGTCCCAAAACCTTTTAATGGACTCTATTATATTAGAATCAGATAAACACCTCGACAGCCGTGTTTGGAATGAAATTCGAGTCAATACTGATAGCTCTTAAGATTCAATTATATCACACTCCCTTCAAATCAATGTATTGACAGCCCCTTGAATTGAAATCCAATTTGATTCATTCTTCCGATACCCATGTAATAAAATAAAATAAAATAAAAAATATCCGATTTGATTCAGACCTGTAAAAGTAAAATAAAAAAAATAAGATAAAATATCCAATTGCATTAGTCAATTCAACTTGACTCCAATTATTGGTGCTCTTGCGTGTGCATAAATATCTTCTCATTTCATAAGTTCTTTATCAGCTCATACCACTTCCCACTCAATTTTCAATCAACTTCCTCTGCTGTTGAGATATTCAGCATGGGGATAATGGATCAATTTCTGCTGTTATTCCTTGCCTCTTGTTTTTTTCTTCATTTCACATTCTCACAGTACTTCTAGCACTTCCCCTGAACATCACTGCCTCCCTGACCAGACCCATACTTTGCTGCAACTAAGGCAAGAGTTTGTTCAAAAGAGATTGAATTCTGAATACTATAATGGTTGTTATCCAAAGATGAAGTCTTGGAAGGCAGATAGTGATTGTTGATAGCTTTCTCACTCAGAAACTTTACATAATTTTTGGTTTGGAAGTTTAGAAAATTGTTTATGTATTTATTTAATTATTTATATAATTTTAAAATTATTAATTAAATTATTTATGACGTCATCGGTTCGACCACCGGTTCGACCCCGATCAGACCAGTGATACGGGAACCACTTCCTTTTTCGGTTCTCTCTGCGGTCCGGTTTTTAAAACCATAACTGTGAAGTGTGGTATATCATATATGTAACACGCACACCTAAAGAACAAAATATATATGTTGTGATATCCCAGTTGTCAAAATATATTAATAGTTTGAAATTATGATATTAATGACTTATACCTTCTTGTTTTTGTTTGATTGTAAATTTATCGTTGGCATAGTTGGTGATTCCTTATCTATAATACAAAATTTTCCATCTTTAGGCTGTAGGAAATTTCCTCGTTCCTCACTTTTATGTTTTTTTTTTTTTTTTTTGAGAGAAATTAAAGTAAGTAGATATTTAGTCAAGGTGATAAATCTACCAAACATTAAGACATGAACTTCCTTTGCTTTTCTTGCCAGAGCATGGGCAGGGATGACATTTCCCATCCATAACCTTTGTTCTCTCTATATTTATGGAGTTGGTCTTGATATTGGGTACACACAGCGCAGATTGGACATTAAGGTTGCTTCCTTCTTCTTCTTTTTTGGTGAATCTGCTTGCTTTTCTGTCTCTCTCTTACTTTGCTTTAAATTTTTGTTTTGTTTAGGATGATCTGGATTGCTGGATCTTGGGTTTTGGCATTCGGGGTTGCATGGGTTGTGCATGGGATTTACAAATGGTACAATCCCAAATGCAATGGACTTCTTCCACCTGGCTCAATGGGTCTACCTTTCATTGGTGAGACACTGCAGTTAATGGAAGCCGGCTACTCGTTCGACATTGTACCGTTTTTGAAAAAAAGATTACAAAGGTATTCATTACTCCTAAAAAATTGTTATGTAAACTATTGTTAAAGAATGATTATTCACTAGTTCAGGATTACAAATCTCCCATTGTGTAATTGAAATTGTTTCATATTCTTAAAGTCTTAATTATAGAATTTAACATGTTATTACTTGTTAAATAAACAAGTATTTTAATGTATACTATTGCCTTTTCAAATTACTCACTTTTATGGCTGATTGTTTTCTTGAAAATGGACTTACATATGCACGATTTGGTTTGTATTTTTACATCTAGGATAAATCATGTATAAGATATTTTGTAAAATATTTCACATGGCAAGAAATTTTTGGAATAGAACAAGCTAAAAATGTTGTATTATATTTTATATATCTGGTGTGTGACTGATCTTTTATGTTGAAGTGACTAATTTGGGTATATGTGAAGAGTTAACCAACAATAGTAAGTTTTCAAAATGGTTTACATAAGAGATGAAATTAGTTACAACTTTTATTCTTTGGTAGAAGATTTTCATTGGATTGATATTATTAAATACACCCGCAGCAACGTGCAGACTAATGCCTAGTTAAATTTAATTATCACATAGTGACTCATTTTATTCTCATCATCGCGGTGTGTTTTTGAACCATTTAGATATGGGCCAATATTTCGAACGAGTGTAGCAGGCCGACAGGTCATAGTGTCAGCTGACCCACAATTCAACCATTTCATCTTTCAAGAAGATGGGAAATTGTTTGAATCATGGTACTTGGACTCATTTGCCAAGATCTTTAAACAAGAGGGGGCTAGTACTAATGTGGCTCACATTCACAAGTATGTGAGGAGCATGACTTTGAATCATTTTGGTGTCATTGCCCTCAAGGAAAAGTTGCTCCCGCAATTGGAAGAGATGGTACAAAAAGTCCTACACAATTGGTCGTGCCAGGCATCAATCAATGTGAAATATGCGTCTGCGACTGTAAGTACATAACAATTGCTACTCTATGACTTCTTCTATTACTTGAAAAGAAAAATTAAAACTCAAATTTAGCTTAGATTTTCATGTACACCAGGCTAGTAAAAACACATCCACATAAAAGAAGTACTACTTTTTAAATTCAAATCATACCGACTGCATGAATGGAAAAAATGCCCTATTTGACCATGCATATATACCTTTATCACCTTTTAATTAGGATAAAAAACAGGCTGAGGTCATAGTTGCTTTGTATATACTGTTTTACTGCTATTATAATGATTAACACTTTGAGTTTTTGGACAAGATAGATGGCACTTGAGTTTGGTGCAAAGCAGCTGATTAGTTATGATCCCCAACAATCATCCGAGAAAATAACTGATTCATACATCTCATTGATACGGGGTCTAATGTCATTTCCCTTAAACTTTCCGGGCACCGCTTACTACAAATGTATGAAGGTAACCACTATATGTTTTTTTTTCTAATGCTAATCTTTACATTATTATTGGATGTTTAATGTTATAAAAGGAAAGGAAAGGAGATTGAGAGGATAAATCTATCCTATCAGAATAAAAATCATAAGTTCGAGTTAGTATTCCACTTTATACTCCCTCAATCTTAACATGTCATTATCAAAATAAAAAATAAAAGAAATTCAGACACATAATATATTGTAATTAATTGTTGTCTTAATTTGTGACTTGTTGATCAGGATCGCAAGAAAGCAATGAATATGGTTAGGGAAGTGTTGAAGCAACGGCTTGCATCTCCTCCAGAGAAGCGTCAAGGAGATTTCCTAGACCATGTCATTCAAGACATGAATTCTCAGGATTTCTTAATAGAGGACTTCGTGGTTCAACTATTTTTTGGGCTTCTTTATGTCTCTTTTGACTCAATTTCGACCATGACAACATTAACATTCAAGTTACTTGATGAGAACCCTGATGTGTTGCAAGAACTAATTGTATGTTTTTTTAGACATGTACTTAAATAAACACTTTTTTTTTTTTTTTCTTTTTTTCCCCAATCTTGCATAACTACTTTAACTTCAATGTTAATTTATCAGGTTGAGCATGAAGCAATTCTCAAAAAAAGAGAGAAACCGGGTTCCTCAATCACATGGAATGAATATAAATCGATGTCTTTTACACTTCAAGTATGTTCAATAACCTCAACATAAAAATCACTTTTTTATGAATTTTAAACCTTGATTCTTTGTGGGATTTATAGGTTATCAACGAGGTGCTTAGGCTGGGAAATATGACACCTGGTTTGTTTCGAAGAACACTGGCGGATGTCCAAGTAAATGGTAATTTCTTATAATCTTAAATCTTATCTTAATTTGTAGGTTCCAGTTAACTCAATTAGTATAGTCTCTTATCATCCAATAAGGAATTTGAGTTCGAATACAGCCTACACTAAAACAATCTGGTGTTTTTTTGATTATGATATTAAAAATTAAAAAACAACTCTAACATAATTTTTTTTTTTTGAAATTTGTAACACTAGAAGTAGTATATGTATTTTGCAGGCTACACAATTCCAGCAGGTTGGCCCATTATGATTGCCACTTCTGCTCTTCATTTAAACTCAGAAATATTCAACGATCCGCTTGCTTTTAATCCATGGCGTTGGAAGGTGAAAATTAAATTAATTGCAATAGTTAATTTGAATGTGATAAGTCCGGATTATTTCTCTTAGATTTTTTAAAGCAAATTTGATTTACTAAATACTAATTAAATAAGAGATCAATTGCTACTCTATCAAAATCATTTTTTTGCCATACAAGTTACTATTGAATTCTGGTACATACCAATTTCAAAACCGAAAAATGTAGTTGGTCCATTTTTCTTTTGCTTGAATACTTATTTTACGTTTTTTTTTTTGTTTACAAATTTTGAGTGGCATTTTAGTTTGATATCCTTTCATATTTAGCAGATGTATTTGCTCCCTTTTTTTTCACATCTATGTCGTGATGAAATATAGGACCGTAAATCAAATGAAATGTCAAAGAATTTCATGCCTTTCGGTGAAGGAATGAAGCAATGTGCAGGTGCTGAGTACACTAGGGTCTTTTTGGCCATCTTCATCCATGTCTTGGTCACAAAATATAGGTACTTTTTTCTTCTTCTACGTTGTTTCTTTCAACACCATTAAGTAGCATCTCTCTCTCTCTCTTACATAATAATCAGTTAAATTCTTGTTTCCTGTAGGTGGATGAAAATCATGGGAGGAGACATCTGTCGAAATCCTTTCATAGGATTCGGGAAGGGATTGCACATAAAGGTTATGGAAAATTAAGCACCATTAAGGGGATCTCAAGCTTGCATGGACTGGAAAACGAAAAACCTCTTTTATATATATGTTTGAAATAAACAATGGCATGTTCATTGTAGTGTTCGTACGTAGTTCAATGTTTTTAATTATCTGGTATGTCGTCTGTTTTCTTGTATTTTGACTTGGATGATTAAGACTAGTGTTAAAGGTTTGTGGACAATCCATTTTATATATGTTTGGAGTGAACGACGGCAATTTCAGTGTATTGTTTCTAATTCAATGTTTTTCATTATCTGGTATGTCTTTTTTATTTTTTATTTTTTTTAAGATAAGCTATATGGCATGCCTTTTGTTTTCTTATATTTTAATTTGGATTAGGACTGCAAAAGGTTTGTTTAATTCTTCAAAAGTGTAAGGCTTACCTAATTAGTTTGTGAGTCTAATTATTCTAAAAAATTACTTATATTTGTAACTCAAAAAAAGAAATTTATAAATGCTTACTCTTTAATTGTCATATGAACTATAAATGTTGTGGAACTTTGTACCTCAAGAATTTTTTTTTTTTGGTAAGATTTTGTACCTTAAGATTGTAATATGAAACTTGGCTCTTTATAAGTAAAATCATGGATAACACATCTTTGGACAATTGGTTTTTAAAGACCCAACCAAGCCCACCCATTTGACATTCCTAATCCTATGGTCTTCCATATTACTTGAAGAGGAAGAAGGCTTGGGAGAATTTGTGTGCTCTATTGGAGTCCATGGATGAACCATGGATGTGCATGGGGGATTTTAATATGGTACTTGATGATGTGGATAAGGTGGGTGGAAGAATGGGTAATAGCTCTTGCCCAAATTACCTGAAGGAAATCATGTTTGACACCAATTACCTAAAGGAAATCAAATCATTGCCCACTCTTATTAGACACCAATCCAGCTAATCAATTAATGCCTGCCTTTTAGGTTTGAGGCAGCTTGGACCAGAGATCCATGAACCCATGATCTGATTAAGGATGCATGGAAGAAAGAGCATTCTGGGTCACCTTGCTCTAGGTTGTACAGTAAGCAAGAATCTCAACTAGAATTGCTTTAAGGAAATGGAATAGGGAAGTATTTGGTCACTGCTAGAGCAAAATCATGGAGCTAACTGATCAGATTGTATCTATTCAAGCAATGGAGTGTACGAAGGCCAATGTTGCCACTGAGGCAAAACTATGGTTTGTTAGAAATGAGATGCTTTGGAAGCAAAAGTCTCGAGAATGTTGGTTGAAGGAGGGGGACATAAATTCTAATTTTTTTTTTTTTTTTTATGTGCAGTCCCGTCCTATTCGCAACAGGTAATTATTACCAGGCCAAATAACCCCAAAGGAATCTATTATCATGGGTTGTCGAACTCGCAACTTATACTTGTTTAAGTATAATTCATGCTAGTGGTCGTACTGCCGTGACAGATAATGGTGTATATAGTGGATTTTAAGTAATCCATGGTGGGTGTCACAATTGCATGCACTGGTCATGTTGCCTTGACAGAAGGTATAGTGGATCAACTAATACATGATAGCTCTGTCCTTATTGCATGCACTGGTCATGTTGCCTTGACAGAAGGTATAGTGGGTCAACTAATACATGATAGCTCTGTCCTTATTGCACTGGTCATGTTGCCTTGATAGAAGGTATAGTGGGTTAACTAATACATGATATGGTCTATAGTGGGTTGTTTAATCCATGGTGGTGATTCCCAGCTTGACTTTTGTAGACAAAATGCTTTTGGGTGTTTTGATGTTTTCACTTCTTTGTTCCGCTAGATACCTCTCAGTCCCTTCACTATATGAAACTTTTCAAATCACAGTAGAAATCTTAGACCAAGGTCTTGACAAATTCATTTCTAAACAAAATATTTAAAAAATAAAAATAAAAAGAAATTTATCAAAAAACCAAATATTTATGTGTATAATTATCAACATATATAGCTAGTCAGCATACAAAATATTAACGTACACTTTTTGTCTACAAAATATTCATTTTTGTTCATGCTTTTGAGAATAGATTATAGATGTTATAATTGTAATTTCGACATACAAAAAAAAAAAGGTAGAAATCGAGCTTCTCCTCATAAATGAATGATGGTATTTATTAGAATTCTCCTGGAGCTTCTATGTAATCTTGTTCTTGGTTTCTTTCCCCTATGGGATTTTGATCTATTCATGATCAAGTTGTTATCTTATGACAGGAATTGCTATAGCCTATAGTTACCAACTTTTAGTCCTTATATTTTGAGATTATTTTCATTTTGGTCCCTATCTTTATAACGTTTCATTTAATCCTTTATTTTTTTATATAGGTTCATTTGAATCTTTATCCTCTTTATTTTCATTTTTTTTTAAATCTTTTTATCAAATATAATAAATGTCCAAAAAATCAATGACTAAAACAAAACATTATAAAACATAGGGACCAAAATGAATACAACTCAAAAATATAAGAACTAAAAGTACATTTTTGGCTATTATCTTTTTAGTGATTTTTTATGGGATGTGGTTCATTCCAGTAGTGGTTTTTTATTAGAAAGGTTTTTGTTTGGTTTTCCATTTTGTGACTAATCTTTGTGTTACTAAGAATTTTTACTGCTTTGGTAATTTATTATTCGGTTGATTATTATTCTGTTGCGTTAATCTCCAAGGGGTCTAAACCAATAATCCACCATCTGGATTTTTTTATTCAAAATGTTTAGAGATGAACAGTCAAGTTTAAGAAATTATAAAATTAAGAGTGCATTGGCAAATTATTGTAAATGGTCAATTAATTAAACCTTGGTGATAATCACTAATGGCTTTTCTAAAGTTATGAATGATAACAAAAATTAGCCATATCAAGCCAACAATTTGGATGCAAATGGTGGTGAATAATGAACAGTACGTAACTATTTTCACAGTGACTATTGCACCTTGTCTAATTCATAGTAAAATCGCCATTTTGTCTCAAGCTGCTATTGTTGCTCGCATCGATCAGAGCCATGTTATATATGTAACAACACTCTTTTAACTAGAGTATCTCTTTGAATATCTGTTCTACTGTTTGAACTTTCTGCTTCTCTTGTAATATACTGCATAAGATGTTGGCAATGAGTATGTGAGTTTAGCACATTATGCCCATGCCTCAATTTTCAGTCTGCTATGGTTAAATTCTTAACATTTTTGTTATGGGACCAATGAGCTCTAATTGTAATTAATTCCAACAGCATATATTTTTCCCATAAAATAAGGTAGACCAAACTTTTTTTCTTTTAGGAAGTGTTAGTCACGTTGGTTTTAATATTATCTTTCAACACTCATGACCAAACCTTATTCACGTTGGTTCTAACATTATCATCTCGCGCACTAATGACTAAAACTAGTTACTTTAATTTGGACAGAGTTTTAATTACGCTATGTTTATTCTAACATTATCTTCTCCAATTGATCACCAAAGTGTGCTACTTTTGGGCAGTGTTATTCACGTTGCAATATTACAGTCCACTTATTCTCTTTTGTTTCTTTAGTGGAGTAAGATTTTCTATGATTTAGTTTTCTCAGTGTGTTCGAGCTTTGCTTAAGTGCTTATTTGCTGAAAGTGCCCCATACCAAATAATTGATAGCAGAGTGTGTTAAGGTGTCAATGTGTCATTATCATATCTTTTCATTGCTCTTTCCTCGTAAACACGCATTCAGTATATTTAGCACTAACAGGTGATATAATCACCACAAAATCACGACTAACAAATAAAAATCAATTAGATAATTCAGTATATTTAGCACTAACTTTGCAATATTAAATTCTACTAGACTATAATCCGCAAAATGCGCAGCTCTGTTGCATTGTTTTTCTATAAATATGTTCCTAACAAAACAACTTAGCAAAGAAGAAGGAAGAAATAATAACAATAAAGAAAAGGAAAAATAAATATTAAAAGAAAAGAAAAGTGTAAAATAAAAAAAAGAAGCTTAATCTAACGACCAAAACTTGTTTCTTTTGGTTAGTGCCATTCATGTTGCAATTTTATCTCGTAGACATGCATAGTCTATGCTTTCTTTGTATTGCTACTCACTATTAACTCGCATATTGGACTAACAGGTGATATAATCACCACAAAATCACGATTAACAAATAAAAATCCAATTTGATAATTCCCCCAAGAATGTTCTGTCTTGCAACAAATATTAGGTGATTCATTACACAAACATTAATTAATTTATATGTATAATGTATTGATCCATTTTCCTTTTTTCTTTTTTGCCTATAATTGCATCCACTAGCAATATTAATAATTTAATAAATAAATAAACAAGAAAACCAAAATTTCAAAGAACTCATCTGACAATCATACAAATTCGATCTCTTGTAATCTAATTACACAGAGACCCTGCTTCGTAAACACTGTTGCAAAGCACAGACTTGTACAAAAGCCAAAAGTGGATAATCAAAAGCAGTCACGCTGAAATGTTTAATGCGTCATCAAAGTCCTTTAATTCAGACTAAAAGAAAATAAAAATAATTCCAATATAGATAAGTCCTTTCACAATTGACCCCATTATCCACACTCTTATATATATAGCATGAGCCTCCTCTCGTATCATCAAATCATCTTCTGCTTATTCTTCTTCACACTCAATTCTCCATTAACTTCTTTCTGTTAAGATGATGACAATGGGGAAAAGGAATCACTATCTGATCATGTTATACCTTGCCTCTTGCTTGTTCTTCATTTCACATTCTCAAACTACTTCTAATACTTCCTCTCAACATCATTGCCTTCCTAACCAGAGCTCTGCTTTACTTCAACTAAGGCAAGAGTTTGTTCAAAAGAGATTGCATTCTGAGTACTGGTATTCCTATGATTACTATAATGGTTCATATCCAAAGATGAAGTCTTGGAAGGCAGATTCGGATTGTTGTTCCTGGGATGGAATCACATGCGATACAGAGAATGGTCACGTGGTTGGCTTAAACCTAAGCAACAGCTGGCTTAGTTGGACTTTGAAGTCTAACAGCAGCCTCTTCAACCTGCGTCACCTTCAGAAACTCAACCTTGCTCTCAACGACTTCTCTTCCTCCGCAATCCCATCTCAATTTGGCCAGCTTGTAAGTTTGACCCATCTCAATCTCTCTTTTTCCTTCTTATCCGGCCCAATCCCGTCAGAAATTTCATGGCTATCCAATTTGGTTTCACTTGATCTCTCTTTCAATTTTTATAATTCTTTGAATCTCAGAAAAATTGATCTTGAAGCACTTGTCCAGAACATGACATATTTGAGAGAACTTCATCTAGACGAAGTGGACATGTCATGGTCATTACCTCAATCCCTAGAAAATTTGTCTTCCATGACATCTCTTTCTCTGTCTCGGTGCAGTTTGCATGGTGAATTTCCATCAAATATCTTCAGGTTGCCCAAGATACAAAAAATTGATGTATCGTATAACTTCATTCTCACTGGTTTTCTTCCGGAATTTCAATCTGACAGTACCTTACAGATTTTGATTCTTGGTTCAACAAACTTTTTTGGGAAAATACCAAACTCAATTGGAAACCTTGAGTCCTTGATTTGGTTGGATCTCTCTTTGTCAAACTTTTCTGGGGAATGGCCCAATTCAATCGGCTACCTCAGGTCATTGAATCGTTTGGCTCTCAGTTCAACTAATTTGTTAGGGGTAATTCCCCATTTTATCTGGAATCTATCTCAACTTACTTCACTTTCCCTCCCATCAAACAATTTCCATGGTCAACTTCCATCCACATGGGGAAACCTTGCAAAGCTCACTTCTCTGGATCTTAGCAATAACCTTTTTCATGGAGAAATACCGTCTTCTCTAGGAAATCTATCCCTACTTACTTCTCTTTCCCTCTCATCAAACAATTTCCATGGTCAACTTCCATCCACATGGGGAAAACTTGCAAAGCTCACTTCTCTGGATCTTAGCAATAACTTTTTTCACGGGGAAATACTGTCTTCCCTAGGAAACCTAATACAACTAGAAAATCTAAACCTTTGGAATAACAATTTTGATGGCAGCTTCCCAATTTCACTAACAAACCTCACTAAGCTCTACGCAATATCTATCTCACAAAACCAGTTGGTAGGCCCAATCCCATTTGAAATAAGTAGATTACTCCATTTGTCCTACCTTGACTTGGGCTATAACTCACTCACCGGGCTCATCCCTTCATTTTTGTTTACAATGACTTCATTGTCTATACTAGATCTCTCTCAAAATCAATTGATTGGCCCTCTCAAATTCCAAAATATCTCTTCATCTCAATTGGTGGACTTGTCTTTGAGCGGAAACAAATTATATGAACCAATTCCAAGGTCAGTTGCTAATTTCACTTACCTTCAATATCTAGATCTTTCTTCAATCAGCGTAAAAGGCATGATAGAGTTAAACATTTTCTTTGAGCTCAAAAAGATTAAATATCTCTATCTTTCAAATAACAATTTGTTGATTTCAAAAGGAAAGATCAATTCCACCCTCCCAAAATTTAGAAGTCTAGATTTGTCTTCTTGCAATTTACGTGAATTTCCAAACTTCCTCGAAGCCCAAAATGAATTGCAATATCTAGACCTTTCCAATAACAGCATTGAAGGTAAAATACCCAAATGGTTCTTGAATGTTGGAAAAGAGACATTGCAATACCTATATCTTTCTCTTAACAATTTAAGCAGTTTTGAGCAACTACCGATAGTTCTTCCTTGGAAAAATATGTACCTTATAGACTTGAGTTCCAACATGTTGCAAGAGTCATTTCCAATTCCCCCATTGTCTACACAATATTTTTTTGCCTAAAAAAATAAGCTGACCGGAAGTATCCCTCCAATGATTTGTAAGGTGAGTCAACTTCAAGTCCTTGATTTGTCTAACAACGAGTTGACAGGTCACATTCCACAATGTTTAGGTAACTTTAGCCGTTCTCTTTCGGTATTAGCTATGAGAAACAATCATTTTCAAGGAAGCTTGCCTAAAACATTCATAAATGGGATGTAGTTTGACGACACTGGACTTGAATCACAACCAAATACAGGGGAAGATTCCACGCTCATTAGTTCAATGTAGAATGTTAGAAATTCTGAATCTTGGAAATAACAAATTGAATGATACATTTCCTTTCTGGTTGGAGTCTTTGCCAGAGTTACAGATTCTTGTCTTGCGAGCAAATGCATTCCAGGGTCCTATATGGGATCCTCATACCAAGTTTAGCTTATCCAAGTTGCATGTCATCGACATCTCTCACAATAATTTCTTTGGCAAGTTACCATCAGAATACTTCAAAACCTGGAATGCAATGATAATGGTTCCAAACAAAGATAAGTCACAACCGGAATATATGAGAAGTGCCTCCAATTATTACTCACTGAGAATAGTGAATAAGGGAATAGAAATGGAATTTGTAAAGATCTTGATTGCCTTCAAAGCTATTGATCTCTCAAACAATAAGTTTTATGGAGAAATTCCGGATAGTTTGGGGAACCTCAAAGGACTAATTGTACTCAATTTATCCAGCAATAGCTTCATGAGCCATATTCCATCATCATTCGGGAACCTAACTGAGCTTGAATCATTGGATTTGTCTCAAAACTTGCTCTCAGGTGAAATCCCTCAACAACTAACAAGTCTCACATTTCTTGAATATTTAAACCTCTCTCAAAACCACCTTATTGGTCCCATTCCACAAGGTGGACAACTTTCAACATTTCCAAATTCCTCTTTTGAAGGAAACTTGGAATTGTGTGGTTCTCCGTTGTTAAAGAAATGTGTAAATAATGAGGCACCAACTTCTACCCCAAGCCATGAATCCTCATTTGGAGAAGGATTTAATTGGAAAACGGTAGTAATGGGATATGCTTGCGGATTGGTAATTGGACTTGTTACTGGACATGTTGTCGTCTCAAGAAGGCCAGAATGGTTTGTGAGAACTTTTCGAGTGAACCTACATAAGTGAAGATGAATGTGAATAAACAGGTACATGCACTTATTCCGGATTTATAGTTATTGTTTTAATTATATCTTGAGTGCAGTAAGATACACTTAGTTTTTATTTAACAATTCATAACCTTCTTCCTTCTGCCATTCCCAGAAGAAAAATCTCATGGTATTCCAGTACATTGGAAGAGAATCAATGGAAGATTCGCAATCGGATTCGAACATGTTCAGCATACGAATCGTCTCCATCGACTACTACATGGCTACTCCAATTTCAGGCCTTGATGTCTGCTATAGGAGCTTCCAAGGTACTCTCGCTCTAAATTAATCTCTCTCACTCTTTTGGGTTTTAATTACGGGTATCAGTGGCTATTAGTTGATTTCGATGAGTTTGTTTTTTCTTTTAGTTGATTTTGATGAGTTTGTTTTTGCTTTTAGTTGATTTATATATATACAGACAAAAAATGAATTTATTTATTGATAGTCATTTGTTTCCAATGGATACACTAGTTTATAAAAAATAAAAATAAAATGTTGGGATTTTAAAATTTTAGTCAAATAAAAATGAATTTGCAGAGGTGATGCATACACACAACACACACAGAAGATAAATTCAATAAAAACAGGTTCCGTGAAAATTTGTCTTTTGCTCGAGATTGCTTTGACGGTATGTTTTGTTGAAACAAGTGTTGTTTTGTACTCTATGTTGGATGCTATTTGGTGTTTTTGGAATATTTCCTCTGCACTGTTGTCCTAAAAATATCACATAAATTGACTTTATTTTAAACTTTTACAGCTTAAAGGTAATGTTGGTTCAAAGCAACAACATGTACATGGTTGTAGCCTTGCCCAACAACCCTATTGACTTTGTTGCAATCTCTTGCAGGTCAACAACCAAATTTTTGTGAGGCTTATGAGGTTAAACTGGCACATTCAGATTCTTTCATATATGGGAAACTGCCTCTTTTGTACACCAACGACAACTCGTCACAGGCTAGTAGGTTGAAAGATAGCATTTTTGGTTCTCATGAAAAAAGTTGGTGATGAGGCCAAAATAGGTGCTATCACTGAACCTGTGGATTTCACAGTAACAGGTCCTTCTCAAGTGCATACAGGACCATGGATTTGTATGCCCAATACTATAGATTCTGCAGCTTTCATGGGCCATCGTGAAATTTACAATGTTAAAGAGTCTGGTTTTGGTGGAACTGCCATAGGTATTGAAAGATTTCAGCAAATAAGTTCTGTTGCTTCAAGCTGTTTGCAAACAGGTATGGTTGAATGTGGAGTATCTGGTGTAGATTGTTCCATGTATGAAAGTGGCCATAATGATGAACCATCTTTGGTGTGGGTACATGATAAATCTTTTGAGAATCTTGTGGGCACTAATGTCACAACTGACTCAATGGGTCAAGCAAAATCAGAATTGCAGTGGAGGAAAACAGGTAGGGGATTTTATTTCTTATGGAATTTTTGAACACTTCAATTCATTTCCTTTATTTGTGTTTCCCTTTTCATTTTATAATATCTAAGATTTTCTTTTTGTCAGATTGTTTATAACTTGTATGGGATGGGCCATATGCATTTATCAAAGATGAAGTTTCGTAATCCAGTACCGGACACTTTTCTCACCAAGGAAATCTGATCGTATTGGTATGCAAGACCAGAATATGGATAAGTTGACTTGCATGCCTACTGATTTCCAGGTTATTTTTTCTTCTCTTTTATGATGCAGATGCTCATAATTATGTGATAATGATTAATGATGTGTGATTTTTTACATTAGGCAGACCCAAATTTTGATGCATCTTTAAGTTCACCAATTTGGATATCTTTGACAATTCCAACTGCTTGGATATAGCAATTTCCTAGTGAATTTGAGGCTTCCTCACATCAGGATGTTTGTTGCGTTAAACATCAAAGTGTCTGTGAGCTTGTGGGGGATGCTTCCATACATGGTTTGTTTGACTCCGTAGTTATATTGCATACATTTTTGCGTACTTTCTTCATAGCTCATTGTTAGAATATTTCCTCATTTGGGTTTTGCAGATATTTATAATCAGCAGTTTAAATATTATTCATCCCTCTCACAAACCCATTCAAAAATGAAAAGGGTTTGTTTTAGTCGCATCCTTTTGCTGTTTTTTATACATCTGTTGACATTTTATATTGTTTGGTCGTTCATTTGGTGAATTTCTCCTTGGTGTTCTAGGAGGAGTATGACAGGATTGGAATGTGTGATGGGGCAATGCCTTCTTATCCTAGCAAACCACTTCCAGATGATGTTCTTAGAACACTTTCACTAGGTCTTGAATTTGAGAACAAACTTATTGAATTGTGTGGTGAAACAGAAAACACTTTGGCTCTAAATCCACTTGAGAAAAATGTAAAGTTACTGCAATCAATGACATCAGCAACTGATGAGGGAAATTTGGTTGGACTTGGACACACTAACACTGACAATATAGATGGAGAACCATTGAAGTATTCTAATGAAAAAGAAATAATGGGATCTTTGTCACCACAAGGTTCAATACGTGAAAGAAGAAATACCCACTGAAGGGAGGGATACAAGTATTCAACCAGCAATTATTGAAACATTAAATCCAAAGGTAATTCATTATGAGTTTGCATGTTTATCTCTGAAGCATAACTTTTCTTTTGACCATGTGACCTTATGGGGTCCTTGCCTATTTTATGGTACTGAACATGGAGGCTGCAATACTGTCTTGATTGCCTTTTTGTTTTTTCTCAGTGTTTCCTTAAACCCCCCTCTCTCTCTTGCTTTTGGACTGACATATAGAATTCGTATAATGGTTTTTGTTTGGTTAGTGAAATAGTGTACACCACTTACTGTATTTCTCTCATGCATTCTTAAAATCCATGTATTGTATTCAGGCTGCTAATAAGGAAGCCCTTAGTCTTCTAAGGTGGCTTGCCATGTCTCAGGTTGCTGAATATATAAATTCTGATGATGAACTTGTCCTGTGAGACTGTTTTGAGACCTTTTGGAAGGGGAGCAAAGAGAAGTCCTACTTCTCGGACCATAGATGATTAAATGATGAGCTTGACAAAAACCCTATTGAGTCTTTGAGGCAATCTCTTGCAGGTCAACAAACAAATTTCCATGAGGCTTATGAGGTTAAAGCGGCACATTCAGATTCTTCCATGTATGGTAAACTGCCTCTTTTGTACAGTAGTGACAGCTCGTCACAGGCTAGTAGGGCGAAAGATGGAAAGTTTGTTTCTCAAGGAAAAGTTGGTGATGAGGCCAAAATAGGAGCTATCACTAAAAATGTGGATTTCAAAGTAACAGGTCCTTCTCAAGTGCATACATTTGTAAGCCCAAGGCTATAGATTCTACAGCTTCCATGGGCCATCATGAAATAGAGATGAGGAGTGAATTTGAAGGGTCTTTGGAGTGCCAGTCGTTGCAGGATGTTGGTGCAAGGCTCACCAGTAAGCACAAAATGAAGCAATCTATATGGGGTTCAGAATCAAAATTGTAGTGGTGGAAAACAGGTGGAGGAATTTATTTTATCTGGGCTTGGCAGCTCAGAATCCGTAATTTTCAACAATCAGGCAAAATGTAGGGAACTAATTGGCATGACCTTTTGCAAGAAACCCCTCATTGCAGACTGGACAGATGGGGCTTCATTTACACTTACTACCTCTAATCCCAAGGAGGACAATTTTGATGGATCATCAGGTTGCACTTTTAGTTTCTTGATGGCATGCAATACCTCAATTTTTTTTCTTCTTGACTTTGGGTTTAGAAAAAGCTCCATTTGTTCATTGTGTCACTCAAACAGCATGACTTATTATTTTCTACTTCTTTTTTGGTGGTGAATGGTATGGGAGGGACATTGGGAACTAGGGTGCCAGCAAATTAGGGTTGACAGATGATACTGGTTATAAGTTATGCCCATTGCATTATTGAATATATCTATCCTTTATATCAACAGAATTGTTGATCGAACAAGTTAAGGTTTCTATAGGATTTATGTATAGGTTTCTACTATTTTGCTAGTAATCTCATCTTGTGGTTCATGTTTTATAATACTGCTATTCAACTTATATCTTTCTTCTTTTATTTTTTTTTTTTTTTTTTTTGTAAGGGGGAGTTTTGGATGATTTTCTCCCTTTCTTTGAGGGGGACTGAAAGAACTCATGGACAAGCAGATAGTGTGTAGAGATGGCTATCGTGTGATGAGAAAGGTTAGCTAGAACTAGTTAATTTATTGAATTTTATTTATGTATTCGTTTAAGTAAATGCACTAGCTTCTTATTAATTATTTATTTATTTTAAATTTCTAATTTGTTCGTATTTGGGTTTTGACTTTTAGGTGCTCTTGTAGGGAACAATGTACCATTAGTGGATTCATCACCTTTGAAAGGTAAATTACTTCAGCATTATTTTTGTTAATTATATCCTTCCTAAGTTTCACGTGTCCCCCCTAAAATTTACAACTGAGCAATCAACCTCATTGCTCAAAATTCCAAATAGCCACTTGCTGTTCTAATTGTCATCAAGATATTGTAACTTGGGTCATAGTTTAGAGTGGATGTTTGCAATCTACCCATGTTATTTTTGGGAAGAACAAAATTTGCATTTGGAAATGAGAAACTTCTTATCAATTCTATAACTATTTGCAGGTTCAGCTAGCAGTTTGATTGTTACACAAAGTTCTTTGCGTGATGATTGTGACAAGGCACAAAGCTTTCTCCCTAATGATTGTGAAAAGGATTTGCCTGAATCTGGTTCTACATTTTATGTGAAGCCTATTTTGGATCATTTGTATCAAGAAACCCCAGAATCCTCAATGCAGAAAGGAGTGCATTTGGTGATGGGGTGACAACAATAATGCAGGGTAGAGGAGGCATTGCTAATGAAAAATCATGCTCTGATTCCACACAAGATATATTTCTCTGGTTTTGTTTCTCTGGTTTTCTTCTCTATCTATGCTCAAATATGATTCCTGTTTTAAATTGCAAGAGTTAATCCTTTTTCTTGTTCATTTGCAGAGGTGATGCATACACACAAGCTAAATCTTTTGCTCTTGAGATTGCTTTGAAGGTATGTTTGCTTGAAACAGGTTTTGTTTTGTAGTCTGTGTTGGATGCTTTTTGGTGTTTCTAGAATATGTCCTCTGCACAGTTGTCCTGCAAATATCACATAAATTGACTTTAGTTTAAACTTTTACCGCTTAAAGGTAATGCTGGTTCAAAGTGACAACATGTACATGGTTGCAGCCTTGTCCGACAACCCTATTGAGTCTCTCAATTTGGGGAAATCTCTTGCAGGTCAACAAGAAAATTTCTGTGAGGCTTATGAGGTTAAAGCGGCACATTCAGATTTTTCCATGTATGGTAAACTGCCTCTTTTGTACACCAGCGACAGCTCGTCACAGGCTAGTAGGTTGGATGGCATTTTTGGTTCTCATGAAAGAAGTTGGTGATGAAGCCAAAATAGGAGCTATCACTGCACCTATGGATTTCACAATAACTGGTCCTTCTCAAGTGTATACAGCACCATGAATTTGTAAGCCTATGATTATAGATTATGCAGCTTCCATGGGCCATCGTGAAATTTACAATGTTAATTGTTAAAGAGTCTGGTTTTGGTGTAACTGCCATGGCTACTGAAAGATTTTAGCAAATTTACAACTGACTCAATGGGTCTGTAAAATAGAATTGCAGGTCAAAATCTGTCGTTGTCTACACTCAGGCAAAATGAAGGGAACTAATTGGCATGACCTTTTGCAAGAATCCCCCCATTGCAGACTGGACAGATGGGGCATCTGAAAATGCTTCATTTACACTTACTACCTCTAATATCAAGGAGGAAAATTTTGATGGATCATCAGGTTGCACTTATAGTTTCTTGATGGCATGCAATACCTCAATTGTTTTCCTACTTGTCTTTTTGGTTTAGAAAAAGCTCCATTTGTTCATTGGGTCACTCAAACAGCATGACTTATTATTTAATACTACTTCTTTTTTTGGTTGTTTTGGTTTTTCGGTTTGGTGGTGAATGGTATGGGAAGGGACATTGGGAACAATGTAGGTGGATAATTTTGTAAGTGCAACCTATAATAATATTGCTATCCAACTTATATTTTCTTCTTCTTCTTTTGTAAGGGATTGTTTTGGATAATTTTCTCCCTTTCTTTGAAGGGGACTGAAAGAACTCTGGACAAGCAAATAACGTGTATTGGTGGCTATTGTGTGATGAGAAAGGTTAGCTAGAACTAGTTAATTTAATGAAATTTTATTTATGTATTCGTTTAAGTAAATGCACTGGCTTCTTATTAGTTATATATTTATTTTAAATGTCTGATTTGTTAATATTTGGTTTTTGACTTTTAGGTGCTCCTGGAGGGAACAATGTAACATTAGTGGATTCATCACCTTTGAAATGTAAATTACTTAGTGTTATTTGTGTTAATTATATCCTTCCTAAGTTTCATGTGTCCCCCCTAAAATTTAGAACTGAGCTATCAACCTCTTGATGTTGCTGAAAATTCCAAATAGCCACTTGCTGTTCTAATTGTCATCAATATATTGTAATTCAGGTCATAGTTTAGGGTGGATGTTTGCAATCTACCCATGTTATTTGTGGAAAGAACAACATTTACATTTTGAAAAGAGAAACTTCTTATCAATTCTGTAACTCTTTGCAGGTTCAGCTAGCAGTTTGATCGGTACACCAAGTTCTTTGCCTCATGATTGTGACAAGGTACAAAGCTTTCTCCCTGATGATTGTGACAAGGATTTGCCTGAATCTGGTTCTGGATCTCATGTGAAGCCTATTTTGGATCATTTGTATCAAGAAAACCCCAGAATCTTCGATCGAGAATGGAGTGCATTTGGTGATGGGGTGACAACTATAATGCAGGGTAGAGGAGGTATTGCAAAAGAAAAATCATGCTCTGATTCCACACAAGATTTGTCTTAGATTTCATGACCAGATGGGAAATTGAAGCCTACTCCTCTTAGTCAAAGTGGGTTTCGGGACCCTGCAAGTGTTGGTGGTGGAGAACAATTGACATTGTTAAGTATAGAGGTATCTGCCTACTTTTTCATGTTTGTTATTTTTGCAAAACTAGATGTAGTTTTCTAAATTATTTTTTAAAGATATATATGCTATCTCAAACCTAAATTCAGATGGGTTTGCATGCTTAATATTTTCCGTGTTTTGTGTTCATTTCGTATGATTAAGAATAATTCTTTCCCACTTTTGTTGCTTTCTAGAACCAGATAATTAGAATTTTATTTATGCTTGTCATTACTTTTAGAACAAATGATCTGTCTATAAATTATCTCTTACAAATGATGGTTAATAGGTTCAAGCAGAATCTAGTAGAGATCTCATATCTGATCCTCAATTTGATGCCATCAATGTCATAGCTCTTGCTATTCAAAATGATACAGATTCCATTCCTGAAGTTTATGTGCTTTTGCGTAGTAAAACTGAAGGCTTTAAGAGGTACGGTTGCTGATAATCGCATTGAGATTTCATGTAATTCCACTGCTTCTTTTATATTGAGTGGGACGATGTGTTTATTGTTTTGTAATGTGGTCAATTGTTGATGGATCTGTAGGTGAAAAATCAAGTCATATCTTCTATGATTCATTTTGTGCTGCAAATGTGAATGTAAGAGAATGAAATATTACACCTTTTGGAAAAAAGTCATTTGTAGGCCATGAACTTTCACCAATGCCAATGAACTCTAGCTCAACTGGCACTTCCTTCTCTGGTAAGAAGGGTAAGATGGTGGGTTTACAAGTTACAGCCCTTATCTACTCCAAATCCACACCAAACCAGAATTGATTATTACTATCTCTCAAAACATTGTATACTCTGTGGTGAGTTAGTCTAGTCATCAGCCCCTTTATGCAATTAATGTTTGCAAAAGGGGACTGCTGCTTTGACTGTTGTGATTGGAAGAAATTCAAAATTGGTGAGAGAGATGCAACACCTTACTGCTATATGTCGACATTGTGGAGGTGGTGATTGGTTGTGGAAAGTGGTGTCAAATGCTCTTCACTAGCATGCTCAGTGTTTTATGAGAGGTGGAAAGTTTAGAAAGAACTATAAAGTCTTTCTTCTGTTGTTTCCGATTAAGATTTCTACCCAAAATGTATGGTTGAGTGGTTTTAAGCACTGGTCACTCCAACATGTTGCGCTTCAGAATCGGAGGGGAAGTGGGGAGCCGCAGTGTCTGTTGATATTGGAATGCAGGATGGCAGGATAGCTTCACCTTCCAACTCCAACAATCCTGCTCCTGAGCAGCTCCAAAGATGAAAAACATGTGCATTACGAAATCTTGATTGATAGTTTAGTCGTGTATAATAGATGACTAGTACATTGGCTTTTCATAGATGCCTCACCAAATGTGTGAGCCATAGGAGAATGGGTTATAGCTAGTTAAATTTGTGTATATTAGATATCATTATCTTTGACGACATAAGTGACATTTAATTATTTCTTGAAAGGTTTAGTTCTTTCTCTGAATACCTAAAAACTGTAATTGCATTTAGTATATTACAGTAAAATAGAAAGGATTTGCCCTCTTCCATATTCTACAATCTGCTTGTATCTCCTTTGTTTAAGTGGGTTTAGTCTTGTACATACTCTTGTAATTTGTCTTTTATGTTGTTTTAGGTAATTAATTATATGTTGTTGTATAGCAATAAAGAAGTCTGAACTCTGAAAGCCAATGTAATCCTCTGTTTTGCTGTAACGTTTATACAAGGCTCATCCAAAATATTGATTATGACAATATATTGATGTCATTTTTTTGATAATTTTCCATTTTGAAATGATTGATATCGAAATGTAAATATTGTGTTATTTTGTAAGGGTCTAGCATGTGCTTTACTTCTTTTTTCTCTTACAAGTTACAACGAGTGGCATGAGGGGATTCTGATCCAAATTCTTTCCATGGAACGAAAGAATTGTTTAATATCATTAAAGCACAAGATTCTTAGCGCATGACTTTGTGTTAATCAAGTAGCGTAACAAGTATTCCTGAGGCCTTATAAGTTTGTGAAGTATGGCCCTGGAAATTGTTTAAGCTTTCCTTATCATCCCTCTCTTTTGTTCATGCAAGTTTCTCTCTCCCTCATACCGAAACCAGCCTAGCGTTATTAGTCCCCAAAGGGTTAGGCTTAGCAAAGGTTTTGTAAGTTGACTTTATGTAATTGTTTCATTTTTAGTGATTTTTTACGGGACGTGTTCATTCCAGTAGTGGTTTTTTATTAGAAAGGTTTTTGTTTGGTTTTCCATTTTGTGACTAATCTTTGTGTTACTAAGAATTTTTACTGCTTTGGTAATTTATTATTTGGTTGATTATTATTCCGTTGCGTTAATCTCCAAGGGGTCTAAACCAATAATCCACCATCTGGATTTTTTTTATTCAAAATGTTTAGAGAATGGTCACGTGGTTGGCTTAAACCTAAGCAACAGCTGAAACTCAACCTTGCTTAGTGGGACCCATCTCAACCTCTCTCGTTCTCTGAAGTCGGAAATTTATGGCTACAGCAGATCTCTCTTTCAATTATTATAATTCTAAATATTTGAATCTCAGAAAAATTTCAACCTGCGTCACCTTCAGAAACTCAAATTTGTCTTCCTTGACATCTCTTTCTCTCAATTTTGCAAGGAGAATTTCCCTTCGTATTGCCCAAGATACAAAAAATTGATGTAGTATAACAACATTCTCACTGCGGAATTTCTTAGTGCCTTATAGATTTTGGATCTTTCATCTACAAATTTTTCTGGCAAATTACCCAATTCAATTGGCGACGTGAGATCCTTAAAACATTTGATTCTTGGTTCAACAAACTTTTTTGGGAAAATACCAAACTCAATCGGAATCCTTGAGTCCTTGATTTGGTTGGATCTTTCTAGGACAAACTTTTCTGGGGAATTGCCCAATTCAATCGACTACCTCAGGTCCTTGAATCGTTTGGATCTTAGTTCAACAAATTTGTTAGGGGTAATTCCCCATTTTATCTGGAATCTATCTCAGCTTACTTCACTTTCCCTCCGATCAAACAATTTCCATGGTCAACTTCCATCCACATGGGGAAAACTTGCAAAGCTCACTTCTCTGGATCTTAGCAATAACCTTTTTCATGGGGAAATACAGTCTTCCCTAGGAAACCTTACACAACTAGAATATTTAAATCTTCAGAATAACAGTTTTGATGGCAGCTTCCCAATTTCACTAACAAACCTCACTAAACTCAAAGCAATAGATATCTCAGAAAACCAGTTGGTAGGCCCAATCCCATTTGAAATAAGTAGATTACCCCATTTGTCCTCCCTTAACTTGGGCTATAACTCACTCACGGGGCCCATCCCTTCATTTTTGTTTACAATGACTTCATTGTCTACACTATATCTCTATGAAAATCAATTGATTGGCCCTCTCAAATTCCAAAATATCTCTTCATCTCAATTGGTGGACTTGTCTTTGAGCAGAAACAAATTATATGAACCAATTCCAAGGTCAGTTGCTAATTTCACTTACCTTCAATTTCTAGCTCTTTCTTCAATTGAAAAACCAACTTAAAAGGGTGATGCACGCATTAGATTAGATAGTTAGATAGATCTACTAAATCATTTAGATTTCTAATATTTACAGCATGAAAATTACTAAACTAGATATTATGGAACTAGAAGACATTTTCTAAATTTGATCACATAAATTATCAAGGATTTCCAAGCAAAATAAAAAAGAGGAATAACTATAGATCAGAGAAAGCGAACTATGATCCTATCATATTTTCTTAGTTGCCAAACTAGATTGAATTAAGTTAAACAATGAAGCAAATTAAGTATTCTACTCATGAAAAAATCATATTATTGGATTACAATTGAAAAGTGTATATATATATGCATTCAGCTAAAAATTTCCATAAGCCTCTTCCTAAACTAGAAGGACTAGCACTACCAGGGACTTCCATAACGTGTCTGTCTACATCGATCTTTTCATTTGAACAATGCACACAACCAAAACAGAACAGATTTCATAACTTAGAAGCATACAATATCAGAAAGCCCATTCCAGAAATAAAGAAAATAGGCCAAAGTGGAAGCAGGAAGA
This sequence comes from Fagus sylvatica, assembly GCA_907173295.1. NCBI lineage: Eukaryota > Viridiplantae > Streptophyta > Magnoliopsida > Fagales > Fagaceae > Fagus > Fagus sylvatica. Next base: position 19,917,496 of record OU015761.1, read on the forward strand.
AATAGTGATATACATACAATTGAAGTAATTTTTGAAGCTACTAATGGGCTGCAAATTCCGTCACTGAATGGATCTTTGCCTGTTGCAATTATATCAATTTCATCTGACTCTCTACATCCCCCTTCATATATCACTGGTATAAACTTAAAATTCCAATTATAAGATATTCTATGTCTATAAGCACAGGAATAGGTATTACAAATATGATATAAGTCCAATATTTAAAAAGGTTTTGCAAAGAACAAGAACAGAGGAGAAAAACATTAGTATGCATGAAGGAACAAGCAGGACTCAACCATTAGAGTAGAACATCATTGCTGAAGCACATAAAGTATCAGCAGATCATATGATATGACTCGAAACCAAGACAACATATATGGTACAATGTTGCCAGGAGTGCTTTGAATAAGTTTGTATAGCCACCTATATAAAATCAATCTGGTTAAATCTAGTGATGGCAAAAAGCCTCTTTGAGACTTTGACACTGACCAAGCAAACATAAATACCAAAATTGTTATATATATTTTGCATAATCATTCTATCAACTGCTTTTTAAGTGCCAAATAAAATTGCTCAGGCATAAATACAACATTTCCACATTCACTCTCAAGACAATTCAGAAATCTTTGGTAGCATTCATCTATCATATCAGATTCCATTTCATGGCTGCATGCAACTAGGCAATGGGCCACTTTATTACTATCTTTGTGGATCCACCTGAACTAAGCTTCTAATATCAACCACCAATTGCAGCAAATCCCAACTATGTTGATCAATGACTACCTTTGCATTACCTTCTAAAATGGCCTGCTTGAACCCTTGACTGATCACCAAATCAATTGCCTATCTCAAAGCTAAGGCTTCAACTACTATTGCCCCCTTGTTATAACTGCTATACTTGCTTTCCACTTGTCCTATGCAACATCCACATTAAATTTGAACAACCAATTATCAGGAGAAAATTCCCACTTTGAATACCACAACTTCACTGCATTATGTTCTTCTTTAAACTAAACAAATAGTACAAACAGAAAAACAAAAAACAAAAAACAGGTGGAGGCTAACTAGCTAAATTAGACCAAGTTACAAGCAAAAAGAACCCAAAACGGGTTGATGGATATCCATTAACACAAACTTGTTTCTGCCAATTCAGTCACAAACACACAGACCCAATATCTAAAATCAGATACTCTTTTAATTTCCAATCAAGAAAAAGATGAAAGAAAACCACACGAAAATTCAATAAGAAAGATCATAACTTTCAACCTAAAGCAACCAATTAGTGATATCAGATAGCAAGATATTTAAATAGAAGAAAGAAAACCCATCATTCTGTTTGGATTTTGAGAAACCTAAAAAAATATATATATATATTCATAATCTGAAAACTCAAAACAACCTCAAGTTTGATAGCCAACCCCAAACAAAAGCATTAATCAAAATCTCAAAAGAAACATAATCTCATTTTCACACATTGAAAAAAAAAAATACGAATCCTCAAGAAACTACTCAAAAGAGAGAGAGAAAGAGATATCAAAGAAATTTACCTTCTGGGTTGTGATGGAACAATGGGCTTGAAGCCATTTTCGACTGCTTGAGATTATGTTCAAGAAGAACTGGGTCTCTCTCTCTCTCTCTCTCTCTCTCTCTCTGTGACGAGTACAAGATTTGAATACTGAGGATTTGAACCGGTAGCCTTTTTGTAAGTGAGAGCCTCCTCTCCCCAACGGTCGGATTGTTTTGAATTGTCACCGTTGATCTGTGTTTAATCCAACGGCTGTAGAGTGTAGATAACTCCACTTAATACAACAAAGACAAGCAGGCGGGCCATAGCCCAGCCCATAAAGCTATTTTTTAGGGGTCAGTTGGGCAAGCTATGTTTTTTGTGGGCTGTGTTAGCTGACCTTTTTATCTTCTACTTAGGAGTTTTTTTTTTTTTTTTTATTGGATGATCCATTCTTATTTTTAGGAGCCTGAATGCCTGATAGCTAATCTTAAAAAGGTTTAAGATATATATCATATTTTAAAAACAAGAAGAAGAAAATATAGGGAATGTTTAGGCTAAACAAGCATACAAAAAAGAAGAAGATTTAAATGAGAATGTGATCCTAAGTTGAGGTCTAAAGATGATTTCAAATTTGCTTGTTTCAAAGTTTTAAATATTGTACCCTTAAAATCGGAAAAGCGAGAGAAGTTCAAGGATTCTAAAGTTGAGGTTAATTGGAGGTTGAACCATGATGATATCATAAATAATTGAAGAATATGCAATTCCCACGATGAAAAAAAAAATGAAGGGAAAGGTTAAAAAAAATAGTGTTGCAAGTCCTATTTTCAAAATATGAAGGAAGATGTTTTTATTCTTTATTTATAAATAATGGTGATTTTTAAATAAAAAATATTACAAGTCTCACATTGTGGATAATAGAGGGGAAGATGTTATACTTCTTCCTCAATAGATAGCACACTCCTTCAAGTATTTCATGTATTGAAAGTATGAGTTAACTTTTATTGTGAGCATTCTTAAGTTAAATGAATAGCTTTGTCCATTTGTTCTTATTAAAAAATAAATAAAAAGGTATGTGATGCCTTTTTTTTTATTTATTATTTTAAAGAGTCAAAAAGAATTTGCAAAAAAAAAAAAAAAAGGTTAAAACCAGTTTCAATTTCGAAGTTTGACCAATTTTTAGCTCAGACTAGATCGGCCTAAGCATAAGCTCACAATTAATTTAGTCGAACCAACCGATTCAATGTAGTTTTTAAAACCATGCTCTATTTTTCAGCATCTTATGTCACCAGTTAGCTCCATTGAAACCATAGAGGCACAAATACGAAGTCTAATAGTCCTCTTTTATTCAACTGTTGCATATGACATCATGTCAATCATAACATTCAAGGTGTGGACTTGATAATGAGAAATATCAGTGCTTATTGCTGACACTCATGTTCGGCCTAATCTTTGGACTAGCCAAAATCATGTGGTAGTTCAAAGTTTTGAATGTCAAAGTTTTGTAGGGGGAGGATCATTTTAGCCTTATGTTTGGATAGAGGGAGATAAAGGGAGAGTTGAGGAGAGGAGAAAATAAGATGACCAAAATATACTAAAAATTAGTACATTTCAAGAACCTTCTTCTTTACTCTCCTCTCCTCTCCCTCATTGCGCCTCCATCCCAAACACACCATAAACGTAATTCAAACATTACTTTAGGGCCCAACCTAATTCTTAAGAATTTGGATTGGGTTTGCTTTTGTATTAACATGGGCTTTAGAGTAAAAATGTAATCATATATTTTTCATTCCTTAAATTTTGGGATTTATAATATCATCCTTGGATCTTTACTTAATGTAATTATCAATTTAGTTTTTAGATTCTCATTAAGTTTTAACAAAAGGTTTAATTTGTTAGGAATCCAATGTCAAAAAAGTTAATTGTTGTTTAATCCAAAAAGAAAAAGAAAGTTAATTGTTCAAATAAAAAGTCTAAAAAATGAAATTGATCTATCTTGTACACAACTAGGGGTGGCAAAATATGCCAAAACCCATTAACCCACCTAACCCACTCACTAATTACCCATCCAAACCGACTTATTTAAATAAATGGATATTTGGTGCTGACCCAATTAGGCCCAATTAAGTTGAGTTTAATTGGGTTTTAACTAGATTATTTATTGGGTATCTAACAAATTTACCCAAGCTCACCTATTAATCATTTGAGGGTATTTTTGTCATTTTTTTTAGTGTTACATTTGTCATTTTAGAGATTTTAGGATATTTTGACCATATACATATATAAAATTGTTGGGTAAATGGGTGGGTTGGGTTTTACCTTAGATAATTGGGTTGGATTGGGTATGGGTAATATATACTTTGTTAAATGAGTTTAAATGGGCAATTGGTTTTTAAAGACCTAACCCATTTATTATCTGCCCAAACCTCATCCTAAACCCACCAATTTAACACCCCTAATTGAGAGTTACAACGATTACTTTGTCAGTTCGTTTTATAAAGCGTGTTGCAGACTTGTTAAGGGAGGAATTAAATTAAATTATATAAAGGTCAAAGCATGTCTTCTTGACAAACCCGAATCCTATGCTTCCTATGAATTCATTAAGGGTATTAATTCGACGAAATGTTTACCTTAACATGCTAATAGTTGCCTCATCAACCAGATGGCTCAAAACGAATGACCCATTATTAATTCATGATTCAATTGCTCATGGCTATAGCATGTGGAAAAATATTGTTGATAGCTTTTGGTCATTGTTATTAAAGTGAAAGTCTAGTTCCATATTGACCAAGTATTCTTAGGTTGTGTAATTTATAAGCCACGAGCATCCCTCATCTCTCAAGGTGTCTTTTGAGATTAAGTTAGGTCTATTGGACTTTAACAATTGTCATCAAGACGCTTGGAACTTTCTTTGATTTGGCTTTGGTTACACAAACACATGATGGGAAGGTAGACAAGCTCTCAATCTAAGACAATTTAGTTTACATCAAACCAACTCAAGGGAAGCTCACTCATCAAAAAAATATATATGTATATATATATCAAGGGAAGCTCACTCAAAGATTGAAGACCAACATTGTCTCCTTAAAAGGGAGCATCTACAGGAGGTCATCCTCTTTCACATCATGCATTAATTATGGCTCACTATTGGCATTTGGGCCATTTTGGGTTGGCCCAAATAGGCGCCTATGTGGGCAGCCCATTAAGACAAAACCCTCAGACTAGGGTTTCCAAAATATGCAATATAAGATTGCATTATTCAGACAAAAACCGAAGTGAGTTTACAAAAAATAGCTGTCACCTTCTCTCTCATTAGCTCTCATTGTCTTAGGGTTCCATCAACAAACCCTAGGATTTGGTCCGTGGATTAAGATGAAGTGCTCGATATTGTGGCACCTTCACATTGACAAGCACGAGAAGAATATATGTGAAGACTTGTTGGTGGGTACAAAGGCACGTGAGAAGAGACTTGGCAAGATCATTCCGCTGCATAAAAGTATACATGGGGTTTCTTGTAGAAACCAAGAGGTAAGACTCTAAACCAAATTATTTTGAAGCATATATGTATGTATACCAAATTATCCTTCATTGGTATCAGAGTCATAGGCTTTCTTCTTCATGTTTTTGAGCCTTAGAGGATCTAAGGGAGAAAAAAAAAAAAAAATCCACCATTGTTGGCCATAATGGCCATTTCGGGTTCTCACAGCCAGCGGCTCTCCGTCGAGATTCCAACAACACCACTGGCACCAATGGATTTCTCACAGTCCCAGGAGTCCACAGCCGCAAACGGTTCGTCGTTTGCACATGTGTACGAAAAGTTATGGCTTGTTGAACTTTATGTTTGAAACTTGCAACTAAGAATTTTCAAACTTGAATATCTCTCTCAAATCTGAATCTTTTAATGAGTTTCTTGATTCTAAATTGTAGTACTCTAAGTAAGCTTTCCAACGGCGTAAAAATCACCCAAAACGGAGCTCTACAGAGAGAGATATGAAGGCCCGAAGTAGGCACCGCGGCTAGGTTTTTCGGGAAAAACCCTAGCCGGAGGTTAGGGATGAACCAGGGGTGGGGCTCCCCCACTCGCGGCGGTGGTGCGTGGTGGCGTGTGGGGGCCACCCCAAACCCGGTTCTGTCTCCGGTTTCCTCCATTATGACCGTAATTTTCCAAGTTATTTTAATAAAATTTTTAATAATTTTTCTGGTTATAAAAAATAATTATTAATTATTTTTAAATAAAAAAAATAACCTTGGAGGACCACTCGTGCGTGTGGCGACGCATACAGTACTATCTGGACCTCAAAATATTTTTTACTCTCCTCTGGCAGTTGAGAGCACCCATTAGTATGGGAGGTGAGATGTTTTGGCACTTCTATTATTTAATAGAAAATTTGTTAATTTTACATTTAAATATAAAAAATTGAGGAAAATTACAGAAATTGTAGAAAATTCTGGAAAGCTATTCTAATCTATTAAAAGACTCAAAATGTGTAAAATTTATATTTTTCCAGAATTATTTGATTGCGTCCTTTATTTTTCTATAATTTTTATTGTTCTTGGTATACAATTAAAAATTATTGAAAATTGAAAAAAAAAATGTGAGAAAAATATTGGTTGATGAACTAGTATGTTCATATATACACTGAGAATAAAAATACAAATTTTCAAGATTTTTTATGAGATATATAATTTTCTATCATTTTTATTGTCTCTTGAAATTGAACAAAAATTTATAGAAAATTATTAAAAATCTGAAAATTGTGTATGGATGGACCATTCTGTGTGTGGACTTGGGACGCATGAAATTTTAATTTTTCCATATTTTTGGGATGCATTTTTGAATTTTTCCATGATTCATTCATTATATTTAATGAATGATTAAAAATTATGGAAAATTATAAAAATTTGGAGAAAATTATAAGAAGCCATATAATGTGTTGTCATACACAGTAAGTATTTAAATTCATTTTTTCCATATTTTTGGTTGCACTCTAATATTTTTGTTGTATTTAGAGGCATAAAATGAGTAATTGGAAAATTTGTGAATTAAATTTTGATGGTGGAAAAATATGGAAAATGACATTTAAATTGTTTCATGCTGAATGTGAATTGTCACATGCTCAAAAGATTTTCTTTCGTCACTATGAGGTATACCTGACGAACAACTGTTCAAGTGATAATTAAATTGATAATGTTTGTTTTGATTGAGAGTGCTTTCAGTTTAATTTTGTGTGTAAAATTATTTGAGGAATGTGAAAAAGAAATTAAATGGGGACCATGGTGAAGTTGATTAGATCCTCTCATGAAGGTTTTGCGCATTAGAGAAGTTAGATACAGTAAAAGTAACACTTGTGCGTGGGAGATGATTCCTAACATAGTGAAATCTCGATCTCATGTCTTGTGTAAAATTATTGTTATTTAATTTTGTTTGATGTGGCAAAACATAGTTGTGTGTGCTAAATAGTGTAAAAAATGCGCATAGATGTAGTGGTTTATGAAATTAAGATCATGTTGGATCTTGGTAAATAGAGAAGTTGAATATCGATAGTTTGTGGTCTCTAAAGGCACAAATTCAATTTCTCCTCCATGAGCATTGAACACTAGGATGGTAAAATTTAAGATAAAATTCATTGCCTCATGATCATTGTGAATTAAGATATTGTGCGCATTAGTTATTTAGTTGCGATGACAATATCATAGGGATAGATCCAATAAATAAACAACACTTAGCCTCTGCAAACAAATTAGCGACCACTCCTTTATAATTTCTAGTTTGGCAACAAACACAAATCATGAGGGAATGACGTGATGTTCGGTTCCCTTCCTGATTGCATAAAGAAGATCCCACCAACCACCACTAAAACTATATAAACCCCTTGCACAAGAGAGGAATATATACACTTTATAATTTCAATACTTTCACTTTCCTTAATCTTACTTTGTAGCTTTGTAGACACCCTTGTACTGACTTATAGAGAACTTAAAGTCCCTAGTTTTGATGCGGAATAACCCCAATCACCACTTGAACCCCTTTTACTAAAAAATCCAAAAGTTTATGCTTGGAGTGGAGTACGTCACTCCCACACAAGCGTACGCCTGCATGGGGCTGGCGCACGCCGCCTCTATAGAAACCATAATTTTCCCAAAATTATTTCCCCATTTATTTTGATTGATCTTGACCATGGTCAGGATTTGATTTTACCAACCCCAAGGGTCCTTTAGCTCTATAGAAAGAGCCGTGGACCCTTCAGGAAAAAACCATCTTTTGGGAAGAGGAGAAAAATCTAAGAAAAAAAATATATTATTTTATTTTTATTTTTTATTATTCTAATAATGTCTCTCTGCAAAAATCGTTTTCTTAAACAAATCTCTAAGCTCCTTTTGATTTTTGGTTCAATTTTTGTCGCATTACATCCACATTAGCATCTGGTGGTTCAAATGTGCATCTTAATCCCAAAAAAAAAGAAAGTAAATTTTGATGTATTTGATATTTGACCATTAATCATCCCTGACCAAGTCACCATGGGTATTATTCTATAAAATCAAATATAAAAAATGACACCTTTTTTTCATGATATAAAGTGAAATTATGGCTTAAGTGGATTTTTAGTCTCCATTTTTTTTTTATATTAATTTGTTGCATAAATTCTATTAATCTAATCTTTTCATACACCTTGATCCATACAGGACTCGTGATTTCTCTAAAATAATGTATAATGGATGGTCTCATTTTAAAAAAAAAATTAATAGGTGAATGGCATACATAGAAGTATACAATACAACCATACAAAGTTAAATAATTATCACATGTTATATATGACAATGTGTAGCTAGCATGTTAAATTTGGGTATATGATATACTCATATTCACACCAAAATATGGATATTCCAAATCACTTGAAACCCTCAAACATCTTTGCAAATGTTGGACAGTACTATGTATTAGCTATTAGGTATCCTAAAATAATACATAAATTACTTGAAACCCTCAAACATCTTTGCAAATGTTGGGCAGTACTATTTAGTATTTATTCGCAATTAGGTATTCTAAAATAATAGATACAGAAAAAAAATTCAAATTATTTTCAAAAGATCAAATATATATATATAAAACCTTTTTAATTTTTTTTAATTTTTTTTTTTTAAAGAGACAGCAATGGTAATAAAATATTTGCTCTAGACGGCTAGTGAAAAAGACGACCCTAAGTTAGTCTAAACTAAAATGTATATATTGGGAACAAACTGGTATCAAAGCCAAGATTCAGTACCTAGGCGTTTGGATTTGTTCTCTTAGGAGATTTTGGTGATTGTTTCGTGGATCTAATTATTGGGGAGAAAGATGTCAAGCGGATCCTCTACAAAACTTTCGGCAATTAGGACTATGGTCTCTAATGCTAAATTTGAAGTAGAGAAATTTGATGGAACGAACAACTTCGGCATGTGGCAATGCGAAGTTATGGATGTTTTGGTCCAACAAAATTGAAATAGTAAGTTTAATAACTGCAAAAAATCAAAGAAAAGTTGGTTCTAAGAATTTTTATCACAAAATTAATGAATATACATAGTACAAAAAGTTGATAATGACATAAATATTTTCCTTTGAGATAAAATTTGTAACTTGTTCTCTTCTTGTCTAGCATGCAAGATTCAACATGACAACCTAGCCAAATTTGAGGTTTCTCTATATTTTTCAAGTAATATTAAGACATAGAGTTGCAATTCTTATGTACTTACAGTCCCACATACATATTTTATATTAATCGATGCCAATTGTGTAGGACTTCACCTACTATCTCTTCCAATTGAGAGAGCAACTTTTCCTTGAGGGTAGGACTTCACGTACTATATTGCTGGTTATAATAATTGGAAAGGAAATTTGAATCCCGATCCTCTTTATAAAGGATAGAAAGTAATACCACTTAGGTAAAAGAATCTTGATTCTCTCCGAATATCTCCAATTTCGCTGTCCATCATCCACTCCAACTCTCTCTCCTATATTCCAAACTGAATTTCTCCAATTTTTATTTTGGACAAATTGCACTTTTTCCCCTTTAACTATTGGGTCATCTCAATTCCCCCATTTATCTATAAAATTGAGCGATGTCCCACCTTATGTATTGAAAATATGCAAATCGCCCCCCACCGTTTAATTTTATGTTAAATCCAAGCCAAAATAATGGAACATTTTTATAGTATATTAATATATAATGATAGGTTTTGAAAATTATGACTAGAAATTGACAAAATACATAAAAACATTTAATTAATTTTGTTGGAATTTAACATAAAATTAGACAATGGGGGCTATTTGCATATTTTCAATACATAAAGGGGGACATTGCTCAGTTTTATAGATAAATGGGAGAATTGAGATGGACGCAATAGTTAAAGGGGGGAAAGTGCAATTTCCCCTTTTATTTATTTATTTATTTTTCATTTCAATTCTAACATCCATATCTATCCAAACTATGACATTAAACTCCTATTTTCAGTAGCAAAACTATGTCTTTTTATGGGATTTAACGACATGATATGGATAAGGACAGAAAGTAATACCACTTAGTTAAAAGACTCTTGGTTCTCTCCCAATATCTCCATTTTCACGGATCAGGATCCTCTAGAGTTTCTAGGGTACTCTACCACATAGAGTTCTCTAAATCCTAACCTTTTTTTTTATAATAAATGGTTCAAATTATGCCACATCATCATTCCACTAACAAAATCTCTAAAATATTGGTTTTTACTTTTTATCACTTAACGTGTTAACACTTATCTATTAACATCAATATTTTAGGGGTTTTGTTAGTGAAAAGATGACGTGGCATAATCTGAATCATTTATTATAAAAAGAAAGGTTAGGATTTAGAGAACTCTACGTGGTAGAGTAGTACCCTAGGAACTCTAGAGGATCTTGATCCCATTTTCACTATCCACCATCCACTCCAACTCTCTCTACTATATTCTAAACCGAATTTCTCCAATTTTTTTTTTATTTTTTTTTTTTTCATTTCAATTCTAACATCCATATCTATCCAAACTATGACATTAAACTCCTATTTTCAGTTGCAAAACTACGTCTTTTTATGGGATTTAACGGCATGATATGGATGGAAGGAGTACATTGGTAATAGAAGTTAATTAAATGACTGGAATTAAAAATAAAAACAAAATTTGAAACTATATCATGATAAAAATAGAAAATGATCAAAGTTGGAGATGTAATTTATAATTTACCAAAAAGTTTAACAATAACCCAAAGCCATAATTATAAAGACAAATAATAGATTGGAATTCAATACTCTCTTTAATGTACGCATAGAGTTGTATTTTACTATTTATAAGAAGAGTTGTTACACGAGGATAATTACAAGAGTATTTCAGTATACAACATCTGACCAGGTTATTTCTCAATAATTTATAACAACTTACTTGTCCAGGTTTGAGCTGGCCATTTCACTAAATAATTTATTTTAAATAAGGTATTTGCAATGACCTCCCCTAAGTTTATTTTGAAGCCTAAATGGCCAAAGTCTGAGTTAACATTGTTGGGGCACCAAATCAAATTCCATGGTAGTGCAAAGAGTCTTGCTTAGACCCTTGAGTTCACATACAAAAGGGGCTAGCAGCTGGTGAAGTCTTCAAGGAATTGTACCAGACAGTAGTTGGAAACAACGTCTCAAATAATTTTATAAGCTAATATTATCCTCTAGATCAATGTCTAATTGCAAGGCTGTCCTCCTAATCCAGAGGCAATTATAGTCATATATAAGATGTTATAATTATATCAAAACTTTGTAATTAGCAATCTCAACAAATCTTTGAAGGCACGCATGCATAAATTAATTGTGTTGCGCTTCCGGCTTCGTGTACGTGCTTAAGCAATTAATGCATTATCCATTGTAACATGTGCATGCAATGCCACCAAACCATTGATAAAAAATTTCTTCTTAAAATTTTTTTTACCCCTTTTTTGACTGTGTTGAAGAAAATAATTAATTTTTGAGAGGGAAAAGCCTCCTATGGAGCTGCAGATAATTTTATCAACACTTTAAATAATGGGTGACTTCAATAGTCTGCTTTAATTAAGATAATTTTATCAACTCCGGGAGTACATTAAATAAACTCCCTCCTCTCACAGAAGTTGTGTGGGTGACTTCAATAGTCACCATAATGTAGAGGATACTACGATTTAATCAACAGTAATAATTTTATTAATACTATTATCAACAGTTATAAGTGTGACCGTTTGATAAATATTTGTTGAAAAAAATGAAAGAGTTCTGTAGTGCTTACTTAACACGAAAAAGAACAATCCATTGCATGCACATTATTACAATTAATGAGATTGCTAGTGTGCAACAAATGGAACAAAGGGAAGATTACAAACAAATTAATTTTCCATGAGAAACGTGATAAAATGGGACTTTACAATAGGAGGATATGGTTTTGAATGGTAGCTAATAGAGAAGAGAGATAGGTGGGGGAAAGGTCAAGTGTACAAAAATATTGGAGGTTAGAAACTTGATTCGATGTAAATTTGAATAGGTAACTAGATGGATGCTTATGGTCTAAGCAATTCCCTCTATAAACCCCATAAACCCTGGGCTTATATAAGTGCAGAAGAAGCAACTAGGAACTTTTGCTATTGTTTTGTCTATATCGTGCTAGACTAACTTTAAAGTCCTAAGAGAGCATTTTCTTCTGCTGGTGGTGGTGGTGGTATTGTTAAGAGCTAGCTAGTAATGGAATCTGGAGGACCATCTAGACGGCTGGGTTGGGGTCCTCCTAGTCTTGGTGGACCGTTATTTTGTGGGTTTTTTTGACATGATTGGTTCTTGGTATGTAAATTCTAACATTTAATCAAGTTTTGGTCTTTTAATTCGATAGTTGAGAAATAAAGATTTGAACCGTGAATGTCTTATTTGAATAACATCAGAATATGCTAACTAGTTGAACTACAAGGTTCTTAGGAACCGGTGTAGTTTTTTCATTTTTCCTATAATTCACTAAAAGCTTAATATTTTTTGTTTTCAAAACTCATTTTGAATTAGGCATTTCCACCTCTCTCTTCCCTTAAGCGTAAAACTTCAAATTATAAGGCATTTCCACCTCTCTCTTTCCTATGCGTCTGAGATCCCGTTGGTTCCCATCCTTTGCTTCAAGACTTGTCCCTCGAGTACTCCATATCCGGTAGGGCGTGCCCCCCAAGGATTAACCCCCCTTTCGAAAGGACCAAACTTAAATAGGCAAGAAAGCCTACTTTCAAACAAAGAAGATAAAAAAACTTGTTTTCTTTTCCTAGAAATGAGAAAGAAGATGGTACACTCAGAATTGTATTATTTAAGTACTTATTGCTTGCCAAAGATCCTACTTCTACAATTGGTAGGTCCTTGAGATAATTCGGGGCTATTGGTTCCGTTATGTTTTCTCTCTCTACCTCTTCGTTTGCACATTTTTTTCTTTTCTTTTTCTATCTTATAAAATAATTTAAATTAAAGAAAAAAAATATCAGACACATAATATACTGTAATTAATTGTTGTCTTAATTTGTGACTTTTAGATCAGGACCGCAGGAAAGCAATTAGTATGATTAGGGAAGTGTTGAAGCAACGGCTTGCATCTCCTCCAGAGAAGCGTCAAGGAGATTTCCTAGACCATGTCATTCAAGACATGAATTCTCAGGATTTCTTAATAGAGGACTTCGTGGTTCAGCTATTTTTTGGGCTTCTATGCGTCTCTTTTGACACAATTTCAACCATGACAACATTAACATTCAAGTTACTTGATGAGAACCCTGATGTGTTGCAAGAACTAATTGTATGTTTTTTTAGACATGTACTTACATAAACAACTTTTTTTCTTTTTCAATCTTGCATAACTATAACTTCTATGTTAATTTATCAGGTAGAGCATGAAGCAATTCTAAAAAAGAGAGAGAAAGTGGACTCCTCAATCACATGGAATGAATATAAATCGATGTCTTTTACACTTCAAGTATGTTCAATAGCCTCAACATAAAAATCACTTTGTTATGAATTTTAAACCTTGATTCTATGTGGGATTTATAGGTTATCAATGAAGTGCTTAGGGTGGGAAATATGACACCTGGTTTGTTTCGAAGAACATTGGTGGATATCCAAGTAAATGGTAATTTCTTATAATCTAAAATCTTATCATAATTTGTGGGTTATAGTTAACTCAATTGATATAGTCTCTTCTCATCCAAAAAAGAACTTGGTTTCGAATTCAGCCTATACCAAAACTAACTGGTGTTTTTGGATGGTGATAAAAAACTCTAACCATGATTTTTGTTTTTGAAATTTGTAACACTAGAAGTAGTATATGTAATTTGCAGGCTATACAATTCCAGCAGGTTGGCCTATTATGATTGCCACTTCTGCTCTTCATTTAAACTCTGAAATATTCAACGATCCGCTTGCTTTTAATCCATGGCGTTGGAAGGTGAAAATTAAATCAATTACAATAACTAATTTCAATTTGAATTAAGTTGGGTTTGACTTAGATTTTGTCACGTTTAATTTTTACAAATTTTGAGTAGAATTTTAGTTTGATATCCTTTCATATATTAATATAGCATGGATGTATTTGCGCTTTAATTTTTTATTTTATTTTCACATCTCTGTCATGATGAAATGTAGGACCGTAAATCAAATGAAATGTCAAAGAATTTCATGCCTTTCGGTGAAGGAATGTAGCAATGTGCAGGCTCTCTGAATACACTAATGGTCTGTTTGGATGGAATGGATTTGGGCTCATAGATTTGGATTTGAGGATTCAAATCCAAATTCTTTATTTGGATGACTTAAAATTATTAGGATTTGGATTTTGGTCAAATTCATCTAGGATTTTAAAGGCCCAAATCTATGGATTTCAAATGACTTCTTAAGATAGGAATTTCACAAATCCTCTCATTGGATGCCAACACTCAAAATGACTAAAATATCATTGGATCCTCTAAAATACATCTAAAGGCTCTAAAATGACCAAAATACCCCAAAAATACCAAATAATAATAAAAAATAAAATAAAAAAAAAAACCTCCAAAATGACCAAAATACCCACAAAACTACCAAAATGATAAAAAAAAAAATACTCATGGAATCATCAAAGCGACCCAAATACTCCTAAAATGACCAAAATAACATCAATACCCTAAAATGACCGAAATAAACTCAAAAATTCAAAAATTGCCAAAATAATCCCCAAAATACACTCAGAACACCTAAAATAACTAAAATAACCCCAAAAACTCCAAAATGACCAAAATAACCCTGAAAACACCATAATGACCAAAATAATATTGAACCCCTAAAATGACTAAAATAACCCTGAAAACTCTAATATGACCAAATTCACCCTAGAAAATACCATAATAACCAAAATACACTCAAAACTCCTAAAACAACCAAAATATCAGTGAACCATCAAAATAACCTCGAAATCTCCAATGTGACCAAAATAACACCATGTAAATTGTGATGTAGTACCAGTACGTACCTTAGAGAAACAGATTATCTTATTGACGTGATTAATTGTCGTTTTCATTACAAAGATTTTTATCCAAATTGACAGTTCATCAAGTTGTTTAACTCAATCGTATGTTTCCTATCATATATACTAGTAGTATTTAGTACTCACATCGTACCTACAACATTATTATTATTTTTTATCTCCAAGTCAATGTGGAAAATGTAACACGCAATTGGTTGACAAATGAGTAATAGTCTGAAGTCTGACTTTATCGTGGCAATAACACGCCAATTGGGTGTTGTTCTCTTCAAAAAGAAGTAAAAGTCCAACAAGTTGTAGTGACACATATTGCTGTAAAAGGGTTGATGTCTCAGCAACTACTCGGAATTTCATTAGCCAAGTCTTAAAAGAATAATCAATGTTTGAACCACCCCATGCTTGACCATCTAACTTTCTTCTTGCTTATGGAAACAATGCTGCGGACATTTATTTCCACCATCATATGCTTTAAGTTGTGGAACTATAGTACATTAACAAAATTAATTAGTTTAGAGAAATAGTTTAAAAAGGAAAAGCTCAATATCCCATCTGATTTTAAAACCTTTAATTTTCCGGCAGACCATTCAATTGTCCTTGGTCTTCTCACTGCAAGGATTGATCTTAATTTCTTGCAAATTGAAAGCTCATCAAATTGTTTAAATTCATTTGCTCTTGTCATCTCTAAAAGGGCGGAACCCGGATTTTTTATTTTGGGTGCCAAAACATGAAAAGAATTTGACCATTTTAAAAATATGAAATATAATGAAATTCAAAATTAAATTAGCATATGAAAATAATTTTGGAGTTGAGAACATAGAAGTTGCTGCACCAACCTACCTCAATATATTTATTGTTGTAGTTTTACTCACAAATTGGATATTCATGGATTGAAGAGATTTACGTGATAAAGCCATAGAGGAGTTCAACAAGGGTGTTAAAGCATCGTGGCATTACGAAAGTAAGTAACAACTTTAGGATTAGGTATATTCTTTGTTGTGTAATTCTTCAATTCTATTCTAGTGGTTTCTTTAGAAGGTTATCAATAAACTTTTGTAGAGTTTTTTCCTATTGGGTTTCTCTTCATAACCATATCATTGCGCTGCTTTATTTAAGTGTGATATTGGTATTGTAATTTTTTTAACTAAATTCAATTTGACCAAGCATAATTGATTAACTAATCACTTGGATTAATTTGGTTAAAACCTACCCCAGCCAGTGTCTAAATATCTCATAAACTTATTCAATTATCTTCGTTGATTTATTTATTTTTACTTGCAGCTTGTTTGGTCCAAATTAATTTTAGGATTTGGTTTTATTTTTTTTTAACTAAATTCAATTTCACAAACTTTAGGATTCATTGCGGATGCCATAGTGAAGTAGCAACACGAACAGAAACAAACCATCAATAGCCATTATATATGCTATGCCAAAGTCATTAGCATCAAAGTGCCTCGGGTAACAATCACGTACAGATGGAACTACCCCGTGAGTTCCCTAACGAATTCTCCGAATGAGTTTTGTCCAAATTCGTGACGAAATTGTCTTAATTCGTGATGAATTTTTCTTACTACACCAAGCTTGTAAATGTGCATGTGCATTGATTGAAGCTCTAATCGGCTATGATGCAATGGTCCTAATACTACTACCTGTGGAAAGTAAGCTTCTAGAAAGTCTGGCACTATGAAGGCACGAATACGAAAAGGAGTATTGAAGATTTCATTGATAGCAATAACCCAATCATTTGGGGAAATTTAGTCATGCCTACTAGTTGTGCTCATGTTGGTTCCGATTTAAGTAGTTTTGTAGAGGGCAATCTTGATCCGTGAGAGTCTCTTAGTCACTGCTATTATACCACGGAAAAAAAATCAGAGAACGAAATAAACGTGACATATATAAGTAAAATGTTAATTAAGGTTCGGAATCTGCATTATTGGGGTTGGGTTAATGACTTAATGTTAGATAGGCTTCGGAATTTGCATTAACATCCTTTACGGCTACCTTTATAGTTTATAGGTCAATTTACAAAAGCACCCCATGAGATTTGGGTCAATTTAAATTTCATAATTAGTAAAATTGACCCTTCTATTAAAACTCTGTCAACTTGAATGGGTTTATGGGTTTGGAGTGTGGTTGTTTGGTGCGTCTTGGCCGGTCAGTGGTGACATTGGTTAATGGGTCTTGGTTGGTCAATGGTGGTGCGATGAGGCATATGAGAGAGAGAGAGAGAGAGAGAGAGGTGTAAAAAAATTATTATTAATTTAAAAAATATATATTTTATTAAAATTTAAAATAAATTTATTAACAACTTACTCAATTGTCTTTGTGGATTTTTCTTTTTCTTTTGTCCAAAAAGTAGGACTTACTCAATTTTCTTTTGTCTAAATTGGATGAGAAAGAGATGCCTTACTCAATTTTCTTTTGTCCAAAATGGATGAGAAAGAGATGTGTAGGATCATAGAAAAAGTCGTGGGTCATCATCAAATTATTGACTATAAATTACAACGAGATGCTTCCTATATATGTTTGTGGTCGAAAACACGTGACAGGCCAGGCATCAGTGTGAGACATAAGATCAAATTAGATGATTATTATTTTTTTTTAATAGTTACGATAGAATTTCAATCTATAACGTTCGTTACATGATGATTGTTTTTACCATCAAACCAAGACATCAATTGGATTTTTGTGTAGGTGGGATTTGAACTCAAGTCCCTTACTTGACGACAAGACATTTACCAGTTGAACTAACAGAAACACACAAATTAGACACTTGTTAATTTTGGTTTGATGCTTTATTTATTTATTTATATTTTTAGAAGAAATGTGGTTGATGCTGACTGAAACAGCCATAACCTGGATGGATGGATGCTTGAGTATTTTTTATATTGTTTCCAGCAAGGTTTTTCCTCTAATGCATTTGCTTAAAGGATCATTCTATGCCTATGGTACCCACATATTTTTTATGGGTACTGTAATATAACCTGGTCCAAAAAAACAAACCAGGGGGCTTTATTTTTACGATCAACTAATTAGTAATTTTTATAGTGTGAGTTAGTAATATATATACTCTAGATTAGAAACTCTAGCCGCCATAAAACCTATTACTTGTTTCTGACTCAAAAATCATAGAGAGAATGTTGCTTAAGGATTTTAAAGAGATGATGCTAGCAAATTTTTGAGGTTGGAATTGTAGATCTTTAGAAGAAGGAAAGGTTTAGAGAGAGATTTTGAAATTTTGTAAGTTTACTTGAGGTAAGTAACTTTTTCCGTAACTAATTATTTTGCTAAAACTTCCCCATGTTATTTATTAAATATTCTTTTTTTTTTTCTTATAGATTATTATTTTAATTATTTTAGATACATTGATTTAAAGAAAATAATTAGAGTTTCTTCTTTTTGAAATATTATAAATATATTTGATTTAGTTGGTTATTTAGAAAATTTTGTTTCCTCAACTTTGATCAAGCATTTTTGAATTTTGCGAAAAGAACCATATATATGTTGGTGATTTTAGGGGTATTTTTTACTTTTCAGGATTGTTTTGACTATCTTGGTGATTTTAGGGGTATTTTGGTCATTTTTATAGGTTTTGGGATTATTTTGTCATTTTAGAGGTTTCGTAGTTATTTTGGTTATTTTATGTATTTTGGTCAATTTATAGGTATTTTGGTGATTTTAGAGGCATGCATTTTAATAAAAAAAAAAAAAAGTTTAGGGGGTATTTTGGTTGTTTTAGAGGTTTAATATTATTTTGATGATTTTAGGGGTATTTTGGTCATCATGGTGTTTTTGGGGTATTTTGGTCATTTTTTACATTTCGGGGTTGTTTTTGGGATTTTAGTGATTTTAGGGGTATTTTGGTCATTTTAGAGGTTTCGGAGATTTTTTTTTTTTTTTTTTTAAGGGTTTTTTGGTTATTTTGGTCATTTTGGTAATTCTATGTATTTTGGTCAATTTATAGGTTTCAAAATTCTAAATTTCAAATCCTTATTTGTATAAATGGATCAAAACAAGAAATTTTAAAATCAATGAATTTTGAATCAAGCCATTTTAAATCTATTGATTTAAAATCCAAATCCAAGTATCCAAACACAACCTAAGGTCTTTATGGCCTCCTTTCTTCATGTCTTGGTCACAAAATATAGGTACTTTTTTCTTCTCCCACGTTTTATTAGTAACATTATCAAGACCCATCTCTCTCTGTGAGAATTAAATAGTAACTAGTTAAATTCTTGTTTCCCGTAGGTGGAATAAAATCAAAGGAGGCATTTGTCGAAATCCTTTCATAGGATTTGGGAAGGGATTGCACATAAAGGTAATGGAAAAATGATCACCATTAAGGGGATCTCAAGCTAGCTTGCATGGACTGGAAAAACGGAAACCTCTTTTATATGTTTAGACTTTAGAATAAACAATGGCATGTTCATTGTGGTTTGTTATATTTTGACTTGGATTAAGATTGTTAAAGGTTTGTTTACAATCTCTAGTTTGTGGACACTCCGTTTTATATATGTTTGGCGTGAACGATGGCAATTTCAGTGTGTTGTTTCTAATTCAATGTTTTTAATTATCTGTTATGCCTTTTGTTTTCTTATATTTTAATATGGATTAGGACTGCTAAAGGTTTGTTTCATTCTTCAAAAGTGTAATAAGGCTTACCTTATTAGTTTGTGAGCCTAATTATTTAATAAAATTACTTATGTTTGTAACTCAAAAAGCGAAACTTATAAGTTCTTAATCTTTAGTCTTTAATTGTCATATGAACTATATAAATGTTGTGGACTTTTTTATATTATATATTTATATATATTATATATATATATATATATATATATATATTTCAAAGATTTTGTAACTCAAGTTTCTAATATGAAACTTGGCTCTTTATAAGTAAAACATGGTTAACATCTCTCTTTTTAATGTGAGCCTTTGTTTTTTTTCAAACGATTTTTTTCAGTAAAATGATAGAAATTTTATTAATAAGAAGTAACCAAATAATGCAAGATTCTAAGAAGCAAAAAAATTACATAACTCCCAATAACTCAGTTGGGGATTCCTAAATCAAAACTTTTGTCAGCTGGTTTAAACATTGAATATATGGACTGCTTTTTGTATGAGCCTTTTTATCCACTTTCGTGTTAGAAGTATACATAAAACTTAAGGTTATAATTTGAATAGTAAATAACATCAGATTAACACAAAATTTGACATGCATGTTAAGAAAAAAGAGAACATGTAAAAAACAATTACTAGATTTAACTTGAGAGGAAGCACTCAACCACCCCATCATACATAGTCGGTTTCTTTACGTCTTATGCACAAAATAAAAGAAAATTTATTTTCATCATGGATAAGGGTTTGGTCCATTGCTCCACTGTACTAAACCCAAGCCAAATCATTCCTTTATTAACAGAATAAGAGCAGTTTTGCACTTATATTTTAATTTGGATTAGGACTGCTAAAGGTTTGTTTAATTTTTCAAAAGTGTAATTATTCTAAAAATTTAGTTTGTGAGACTAATTATTCTAAAAAATTACTTATATTTGTAACTCAAAAAGAGAAACTGTTAAATGCTTACTCTTTAATTGTCATATGAACTATAAATGTTGTGAGACTTTGTACCTCAAGATTTGTTTTTAGAAGATTTTGTATCTTAAGATTGTGATATGAAGCTTGGCTCTTTATAAGTAAAATCATGATTAACATCTCTATTTTCAATGTGAGCTAGACTTGGTTTTATTACGAAAACATAAAAATAAAATCTTACAAAAAGTTTCACATTGAAAAATTAAAGGGTGATGTTAGGCTTCTTCTTTGAGCACTTGCAATTTTCCACATCAAATCTACTTTTACTAAAAAAAAAATCTTTGGTTTTTGTTTATTTCCCTCACTTTCAACATCTATAGACTATAGATCAACAAAGTGCTATTTCTTGACCATATCTACTAGGTGTTCACATAAGGTTTAGCTCGCGGCGGGTCTTCTCTGACTTAGCATGATATTTTGTCTTTGATTGCATTGGGCTGCTGTCTCTGTTACACACTCTACCAAACTTTTGGCCTTTACATATATTTTGTGCTTCAATTTATCAAATAAAATTATTTAGACTCAAAAAAGAAAAGAAAAAGGTGACGTTTGATAGTGTTTGATAGTAGAGTTTAACTAAAACCCTACTATTTATTAATCTGTTTTTACTAAATTTTATATTCTAATACCATATTTGATACTATCTATTCATCCACCTTTGTCTAGCAAGTGGAGAACGTAAAGCTACATAAAAGAAGAAAAAAAAAAAAAAAAACCTATTAATAAATATTACCAAGATATAAATCCATTTTAAAAAAACATAGCTTATCAAGAAATATTACCAAAACTAGAACTATGTTTTATATTTGCATTATTTGGTATATTTTTCTTGATCGCCAACATTAATGTTAAAGTATTATAAGAAATTTCGTGGAGATATTCCTTCAAATTCTAATATTATTCTTTTGGGCTGCGAATGTTTGTAAGACACCTATCAAAATGTATGTTTTGAGATGGTCCTTTGTATTGGATTTTAGCGAAATCACAATCGTGTGTTTCGTATATAAAAATGTGTAAATAAATTAGATTAATGGTATTAACGCAACAATCAGTGTAAAAAACATGGAGAATAAAAAGACTGAAACCAAAGTGTGTCAATTTTCATATTTGGTTTTTATAAAATGCTTATGGTGACTCCTTATACGATACCTCCAAATAAAGTACCATCATCTATTTTGGGAATCAGCTGCAAATGTGGACTACCAAATGTCCATGTTAGATTTAGAGTCATAGACAAAACTGGAAGTTAAAATGCTCTTGTACCATGTGAAGAAAAAAGAATGCAAAAGTGATTCGAACAACCACGTTGGGCCCCTTGAAACTACAAAGAGAGAAGAAGCCAAAGTCCAAGTCAAAAAATGATTGAGGGTTAAAATTCCATTGGATTAGCATATATATCCTCGATAAATAGAGAATCCTACAAAAGGCTACTTACGTAGCAAAACATGCGCACTCAATGCTAATCCAAATATATTTTTGCCGACTGCATGTGTTTGTACAGATAAGGTTTTCTTCTTTAGGAAGACAAAACTTCAAGCGCATTTGCTCTTTTTTAATCTTGTTTGCATTCTCAGTTACAGGCTTATAGCTGTTATAGGTTTTGTTTGATTGTTAAATGTCAATAATAGGGTTGTTGGTGATATTTACTTGTTTGTTTGATTTCAAGCTTATAGAATTTTGGATTTACACAACCTGACAATCACCAGCAATTGGCCTATAATGTGCATCCACACAACATGACAAATAACAATGGGGGTATCACGAGACAATATATATGTATTGGAGATATCATTTCAAAATGACTGAAATTTGGAATATGCTATTGGTTTGAATTGGAGTCTTATCATATACCCAAATTTAACAAGCTACTAGCTACACATTGGTTATATAGAAAATGTGATAACTATTTAGCCCCGTATGGTTGTATACTTGTATGCCATTCACCTTTTAAATTTTTTGAATTGAGGGCCTTAATTTGAGACCACCCATTATACAAGATTTACATCCATTAAGCAACTCCAGTAGAGTGGTTATCCTGCCCTCTTCTCTTGTTGGGGAGAGCAAAACCAGAAAAAAAGAGTTCTAGCAGCTTGTTTTGGTGTTTTCCATTTTCTCTAAATACTACAGTAGTTCTTTACCCACATAAAAAAACAATATCATATCCATTTGTTAATTCCTTCCTTTCTCACCTCTCTATAACCTCCTTCTCACCTCTCTATAACCTCCATAAAGAAATGATAAAGAATGAATACAAAAATATAATATTTAAATATGATAGAAGAATAAATAAAAGTATTTTTAAATAAAGTAGACAAACAATAGAGAATCCCTTGGAAAATATATCTGAAAAAGTAAGTAAAGAGTGATTTTTTTTCTCTACATGTAGAGAAAAAAATAAAGATATTAATGGAGTTGCTTAAGAGAAATCATGAGTCCTGTATGGATCACAGTGTATGAATAGATTAGATTAATAAAATATGAGTAATGCTAGAGATACAATTTATTTTACAACTATTTACTTACAAACTGACATGGCACTGATGTGTCAATATACCACATCAACAATTAAAATACCAAATTAACATGTCATCATTAATTTAATTTAACAAAATCATTAAAAATTAAAAAAACAAAACAAAAGAAAACCTAAGCCATCAATTAACCCAGCGCCGCCTCCCCCCAAACAAAAAACTTGGAACAAGATATGTTCTCTCTCTTTCATTCCCTTGCCTCTGCCTCCATGTCTCTCTGTGACTCTATGTGTGTGTAGACGTGAGAGAGGGCTCTAATAACGGTAAAATGGCCAACCCCATTATTCTCTACTTTTACCACTTTTTCACCTGCAGCAATTGGTGCTTGCTCCTTCTTCCTCCAGACTCTTCTACAATCCTTGAGCCACATTCGGTGTGTTTTCTTGGTCCCACATGTCCCCCACACTCCTCTTTCCTCGACTTGGTTTGGGCCTTTTCTTTCTCTTTCCATTGCAGATTAAAAAATAAATAAGCTAAAAAATATTAAGTAATAGTAGTAATATGAAAAGGTTACGAATATTATTCACATAGCCAGAAGGAGCTGGGTATGGTTTTTGTTTTAATCTTTACAGTGTTGGGGACATGGGTGGTGGGTGGGCGCTGGCGGTGAGCTTTTTATTTGCGATGTATTTTAGATTTAGGGATTATCAATTTTTAATAATTTTATTAGTGTTAAATGTTTTTTTTTTTAAGAAAATATTAGTGTTAAATGTTAATGCTGAGTTGTGTTTTAATAGCTGATGTGGTAGCTTCTACATAGGATGTCACGTTAGTTTATAAGCATCTGGTTGTAAAATAAGTTGTGTCTATAGCATTACTCATAGAATATATGCAACAAATTAATATAAAAAAAATGGAGACTAAAAATCCAGTGACTTGGTCATGGATGATTAATGATCACATATTATAAATCAAAGTTCACTTTCTTTTTTGGGATTAAGATGCACATACGTGAGCCGCCATATGCTCATGGGGATGTAATGCACACGCAAAATTTGAACCAAAAGTCAAAAGCAGCTTAGAGATAAGACATACCAGCTATTATGTTGTTTACCAAGTTTTATTCTTAAATTGAAAAAATAGAAAAGAAAAAGAATGGAACATTGTAGTGATTTGAAAAGCGTCATGTAGGGCCTTTGCAAGTACAAGAACACAAGGAGTTTAAAGTCCAAGTTATAGGCTCGTGATCAGAAGCAAACACGCGTATGGTCAGTTGTATGAAGTGTGAAGTGTGATACACCGTGCCAAAAGTTGTCAGAAGCAAACACGCGTATGGTCAGTTGTATGAAGTGTGAAGTGTGATACACCTGAATTAAGGCCAAAAGTTGTCAATTACGATATTAATGACTTTTACCTTCTTGCCGACTTACACGTAAAATATCTTGTATTACCGTCCAAAATATGGGATGACATTAATTTCCCAGCGCTAGCATTCTCTATATCCTTTGCTCTCTCTCTCTCTCTCTCTATATATATAGATATGGAGTTGGTTTTGATATTAGGTACACAGAGCGCAGATTGGATTTTAAGTTTGCTTAATTGCTTCTTCTTCTTCTTCTTCTTAATCTGCTTCCTCTTTCTGTCTCTCTCTTAGTTGTGCTTTAATTTTTTGTTTTGGTTAAGATGATCTGGCTTGTTGGATCTTCGGTATTAGCAATCGGGGTTGCATGGCTTGTGCATTTGATTTACAAGTGGTATAATCCCAAGTGCAATGGAGTTCTCCCACCTGGTTCAATGGGTCTACCTTTCATTGGTGAGTCACTTCAGTTATTGGAAGTTGGTTACTCCTTCGACGTTATCCCATTTTTGAGAAAAAGAATTCGAAGGTACTTTCATTTTATTTGTTAAGAATAAGTGACTAACAATTATATATATATGATAATTTTTTTATTGGCTAAATTATAGTTTTGCACCTTAAACTTCACATGTGTTTCTTTTTAATCTATTTAACTTTTTATTTTATCAATTTTATTAACTCAAATTTTGGTATGTTTTTGCACCATTTAGATATGGACCAATATTTCGGACGAGTGTGGCAGGACGGCCAGTGGTAGTGTCGGCTGACCCAAGCTTCAACCATTACATCTTTCAACAAGATGGAAAATTGTTTGATACTTGGTATTTGGACGTCTTTGACAAGCTCTTTGACAAAGTTGGGGCTGCTTATAATGTGGCTCACATTCACAAGTACATCAGAATTACGACTATAAGTCACTTTGGTCTCAATGCCCTCAAGGACATGCTACTACCTCAAATCGTAGAGACGGTACACGAAGTCCTACACAAATGGTCGTGCCAGTCATCAATTGATGTAAAATATGCATCTGCGTCCGTAAGAATATAACAATTACAATTCTTAAGTCTTGCTTTAATATTACTTGAAAAAACAAATAAAAAAAAAAATTTATTTGAAAAAGAGAGACCTCAAATTTGGCTAGGTTGTCATATTAATATGAATTAATCATGTTATCGGTAAAAATAAATCTTGCATGCCAGACAAGAACAGAACAATTTATAAATTTTATCTCAAAGGACAAATATTTCTGTTTTTATCAACTTTTTGTACTAATGAATCTTGTATATGCATATTTTAGAGCCAAGTTCATTGATTTTTGCAGTTATTTAACTTACACCACGGCTAGTAATGAAAACATATCTACATAAAAAAAAAAAAAGCTCTAACTTTATTACTTCAAAATAAAACCGACTGCATGCATTGAAAATACCCCTATATTGTACCTACAATTACCATGCATGCCAAAGCCTTGAATTACCCTTTAGGATCAATCATCACTAGCTAGTTCATACTTGCTTTGTATTTTATTTTATTTTTGCCTCTATTATAATGATTATGTAACACTTTTGGTTTTGGACAAGATAGATGGCACTTGATTTTGGTGCAAAGCAGCTGATTAGTTATGATCCCCAGCGATCCCCGGTGAACCTAACTGATCTATACGCCTCATTGCTACGGGGTCTAATGTCTTTTCCCTTAAAAATTCCGGGTACCCCTTTCCACAAATGCATGAAGGTATAACCACTACATTTTTTTCCTAATGCTAGTCTTATTATGATTGGATGTTTAATTTTTTAAGTTTAAATATTGTTTTCATCTTTAAAGTTTACAACTTCATTTTTAGTTTTTTAATTTAAAAAATAAAAAATAAACAAAAAACAAAACTTCAATTCTAAACTACTGACAATGTTTTATTTCGCCCCTAATTTTGTCACAAAATTATTGAAAAACTATCTTTAAGAAATTTAAGAACGAGAAATGAAATTCATGCAAATTTTAAGAACGAAAACAATATTTTATCTGATATGTTTTGAAAGCAAATGAGATAGAAAGGTTGGAGGATAAGTCTATCCTATAGCTAGGAAGGAAAAAGAGAAAAATGAATGGATGGAGATTTTCTCTCATGTTGATGGGTTGTTATATATGAAAAAATGATGGTACATAAAGTTGATTAGGAGTTAACAAGAGAAGAAAAAAAAAAATGATTAAATTACAATAAAAAATTTCAAGTATTCTTCTTTTTCCTTCCAAATTGCCCATATCTCCTCTCTTTTTTTCCCAAAAATATTTCATCAAAAAGTTATTTTGATGGTAAATTTACACGTAATAAAATTCAATTATAGTTTGAAAGTAGTAAATTATTAATTAGTTCTCACTTATTAATAATGTTCCTGTTATAATAAATAATAGTAATAGTATTCCATTTTTAACTGTTGTCTTAATTTGTCACTTGTTGATCAGGATCGCACTAAAGCAATGAATTTCATTAGGGAAGTGTTGAAGCAGCGGCTTGCATCTCCTGAGAAGCGTCAAGGAGATTTCCTTGACCATGCCATTCAAGACATGAATGCTAATGATTTCTTAACAAAGGAGTTCATTGTTCAACTATTTTTCGGGCTTATGTTTGTCACTTATGATGCAATTTCGACAATGACAGCATTGACTTTGAAGTTACTAGATGATAGCCGTGATGTGTTGGAAGAACTAACTGTATATTTTTTTTTATAGCAAATTAATTTAGTCACATACACAAATAAACATGTTTTTTTTTCTTTTTTTCCCAATCTTGCATAACTACTTTAACTTCAATGTTAATTTATCAGGTTGAGCATGAAGAAATTCTCTCAAAAAGAGAGAAACCGGGTTCCTCAATCACATGGGATGAATATAAATCGATGGCTTTTACACAGCACGTATGTTCAATAGCCTCAACATTTTAATTCATTTAATTTTGAAAAAATCAATTTGTTATCAATTATAACTCCATTCCCTATGGGATTTATAGGTTATCAATGAAGTGCTTAGGCTGGGAAATATCACGCCTGGCTTGTTTCGAAGAACACTGACAGATATCCAAGTAAATGGTAATTTTTTAAAGAATTATTTGCATAAGAATTTCAAAATGAATAAGAAATAATTTTTTTTTTTTAAATGAAAAAATTGTAACACTAAGTAGTAGTATATGTCATTTGCAGGATATACAATTCCAGCAGGTTGGCCCATTATGATTGTCACTTCTGCCCTTCATTTAAACTCTGAAATATACAATGATCCGCTTGATTTTAATCCATCGCGTTGGAAGGTGAAAATTAAATTAATTACATTAACTAATTTCAATTTGAATTAAGTTGGGTTTGACTTAGATTTTGTCACGTTTAATTTTTACAAATTTTGAGTAGAATTTTAGTTTGATATCCTTTCATATATATAGCAGATGTATTTGCGTTATTTTATCTTTTCACATCTATGTCATGATGAAATGTAGGACCGTAAATCAAATGATATGACAAAGAATTTCATGCCTTTCGGTGAGGGAATGAAGCAATGTGCAGGCGCTGAATACACTAAGGTCTTTATGGCCTCCTTTCTTCATGTCTTGGTCACAAAATATAGGTACTTTTTTCTTCTCCCACGTTTTATTAGTAACATTATCAAGACCCATCTCTCTCTGTGAGAATTAAATAGTAACTAGTTAAATTCTTGTTTCCCGTAGGTGGAATATAATCAAAGGAGGAGGCGTTTGTCGAAATCCTTTCATAGGATTTGGGAAGGGATTGCACATAAAGGTTACTGGAAAAATGATCACCATTAAGGGGATCTCAAGCTAGCTTGCATGGACTGGAAAAACGGAAACCTCTTTTATATGTTTAGAATAAACAATGGCATGTTCATTGTGGTTTGTAATATTTTGACTTGGATTAAGACTGTTAAAGGTTTGTTTACAATCTCTAGTTTGTGGACACTCCTTTTTATATATGTTTGGAGTGAACGATGGTAAATTCAGTGTGTTGTTTCTAATTCAATGTTTTTAATTATCTGGAATGCCTTTTGTTTTCTTATATTTTAATTTGGATTAGGACTGCTAAAGGTGTGTTTCATTCTTCAAAAAGGCTTACCTTATTAGTTTGTGAGCCTAATTATTTAATAAAAGAGTAATACTAGAGACACAACCAATTTTACAACTATTTCTTTACAAACTGACGTGGCATAAAAATTTAAATTGCCATATCATACTTTTATTTATTTTAGTTTTAAAAACTTAAACAGTCCATATAATATAAAAATAAAAATAAAAAATCTAAAACAATCTTAAATCTAAATCCCTAATTTGCACAATCTTTTCCTCCTCTATTCTCACCGCGGGCACCAAATTAAATATCTGCTCAAAGTAAACCCAGAAAAACCTCACCATTTGAGATCTGACCCTTTTCTTCTCAACTCTCACTGTTGGCGTCAATCTCGAAGAAAATCTTTGAGAAAGTTGACAATGAGGTTGAGCAATACAACTACAAGCTACATATTTCGTTTGGGAGCATAATGATAACATTCCAGAGGATCATTTGCCATTAACTAATGCTTTGAGATGGATATAGTTGCTTAATAGCATTCTAAGTTTCTAACCCATAAGACTTTTGAGACCATAGAACAATAGGATAAAGAACAAGAAGGTAAAGTTGTTAAAGAAAGTAGGAGCAATAATGGGGGATTGAAGGAATTTAAGGGATGAGTCAAAACCCTTGAGCAACAGAGTTTTCAAACCAATGAGGGCACGAGAGTTCTAGAATGTGCGTACTGCATTACCCACTATATACTCAGAAAGGGTTTGTATTTGGAGGCGGCGGCGACTTGGAGGGGCGGTAGCGTGGAGGGAGAGCAGTGGCTTGGAGGCTAGAGGAGGCAAACATGAGAGAGATTTTTGTGTTTTTTATTTTGTTTAATTAATTAATTTGATGTGTAAAATAATTTTTTTAAAGGCTGATGTGGCATTATGTCATATCAATGCTATGTTAGTTTATAAACGTTTTGTTGTAAAATTAGTTGTATCCCTAGCATTACTCTTAATAAAATTACTTATATTTGTAACTCAAAAAGCGAAACTTATAAATGCTTATATATAGCGAAGATTTTGTAACTCAAGTTTCTAATATGAAACTTGGCTCTTTATAAGTAAAACATGGTTAACATCTCTCTTTTTAATGTGACCATGTTTTTTATTACGAATTTTAAACATTGAATATATGGACTGAATTTTGTATGAGCCTATTTAGTTTATCCACTTTCGTGTTAGTATATACATAAAATATGTTTAAATTTCTAAGTGTTTGTATTTTTAAATTATACATAAAACTTAAGGTTATATATCGAATGACATAAATGTTAAGAACAAAGAGAACATGTAAAAAACAATTACTAGATGTAACTTGAGTGGAAGCACTCAACCACCTCATCTTACATAGTCGGTTTCTTTATGTCTTATACACAAAATAAAAGAAAATTTATTTTCATCATGTGTAAGGTTGGGTCTAGCTCCACTGCACTAGACCCCAAGCCGAATCATTCATTCATCAACAGAATAAGAACACAGTTGACATGCACTTCATTATAAAGAGAAATTATAAGGGATATTCATTAATGATGAAAGCCCCTTTTTTTTTCTCATTACTTTCCTAAGGAATCTCCATTCCCTCTTATCATAAGTTTTGCTTCTATCCAACTTGAGAGTTTGGCTCACTCTTGGAAAGTCTCGATGCTTACCCGGGTTTTCCTTGAGTTGTCTCACGAATTATTATTTTCCGTTTTCCCAATTTTGTTAAACGGCTACCTTTATAAAAATGAAAAAGAAAACACATGAGGTTTGTCTCAAACATATAATTTAATTAGGGTAAAATTTTAAACTGAGATCCCATGTATTGCATGATGCAATACTTTTGATCTTGGTTGTCCAATAAAAAATAATATTTAATGTTGGCTGTCCAATTAAAATTAATTTTTTTATCACTTTTAAATATATTTGAACCGACCACCGAAATCCAAAATTCTTTTATAACTTTTTCATCTTAACCATTAATTTCCCGCTAATTGCATGGGAGAATAAGAAACTAGAATTGTATTTAGAGTAATTAAGCCCCAAAATAAAAAAATGAATAGACCTTGCTTCGAAATTCAAAAGGAAATCTAATCAAATCGAAATTCAAAAAGAATTTTATTCCAATCCAAATTGCATACATTCAGTTGTTCCCCATCTCTATCCCCTATATTTTAGCCTGTCTTCTCCCAAAACCCTCTCTCAAATTCACAAAGCTTCTATATTTCATTCTCTCTTTCTTTCTTTTTCAATAGCCCTTTTTTGCTCAGTTCTTTCTCAACAGCCCTAAACCCTACTTTTTAGTCATGATGAACGGAGAAGACAATAACAACAATGACCAAGAAATCAACAGGAAGATAAAGCACAACAATCAAGATTTCCTATTCAGACTTCAACAACTCAACGAAGAAGACGATTTTCTTGCTCTTTCTCTTTCCAATTGTTCCAAAAAACCTAGGCTTATATCGCCAGTACGCCAACCATCACCACCACCACAGCCATCACAGCCGCCATCACCACCATTGGCTGAAAGGCTAGCAATACAAGAACTTCTTTCACAAACCCCATCAGAATTCCCCCTTCAATTCTCACCCACACACCCTCTATACATGCCTCCCTTCGTTGCATCGGCACCGCTGCAGCAGTCGTCGGCATCAGCCCCATTGGTGTACCCTCGGCAAGAGACCGCCACCACGTCTCGCCCTTTGCGCCCTCGTCGTAACCCAACACAGGTGCCACGTGCGGGAAAGAGCGCAACCGTCCCGGCTTTGTTCCCATGGGCCACAACACTTCGTGCTACTGTGCATGATATGCATTACTTGCTGTCCAAGCAAATAGTTTCTATTACTGGTGAGGTTATATGCAACCGGTGTGATCGTAAGTATGAGATAGAATTTAATCTAAAAGAAAAGTTCGAAGAAATTGGCCACTTTATATGGCAGAACAAGAGCACCATGCGTGATAGGGCTCCGGATGTTTGGACAAATCCTGTTCTTCCTACGTGCAAGTTCTGTAAACAAGAAAATAGCTTGAAGCCAGTTATTGCAGCGAAGAAGAAGGCAATCAACTGGCTGTTTTTGCTTCTGGGACAAATGCTTGGTTGTTGCACGCTTGAGCAGTTGAAGTATTTCTGCAAACACACCAAGAATCATAGGACAGGTGCCAAGGATCGAGTTCTCTATCTCACATATCTTGCACTGTGTAAACAACTTGACCCAAAGTGGCCCTTTTGATCGATAAGAATTTCAGTATGTATATAGTAGTGGCTGGACTGCAATTTCTTTTCTTTTCTTTTTTTTTTCTAGCTAGGTTATCTTTTTCTGTTTTGGATCTTGATTGATTTGCATTAGGATTTGTGGAAGAAATTTAGGTACTTATTTGCCCTTTTCAGTTTGGTTTTTTTAGTTTTTCCATATTGAGTGATGCAGTTGCCATGTCTAATATTTCAATTTGGTTCATAAATAATATCAGATTTTGTTATAATATCATGCTAATAGTGTCCTTTTGTTTCTTTGAATTTTACTGATGATATTGGAGATTGGGCTCAATGCAATTACATAAAGAATGACTATGACTATCACATTAAACCTGCTGTATAACCTATATGTGTAGAGAATCTTATATAATTTAATGGCTGCCTTTACTGCTTTTAAGGTATCTAGCCTGGTAGCTAACAGTGGGTTATAGAATGATATATATATATATATATTCCAGTAGGAGATTTAAGATGATGATTTTTCTGGTATAAATGTTTTGGGAAAAGTCTAGCTTTGCTATAATACCAATGTTGTTATTATGAATAAGTTGGACGTGTGACAACTGATTCTGACTTCATCACTAGTGTTTATTTCTCCATTTCTATCGACAGAGATAATGGAATAGCATGTGGTAAAATATTGTTGCTATCCTTTGGCCATTGTCATCAGGTGTAATAGTGTTTGTTGGCTGCATAGATATTCTTCCCAAACAATGGTTTATCAACGATATCCTTGAAAAGCTTTAGCCTTGAAACAGAATGATGCATAGCTGGCCAGAACACGTGACGTCCTCCAAGTGTGTGTTTGTTGAATTGGAACTTTCTTTGATTTGCTTTGGTGAGAGCATAATGACGTACCAAACTAAAAGAATTAAAAATAAAGTCCTAGTCTTCATTGTTCTTAGAGTTAGAGGGGAGAAATCACACAAACACATGATGGGCAAGCCCAAAGGATTCGATCCAAGTGAAGCGTAGCCCTGGTTGGCCCAGCTCAACCCAACAAGTAAGGCCTTGAACTATAATCATAGGCTGACTATCAAGCTTTTAGCCAAGCATAGGGCCATTCAAAGTCACTATTCTTCGATAGAGCAACCAAGTATAGTACCAAAAGGCTCCACTAAAAGAATTAAAAATAAATTGTTTCCTTAGGAAAATGATCCAACAAATATTTTACATTGTTCTTAGAGTTAGAGGGGCAAACCAGAAATTATCACAAACACATGATAATGGGCAATCGTGCTCGTTCTCCTCACCTCCCAACCATCCCGCGTCTCGAGCTCCTCACGCCTCTATCGTCGTGCTTCGTCGGCCATTCGAGCTTTTGCTCGTGCTTCAAGCGTTTTCTGTGCAAGAGATCTCGAGGGGGGGTGTTGTTTGCTGAGTGAGAGAACGAGAGCAGAGAAAGAGAGCAGAGAGCAAAGGCCAGAGTGGCTCGGGGTGGCTGGGGGTGGCTGAGGTTGGCTCGGCAAGAGTTGGGCGAGAGAGAAAGTGAGTAAAGACAAAGAAAGAGAGCACGGAAAATTTTTCCGTAAACCGTTTTCTTAAATTTTTATGAAGGATTTTCCGGTCAATTCAACCGTAAAATCATTTTTGTTGACCCCTTTATTTTATAGTGAAACAAATTCTTCGACTAGAGCGACCGTAAATAATGAAAACGTTTTACGGAATATGAACTACACCGTGAAATCGAAACAAACGGACCCTCAATCTAAGACAATTTACATCAAACCAAATTTAGGGGAAGCCCACACAAAGATCAATAACCAACATTGTCTACATAAAAGGGAACATCTACAGAAGGTCATCCTCTTTCACATCATGCAATAATTATGGCCCACAAACCACAATTTTTAGTTAATACAATACAACAAGGCATGCCCACTCCAACTATGGCGAAGGTGCCCCAAGAAAAGTCACCTCATAAATCATGAGGGGATGGTGTGATGTTAGGTTTCCTCCCTGATTGCATGAGGAAGATCCCACCAACCACAACTAAAAGAACACCATATAAACCCAGTGCACTAGAGAGAAATGTATACACTTTATTATCTCAATATGCAATCACTTTCTTTAATCTTACTTCAAATATAATCACTAGAATGGCTGGTCTAACTTATGAGCCATTTAAGCAATGGCTTGAGGCCCATAAATTGGAAAGGCCCCCAAATTTTATGATCTATATGTAATATATATTAAAAAAAAAAAACCTAATTTTTTTTTCTTCTCTTTTTCTTTCCCGAACAACTCTTTTTTTCTCTCTCCCCGTTTCTTTCTCACTCCACGCCTATTACTCCCTCAACGTACAATGAGTCTGCTTCTTTTTCAATTCTTTTCTTTTTTCTGTTCACAATCTTCTTTTCAGCTTTTTTGTAAAAGCTCTGTGAGCTGTTCTAAATGAAAATATTTAATTGTTAATTGTGGCCAACATCAAGCCACGTGTAATTTCATTTTTTTTATTTTTTATTTTTTATATCATGAACCAATAGTTAGATTAAGTCCTTTGCATTTATTTGTCTGATGAGTGAAGCATGAAAGCCATGTGAGTT
This sequence comes from Fagus sylvatica, assembly GCA_907173295.1. Classification (NCBI taxonomy): domain Eukaryota; kingdom Viridiplantae; phylum Streptophyta; class Magnoliopsida; order Fagales; family Fagaceae; genus Fagus; species Fagus sylvatica. Next base: position 19,951,827 of record OU015761.1, read on the forward strand.
ATTGTGATGACTTTGAAGAAAATCAAATATTCTATTTGATGGGTATAGGACCTTTTTTTTTTTTAATTGTGATTAATAATTTTGAATAAAATTCCAATAAAAAAATTCATAAATATTAATTTAATTTAGCATTGAATGAAAAAAAAAAAAAAAAAAAAAAAAAAAAAAAAAAAAAAAAAAAAAAAAAAGCTCCAATTTAATATTTGACTTGAGGTCACCAAAAAGTTTGGACCGGCTCTAATCACTAGTGATAGGAAGGCTCGACCACTTGAAATCTCCTTTTGCTAAAAAAAATCCAAGAGTTTATGCCTTGAGTGGCGTATGCCGCTTCCATGTAGGCGTATGCTTGCATGGGGCCAATGCACGTCACCTCGATAGAAACCATAATTTTCCCAAAATTATTTCCCCATTTATATTGATTCATCTTGACCAAGGCCGGAATCTGATTCTACCAACCTCTAGGGTCCTCTAGCTCTATAGAAAGAGCCTTAGACCCTTGGAAAAACAAAAGAAGAAAAAAAAAAAATCTTTTGGGGAGAGGAGAAATATCTATGCAAGAAAAGAAGAAGTCTTTATATTTTATTTTGGGTCCTGTTAACAAGTGCTCTTAGGGCAATATTTAAGGAAGCATTTAATGCTTCCACTTTATGGGAAGTAATAAAAATTTAATATTAAAATAATACAAAAACAACTTTTAATGGTATTTTAGTCTTTCTATTTATTATTATAATATTAAAAGTTCGTTATTTCCGATAAAGTACAGGCATTTAATGCTCCTTTAAGGGCACTTGTTAACAAAATTTTATTTTTTTACACTGATAATGTCTCTTTGCAAAATTAGTTTTCAAAAAGAGTTCTTAAACAAAACTCTCCCTAGAAGCGATTCTCTCTTTTATTTTCAATCAATTTTCCAAAACTACTAATTGTCTTCAAGTGCTTCAAAGTTTCGAACTCATGTCACATTCAATATAAGAAATTTGAGCTATGATGGTGAATAAATGAGAGGCCTGTCAAAACAAATACAAAGAGATCATCAATACTGCAAAGAGGTAACGTCTCCAATGCTATAGACGTTTTCCCTTCAAGGTCCTCTTTTTGAGTAATTTATACTTCTCTTTTCTTTTGTATTCGTTTTATTATGTTTGTTTGTTCATTTTCTTGTTGATTATATTCTCTATAATTTGGTGTTATTTTCACACATTCAAAGCACCCACAAAAGTTCTAAAATTAAAATTGAATGCATTGGAATTAAAAGATAAAGTTCTGAAGGAGTGTATGTCTGCTTCAATATGATTCTCTTTTTATTGAGTATGCATATATATATATTTATATAAATATATATATATATATATATATATATATATATATGCAATATATATATTTATAAAATAATTTTTTTTTTTTTAGGTTATAACCATGTTTTTTGCTTAGTTACTTATTAAGTCTTTTCACTAGCCACCTAGAGAAAATATTTTATTACCATTACTATCAGATTTGAAAAGTTTTTATTTTTCCTTTGTATTATTTTAGGATAGCTAATAGCCAAATAAATAGTACTGCCCAAAATTTGCAAAGACGTTTGAGGGTTTCAGGCTACAAAGCACTGACACTGGTACAACACCAGATACGATATGACATTGGACACAGCGATATGAAATTTCTTGAAAAATTAGGACACGACACTGTGGGGATACACCCATTAATTAATTGTTTAATATATATCTTTAGGTATATTTTATTTATTTATAGGCTTATTTTATGTTTATTTTAAGTTGTCAACATAAATAACAACTATCAAAATCTTTAAAAACATATTTATAATCAAAAGAAACTTTTTTAAATAAGTAAATATTTTTTTCCCTTCCAATACAATGAGGACATGCATGCAAGAGTGTCTCCAGTGTGTCGGACACCGACACGTGTTAAACACGGGTACGCCAAAGGTTTTGAAGTGTCTATGCTTCATAGGTTTCAGGTGGTTGAGGTTCTTTCGGTTTATGAATGTGGCTTGGTGTGAAAACGGTTTTGGAATGAAAGATGTGAGGATTAAGGTTAGGGTTTGGAGACCAAAGTGTGATTTTGACTTGGAGGTCAGGGTAGAAAAGACTTGTGGGAAATCTAGACCCCTAAACGTTTATGTTGTTTCAGTAAGACCCATTCCTTTTTGTTTTTATTTTTGTTTTTTGCTTTTTCTTTTAAATGATTTTGTGCCCAAAAAAATCTGTTAAGTCTATTATAAAATGGACAAAAGGAATTTATTTGTTACAATACCAAAATTTATGTACCAAATTGACAACAACATAAAATTCAAGGGGTTAAATACGTTTTACCCTTTAAAGAATTCAATATGTTTGATAGAGAGAGAAAATAATAACGCATGGCAATCAGTTTTATAATTTGAAAAGTTTCTACACTGACCACTAATGTTGGTGGTCATGAAGTAGTAACTTGAGATATATGTTATATGAAGAGAAACCGTCATACATTAACTAATAAGATAGACTACCAAGAGGTTTGTAGCTTAATGACATTACCTGCTCTTCCTTAATGAGGGGAATCAGAATTTAAATTATATGATCTTCATTGTTATAACTATCAAATTATCAAAAAAAAAAAAAAAAAAAAGAAGAGGACGTGACAAATGAAAAGTTTTTTATTTAGTAAAAAGAAAACTTATGCATATTTAAAGATATTATCATATGGACAAAAAAGCAATAGTAGTAATTATGCTCTTTTTGGCATTTAACACAATATGATTATGCCCTTTTTGGCATTTAACCACACAAATCAACAAAATCTGTAATAGTTACAACCAATAACATATATATGAATTTAAAATTTTCTTGCACATCTTGAGTTTAAAAGAGGACAGAATACGATATTAATTAGTGGCACCCTAGGATTAAATGGAATAACCCTCCAACAAGGCATATTATCAATTCTCCGATTCCATCATCATATGCTCTAAATCTTTGTCTCTGTCTTTCAGCAATTTCATTATAATGAGATATGTATGCCCCTAATATCTTGTGCAGTACGTTATAGACCTTCCTCATGTTGGGGCGTTTTCCTGGGTCTTCCTCCGTGCACATGCTTGACAATTCCACCAATTCCATGACAGATTCTTCACAATATATACCTTCATTCCACGGATTTATAATCCAATCTATATTGTTTACATCTCGAGAAAGAGAAATCCTAACCCAATCCTCGAGTTTTCTCTCATTCTTGGAGCGTTTATCATTGAATGCCGGCTGTCCCGTGATTAATTCCAGGAGAACAACACCAAAACTCCTTACGTTGTCCTTCGTGGATGTAAGGTTGTCAAATGTTGGAGTTTTATAACTCATGAAATACTGATCAAATTGTCCAGCAGATAGACCGTATTGCATCTCTGTCTCAAAAAACTGGTTCACATAAAAAAAAAATTAAAAAAATTATCAAATTAAAATTACAGTTAAAGGTATTTATAGACGAGTGTTGATTGATTCACACCATCATTTTACACTACTATTTCACATCATTAAAAATACATAAACAATATTATCCATAATTTGTGAGTAAATTTAAATTTATGGACAATATTGGGTGAAAATGGTTTACCTCGAATCCGGTTTCAATAAAATAAACCATCCAAATGTATTTTTAGTCATATGACATTTTTAATGAGTCATATGATTTTTTTTAAATAATCCATGTGGATAATTTATTTAATTGACATGGAAGTTAGTTGAAGTGAATTCTTCCAAACCAGATTGGAGGTAAATTCTGTTCATATTAGGTAGTATAAGATATAGGTTATGTGAACATATATTGGACTTACCGGAGCAGAACAAGGTCTCTCCCTCACAATAGCATGATCAAATAGTTTTCCTTCTAGTTTATTATCAATGACAATGGAGGAAGATTTGAAACACCTTAATACCATCTGTTTCCACCCAAAAAAAAAAAAAAATTACATATCATGGCTAATAAGAAATACCACAATCGAATAGGAAAAAAAAAAACACATACGTACAAACTAATAAACAACATATATATATATATATAATAAATATATATATATATATATATATATATATATATATATGTATACCTGATGTTCATGCAAGTAGGCCAAAGCTCGGGCAACATCTAGTGCAACATTGAGTCTTTTATACCAAGTGAAGTACATTGAGTACCCGGAAAAAAGGTGACTTGTGCTGTCATAGCATTCAAATTCTCCTACCACAAATCGAACACCGTTTGAAAGGCAATATCCTATCAAGTCTACAAGGTTTTGGTGCTTAATGCTTGCTACATTATTGGTTAACTCTTTCACCCATGCATGATCACTCTGAAAAATGAAAAATGGGATCAATTCAGATCATGGATGTATATATATGAAAGAAAAATAGATGAAAAATTATTTATTTTAAAGAGGAAGAAGAAGAAGACGAAAAACCTTTTCTTTAAGTCCATGTCCTTGAAATTCTTGGATAAGGACATATGTTTCTTTTTCACATATATTGATGGTCCCTTTATAGATTCCTCCAAACTCACCCTCTCCAATCTTGTGAGAGGGATTGAAATGTTTGGTCGCCTTCTCTAATTCTGAGATTTTGAATTTTATGAGATGACCTTGGCCAGGTGATTGAATTGCATATGTCCCGTAATTAGGAAAATAAGACATGGCAGCTTGAAAATTAACAAAATACTCACAAGAAAGAGAGAAATGAAAAATGGAGAGAAAAATATTTCTCTGAATTAATTAAACTAATGATTAAAAGTTACTCTCTCTGTATTTTTTTATACTAATTAATGACACAAGCTACTCATAACTAATGCAAGAACAACTCTTATAACAAACTAACAGGACTACGGTTTTACAATGAAATTAAGGGTCTGGCTTCTCTCTCATTTAAATTCCACCCATTACCTCCCATTTTTAACAGCCTTTAGGTAACTTAGTATGTTGTAACACAGAAAATTAAGGTACGTGTGTCCTCTAGTCATGGTAATAAATCTAGTGACATAATTTTTTTATAATTTTTTATGTGAATTCATTATGATTGGTGTATAATAAAAACAATATTAGTGTTTGGTCAATATGAAAGTAATGTTTCATTTGCAACTTTGTCATCTTAGCGCCAAAACTTTGTCACACAAAACATTCCTTTTACATGTAACATCCGTCTCACATGAAGTTCACCTCCATGTGAGAGGGATGTTGCATTTAATCATTACATAAAATACTTTTTCCATTTATTGAGCATCTATTGTGCACTGAAAGTGCAACTTGGTCTCCACCCAAAGTTCATTTAAATAAATTGAAACCACAATTGTCAAATACAAGCCACCAAGTAACATGGGCTATAATCTCTTCTGATGCACCAAGGCTTCACATAGCCAACAACCCAACAGGTTGCAATGCTATGTGAGATTACCCAAACACCAGCTTTTTTAGAATTTTTTTTTTAAATAAACTCTGCAATATTTTTTTTCTTCCAAAAAAAATACTCAAATTGATTGACTAAGATATACTTTGTTTAAAATGTTATTGGCATTTCTTTTTGTAATAATATTTGTAAAAAATTTGTCATCACCATATCCATAAGTGCCCAAAATGTAGGAAAATACTTAAAACAACATGGTAAAAAGAATCATAACCATCCTAATCCATAAAATGAGTAGCATTGCTATTCTATGAATTCAATAATATTTCATCACTCATCATAACAGAAAGTATCTCAAACATAGTTTGGACTGTGCTTTAGTAGATCAACATTCTTTCACCAATTTGAGTAGCTCTAAGTGGCATGATGAATTTTAAGTCTTTCCATGAGACATACACTTCGCATTGCGCACATCGTTTATCATGCTCACTTACTCTCTTTTGGCGGTGTATTTGCCAACTTCCATGAGCAGTTAACAAAAGCGTCAATTGTTCTATACCCTGCAAGTCTGCAACCCCGTTGACCGGTATTACATCAGCAATCTCCTTCAAATCTTCTTTGGAGAGCTTTACTCTCAAGGAAGCGATATTACTATCAAGATTTTTAATCTTACTTGTCCCTACAAAACCATGAGAGAGTTTAAATAGTGTAAACTTTGTAGAAGGGCATTGGCAATAATCATTAAATTCGAGAATTCAGGAATTATATTAGAATAATCAAGATATTATATGGGCATATTTAGCAAAAGCCATAATTATAATACTAGTTTCTATTATAAACACCATGAGTATATGACATTTGATGAAGCTAAATGGAAATAAAGAGTTCATGTAGCCAATCCAATCACATGAGATTTTGGCTTAGTTGAGTTTAATTGTGTTGTATTATAAGCACGTGCTTGGGGACCAGATTGTTTGAGCTACATAAGAAGTATGACTAGCTTTGAATTTGATTACTCTTTAAAATGTGCCACATAATTTTGTGTTCTGCATAGCCATGATGCCATGAAAATCTGAACAATGCCATGATCATGACATACTAGTTCTGAATTGGCAAGTGGGTTATTGGCTTTTCGTTGCCTCCAAACATCATAAGAAGGTACAATAGTATTATTAATTAATTTTGATGATGACAGAGGAATAATTCTGACTTTATAGTGATGGTCAAGTTATTCTTGTCACCATTAAAGTTCAAATGATGCTGATAAAGAAAAATGAAAAATGAAACATGAAATTGAAGGTGAATGAGGATTAAAAGAGTCACTTACCAGGGATAGGTACCACATCATCTCCTTGATAAAGAATCCATGCAAGCGCAAGTTGTGCAGGGGTGCATCCGTGCTTCTCAGCCAATTTTCCTACTTGAAAATATAGGGTCTTGTTTTGCTCAATGTTCTCTGCTTGAAATCTAGGATGTACATTCTGATAAAAGGAAAGGTTACGCATCAGTTCCAAGCTTAATTAATCTCACAAGCAAGAAGAGAAAAATAAATAAATAATGTGCAAAAAGCCCAACAAAATCTGTTTATATATACATGTACAAATAAGGCAAGACCAAGATCAGCTAAATACCAGAAAACTACTTGCATGTACACTTTCTATAACTGCTTTTCCACCAAAAAAATCCATGACCAAGTGGGCTGTATGGTACTACCTCCAATTCCAAGCTCCCTACATTTTGGCATACCGAAAGGACACGTTTCACGTCAAAAATGGAGTTCAAACAAATTGTGGCAGTACAGTATAAGATAAATGCAAATACCCCCAAGTGGTAGTTCACATGGCTTGGAACTATGCTTTGCAAAATATGCTTAATGAAGCGGAGTTCATTGTTTCAAATCTCCCTTACCCTCGCAACAAAAGGGGGAAGGGGCGGGGGGGAAAATAATGCAGTTAGCAAAATTTTAATAGAAGTGCAAGGAAAAAATTTCTGGTGCAGCATTGACTTCTCTCACTATCTGTTATATGTTTTACAAAATAATTATTCTAACTCTCAAGCAGTCAAATAGTTGACTGTTATATGAATATAATGGAAGCAGGTAAATTGAATATGAAGTTACCTGCAAAGGGGGATTATTTCTTTCTCAATTTCACGAGTCCAGAGGGACCACTCCATTTGTATAGCAGTGATGGGATGAACTGCATGTGCCCTCCTTATTGTGTCTGCATTAGCTTCAGACAATCCGATATACTTTCTTTTTCCTTCTTCCACAAACTTCTTAAGTTCCCCAATCTACGATTCAAAAACACAAGAGTTAATTGATGAATTGCATAGTTTATGCCTTTAAGAAACTTAAAGAATCTAATAGCACTGTTTATGAGTTTGAGTTAGACAAATCTATTGCTAAAAATTGATGGCACTTGCATAATGCATTTTAAAAAGGTGGAGAGAGAAGTTTTGCAACACTTACAGTATCCACTCTAGGTACTGTTGTGTCAATCCGGTGCTGATAGTAGAGATCAACGTATTCCAAACTAAGGCGCTTCAGACTACCCTCACAACAGGATCGGACATATTCAGGGGTACCATTTACTTCGACCTTATCAAGATCAAATTTGGCGATACCAAATTTTGTAGCTAACTGAATATTTTCTCAAGGCAAGTGCTTCAATGCCTGAAAATACTTATATTGTAAATATACTCTCTAATTATACCCCAACTAAAAAAGTCACCAATACTTGAAGCAAACCAATGTTATAGTATAGAGATGCACTTGTACACTTTCTTTTTCCATTTCTGGAAAAGGAAAGCTTTTAGGAAATAGCAAAATTATGTATAATTAGTAATCTTAAACACAACAATTTATTTCCTAGCAAATCAAAAGAAGCTTCCTTAAAACCCCAAACATTGCATGTACAGTGACAAATGTTTATGGTCTCAAAGGGTAAGAAAGTTGCCCCCTTCCAATAGTTTGGAGAATGTTTTTTTTCTGGAAATGAGCCGGCTTTCTGGTTTTGTTTATCTAATCAAAATTAATCACACAATCATAAGATTACTGGTTACCTGCTTTTCCAAGGTTATGTAATCTCTCTAACCACACAGAAAAATTATTACTATTTCATTCTTTGTTAAAAGGAGTATCTTTATTAAAGGGCAGGAGCTTCTGGACAGTAAAGATACCTCAAGACTGTTCTTGGGGGTGGAGAAAGCTCTTGAAGCTAAGGGCTGATGCTAGGAGCCTTCTATCCTTTGAGGTTGGAGATGGGAAAAATATTTTCCTTTGGCATGATTGCTGGCACCCCAATGGAACTCTTTACCAGAAGTATGGGCATAGAATAGTGTAGTGCAGCCAGCTCACTCAATGCCAAAGTGAGTAGTATTCTTCAAAACAAGGAGTGGTGTGGAGGCCAGCTAGATCTGAGGATTTAGGGATATACAAGTAAACTTAGCCTGGTTCAGATTAAGGATTCTGATAAGGCTATTTGGCTGCTAATAGCCAGGTAAATTTATTGTGCTGTACATGGCAGCACCTCAGGGGGAAGCAAGCAGAGTCCAATGGTGGAAGTTAATTGGTTTAATAAAGCCATCCCTAGACATGGTTTTATTGGTTGGTTGACTATGAAATGACTTGCCAAAGGATAGGCTGATTCAATGGGGTATTTGTTGGATCCTGTGTGCCTATTTTGCAGACATATGTTGGAGGATAGAGACCATTTGTTTTTCAAATGTCCCTACTAAACGAATTGGGATCAATATGGCCTTGTGCCAGTCTCTGATCTATTGATGATTGGAAATGCTGGTTGCTTGGGGGACACAACATCTCCAAGGGAAGAGTTTTCGTTCTTCTCTCTTAAAGTGGCTTGGTGGGCTGCGGTATACCACATATGGCTTCAAAGGAATGTTAGAGTTCACGGTGGGAAGATTAAAACTGAGGAGCAGATAGTGCAGGATATTTGTAAGATGTCAAAGCTAGATGACTCCTTTAATCAATAATTCTATTTAAATAGAATGCTCTGCAATAACTGGAAATTCCATCTCTGCCCCATGTAGAGTTGTGTATTGGTTGTAGTGTGTAGATTGGTCTCCCAGATGTTGGGTGTGTCAAGGAACTTGTTTATGCCCTTTATGGGCTCTTCTGTTTAGGCTATGGCCTGTGTTTTGTGCTTTAATAAAAATCTGAATTACCAAAAAAAAAAAAAGGAGTATCTTTGTCTGTTAAATACAAACAAATTTCGAAACGGCATTTTGTTCAGCAAACCATTCAAAAGGTTGCAATGACAGAAAGAATCACTTCCAACCCAGGAATTTATATACATAGATTCAAGGGCTTCCCATATCAAATAGTCCATAACCTTGTCAAACTGAAATATTTACTTATTTAAGCAATTTAGACCCTGAGATTGATGTTGTGTACACTATAAACAAATTAGAAAACGTATGCAGAGGTTTTCAAGCTAGTCTAAATGAATATGAACTAGCCAGAAATATCATTTTCAAGTGTATTTACCTTTCCCAACAAAATTTCATTCAAATGTGGCCCATAAATCTGATGGATCAAAGAATGTGATTCCTTTACTGAATGCGTGCTTGATGATCGATACGCCAACCTCTTCATGGACTGGATCATTGTAACCTCCTCAAAGCCCCATACAACCAAAGCCCAACTTTGAAACCTGTTGGACAAAATAGTATTACAACTTAAAAGACAAAAAGGGACCATAGGCAATGGTCTAGGCCTCTGATCATTTTCTCAAGAAGGAGTCCATATGAATTTGATGACAATATTCTATCTGAAGTAAAAGTGTTTAAATGTTTAACCCAAGTGTAGAATGAATCATTAAATACTATCATAGGTCAGAACATACCTTGACAAGGAGGAAAATATTTCAACCTTCATAAAATATAATATAAACATGGACATGACACGAGACATGTTGATGACATGATATGATTCAAATAAGTATGCATTGTTCTATTCTGCCATCTCTCAATTCTTTTTTTCTTCTGTTTTTCCTTTCAAGATTTTCAATTTCTCAGTAAGTTGAGAACTTGAGTTTGAGGGGAGTGGTTAAGTCCAAAACGGAAAACAATTATGGGGACTAAACTGTCATAGAACTCCAATATCATTTGGCAAGGCATTCAAAGTTCAATGTGATATCCAGAATTGTGTGGATTTGATTGGAATGGATTGTGTGACTGTGTTTTGTGCAGGTGTGTGCTGAGTCCCACATGGACTGTTTACTGGGAGCTTATGATCAACTTGAACATTACCCCTTCAATTTGATATACCTAGATAAGAACTTGGATCTTCTAGCTATGACAAATGACATACATTTAAGGTTCTTTGAGGCTATAAAATATCAAAATTCTATGTTTCAATAACTCATGCTTATCCAAGCACAACCTTTTAAAATCATTAATTGTCTCATTTTGCAGCCTTATATTTGGAATTTCAATCAATCTAAGCATAAGAAAAATCTATAGCTGTAGAACTTTAACATTAAAAAGGGAAAAAAAATAAAATAAAATAATCAAAGAAGGAAAGGAATTATAGGAATTTAAGTGGGTTATACCTCAAGTCCCTTAGTTCCAAGTTTCACCCTAGGAATCTGAACTTTCTGCTCCTCAGCCATTCTTATTCTTACTTAAAAATCTCAAATGGGAGGTAATGGGTGGAATTTAAATGGGAGGGGACCAGACCCGAAAATTAATTAATAGTGGTGTAAAGGTGGTGAGAGAGAGAGAGGTCATATAAATTGACAATTATAACTAATATTTATTAATTTTTAAAAAATAGATATAAATTTACATCATAAAGGCATAATTCATAATTTATTTATTTTTTTTAAATAAGTGGAATCACTCACTCCACTCTCGCTCTAAATTCCCCCAATTTGGAGGAATTAAAAATGAGAGTTTGGAGTATCTTTCCATCTTAATCTACTCAAATCCTTCACACTCCCACTTAAAATAACTGACAAACAAGATTCATTAAGTGTTACTGTAGACGATATCCCATAATCTACTCATCCCCTTCTCTCTCTACTCCTCTCTCCTTCCCCTCCATCCAAACATAGCATAAGTGTTACTGTAGACGATATCATTTAAGTTGTCTTCTTCCTTTTAACAAAGATAAAGAGGTAAGACTTACTGAGAAATTCTCGAAAAGAGACCAAACAAACCAGCTTGCTAGTTTGTATGCACATACAGACTTACCAAATCGGTTTATGGACTTAATACTAAGTTATCCTTTTTGGAAAGAGACCGAACACCAGGAGGTGTGAACCCTGGATGTCCCATATTTATTTTATAATTTATGAATTGAACTTGGCACATGGTACAATATATAGCATGACTTACGATCTTATCACAAAGCTCATTTTACTTCCATTTTGTCTATATCAACATGGGCATTTGGTGGTCCACATGTGCATCTTATTCCTAATAATTTACATCCAAAATATATTTTGATCCTCTATTTGGAGGTGTCGTACATTTTACCATTCAACTAAGGAGTCATCTTAAGTATTTTATAAAAACCAAATATGAAAATGACACATTTTTTCCCGAGAAATAAACTGAACGTACACTTGGTTTCAGTCTTTTTATTCTCCATTTTTTTATACTCATTGTTACGTTAATACCATTAATCTAATCTATTCATACACTTTTATGCACGAAACACTATTGTGATTTCGCTAAAATCAATACAAAGGATGATCTTAAATCATACGTAATCATACCTTTTAATAATAAGTTCATGTTTGATAAGGAAAAGAAATAAAAAGAGAAGAACTATAAGATTGTAACTGAAAAACTCTTATCTATAAGCTTGAAATTGACATTTGACAAACCAAAAAATAAAAATTCATATTTTGTCAAGTGGAAAGCAAAGATTTGAAAATGATCTTAGATTTTTTATCAGTTTGGCTTGAAAAATGACCGTCCAATGTTTCCGTTTTCTAACTGATTTTTTTTTTTTTTTTATTCGGCAACTTTGCAACTTGAAAAGATGACCTAAATAGAGTTTATTTTTGACAACTTAAGTTTCAATGTTTCAATTTACTTTTGACAGATTTCCCTAGAGGTCAACTCTCTTACAAAATTCGTTTGAACTATTTAGAATAGTCCAAACATCAAGACATTTTATAGGGACATACTCATATAAGTTGTAGCATATATCTTAATATATATTCAGATCTCAATTACTTTTAGGATAATTTATAAAAATTCACACAAGTTAGTAAACTGAAATCTGAGTTGGGCTTAAGGTGGCATATAGGGGATGGTTGTTCTGTTAGGATAAAGAAGGATCCTTGGTTGCCTTTATCAGGGTCTTTTATACCTCACTCTGTTCTGCAGGAGGTGAATCCTAATGATAGGGTGTCGTTGCTAATCGATGAGACCTCGCGGTCGTGGAAGGTAGATAGGGTGAAGTCTTTGTTTTCAGGTTGGGAAGCCAATGTTATTTGCGCAATCCCCTTGCCGCCTCGAGCAAAGCCGAATCGACTGTTCTGGAATGATACAAAATCAGGGCTGTTCTCGGTTCGAAGCGCTTATCATCTTCAAGTTCGAAGTAGAGCAGCAACAACAGATGGTGAAAGCTCTGTAGTGGGGCTGGATAAAAAGTTTTGGAAGTTCTTATGGTCTTTATCACTTCCTCCAAAGGTTAAATCGTTTCTGTGGCGAGCATGTGTGGGTATCCTTCCCACGTATGCTCTTCTTCAGCGGCGACATTTGAGATCTGATGGGGGTTGCCCTGGCTGTACCAAGGACGTGGAATCTGTGGGACACATTTTATGGTCATGCCCGGTGGCGAATGATGTATGGGTTGAGTCTCAATTGCCGCTGCATAAGTGGGATCGTTACATTTCTAGTTTTTTCGATCTCATGGTGGTGGTTCAGTCACGGCTTACTTTGGAGGAGGTGGAGTTCTTTTCCTGTGTTGCCTATTTTCTGTGGCGGCAGCGTAATGCTTGGGTGCATGAAAGAATGGCCTGTAATCCAATGGCGGTAGTGCAGCGTGCGGTGGTGCTGCTACGGGATTACAAAAGCAGCTGTACTGTGGGGGACCGTAGTCATGTTGTGGTGCCGAGAAGATCAGATTTGGCAGCTGCTCAAGCAAAGCGGGACCCTCCTTCAGAGGGTGTTTTCAAAGTGAATTGGGACTTCCTTGTTGATTCGGTCTCAAAGAGGATGTCAGTGGGTATTATTATCCGAGACCAGAATGAATATGTGCTAGCGGCAAAGTGTTCGAATGATCCAATTCTCTCCTCTGATGTACAACCAAAAGTTTTGGCTTGTCTCAATGCTCTATTTTCCTATTTGTAGCTTAAGAATTATAAATTTATAATGTACTATTTTCTTGACGGTTATAATACTATTGTTGTATTAGGGGTGGCAAAAAAAACCCAAACCCATTAGCCCACCCAAACCCACTTATTTAATAAATGGGTAAATGGGTGCTAGCCCAATTAGACCCAATTAAGTTGGATTTAATTGGGCTTTAATTGGGTTGCTTATTGGGCATCAACAAAAAGCCCAAACCCAAAAAAATAATAATAATAAAATAAAAAAAAGCCCAAACATAAAAAATAAATAAAAAAAAAAAAAAAAGCAAGGAAAAATAAAAAGCCCAAACAAAAAAAAAAAAAAAAAAAAAAAATAAAAAAAACCAAAACAAAAATAAAAAAAAAAAAAAGCAAGGAAAAATAAACAAAAAGCCCAAACCTGAAAAAAAAAAAAAAAAAAAAAAAAATTCTAAGAGGTTTTGGTCATTTTGGAGGTTCCTAAGGGTATTTTAGTCATTTTTCTAAGTTTAATTGTTTTTTCATCCTTTTATAGGCTTTAAGGGTATTTTGGTAAATATCAATTTTATTAAATGGGTTTAAATGGGTGGGTTGGGTTTTAGCTTAGATAATTGGGTTGGGTTGGGTTGGATTGGGTTTGGGTAATATCTATTTTATTAAATGGGTTTTAAAAGCCCAACCCATTTAATGTCCACCCAAACCCATCCAAACCCACCCATTTGACACCCCTAATTGTATACATATGCTACATCCCTATAGAGACAAAAGAAGCATTTAGAAACCAACAACTTTAGATTAATTAAAGAGAATGTATTTTATTATTCTAATCTTCTTCTTCTTTTTCAGATTGACACAATCGCCCCAGTTTTGAATTCAGCCTTTAATTCTTGAAAGAAGATTTTGGAGGTCATGGCTTTGATTTGTGGATTGGATTAAAAATATTGACTAACTGGACATAGAGGGTAATATTGTCATTTCAAGTTAATATTTCTTGACGTTAATTTCAAGTTAATATTTCAATCAAATATATTAGATTTGGGTGTATATCTCAAGAAAAGTGAGTATTCCACTATTCCTTTAAATCTAACAAAATTTGCTAACGGTAAGGGGAATTCGTACATTTCTAATAAGTCAAAAGGTAACATTATTCGATTTTATAGTGGGCTTTTGTCTCCCCAATTAAAATTCAAGACCAAACAAAAATAAAATTTCATCCCAAAGTTCTTTAAAACTAACGCCTAAAGACAAACTTTTTCTTTAAAAATAAATTCATATTAGACTTCTTCCATGATTGAACTACCAAAATAAAAATTAAAAGAGATCTTATTAAAATATACTTCTTTAAGATTAGTTCTTTTTTTTTCTTTTTTTCTTTTTTTTCATTTCATATTAGATGTCTTCCATAATTGAAGGATAAAAAAAATATCTTATTAAAATATATTTCTCTAAGATTAATTCTTTTTTTATATTAAACTTCTTCCATAAATTAACGACCAAAAAAAAATTCTAAATAAAATTAACGTCTAAACAAAAAAAAAAAATTTAATCCCAAGGTTCTTCAAAACTAACGCCTAAACACAAACTTTTTCTTTAAAAAAATTCATAATAGACTTGTTCCATAATTGAACGACCAAAGAAAAATTACAATTCTGCCATTGAGATGCATTGTTTCACTATTCATTATAAAAGATGATGTCAACTCAATTAGATAGCTATCATATAAAACAAAATGAACACTCTATAAAATATTATGAAGTAAAACACAATGCTCTCTGGTGCAGTATGAAAGCACTTTAGATATGATTTTGTAGATCACGTGTCTCAAAATTACACCTATTCTTTCTTTTCTACCCGTCATCTAACCGTCAAATTTCGCCATTTGTTCTCGTATTTCTTCAAAACTCAAGCTGTGGGATCTTGATGACCTATGTGCCCTTCTCTTTGCTTCCTCTTCTGCAGCGTCGTTTCTCCTTCTCACCTCCTCTTCTGTAGCCCTGTCTCTCTCTCTTTAGCCTCCAATTTTTTAATCTCATTAAAGGTAAATAATTTCTCATTTTTATCGATTTTACCCAATTAGCTACTCAAATTACAATTTAATCCAAAGCTTTTTAGCTTTCATAAATAATCTCCCCATCTTTTCCTCCTCCCCAAGTTGTTCAATGAATCTTTTCGTCTTCCCCAAGTTGTTCAATAAATCTTCCTTCAACATAGTATAAGCAACGCGTTACTGGCAATAACTTTGAGTGGGGCTCTTTTATTAGCACATTTACATTTAGTTTACTCCAATATCTTAAACTATCAAAATATGAATATATGAAAGAGTATATAAGAATTGGATTCTATATGGATGTTGAATTAGTTGATTAAAAATATCTCTTTCTTTTGGCATATAAATGTTAAAAGTTTTATTACAAAATGCAAATATAGTATAACATAAGTGCACCAATTTCATGATTAGATAGCATACCATTTGTGTTTCTTCAAACATGGGTTTTGGGTTTAAAGTCGTGAAAACGTGACCCTTTTTCAAAATTAGTAACACAATTACTATGCGCAACGCAATATGGAGTGCATTTTAAAATATTTTGTAAGAAATTATCTCATGATTCCTTTATAATACTTATTATATGTTATAATATTTGGAGAATCAACTTCAATTATATAACATGTTATCAAAAAGAGAGAAAATGCAAATTAATAAAATTAAAATAGTTAAGAAATTAAACCTATTGTTTGAATGTATTGACATATATTTAATTTTTTCAACTAACTTAAAAACACGTGTCTGTATTGTATTAGGTCCAATGCACTAGAACACTTGATCCAATCCTTGCCCCTCCTCCAATGTTTTGTTTTATTTTAATCTAATTATATTGGTTGGATAGAGATTTAATAGTACTATGATAATTAATGTTTATTAGTCATACACTATGCATTTGGCCCAAGTGGTGGTCTCCCTCCCCCAATTGAACCATCCTTCTAAGAGGGTATAGGTTCGATCCCCTAATACAAATTAGATTAGGAATAGATTATAAATTTCTCTTTATTTTTTAAATTGTAAAAATGTGATGTGGCACATTGAGATTGGAGGGATGCAAACAATGACTATTGCACTGCATTCTTATAAAGGTTGAAAGCTAAATCCTGAGGAGTTATTCATGTCAAGCCAATCCCTCGGACCCAAGTTTAAGGAATGAACACAACCACCAATGAAACCAACTATGACCAAGAAGAAACATGTACAAAAGTTGGAAGCGTAGATATAACAAAGGGAACAGAAGCTAAAGGGAGAAGAATTGCAAACTTCAAAATCTTGAACAGAAAGACCATTATTGGGAGATGGCTGGAACAATATTTAACTACTAAGCAATTAAATAAAAAACAAATAATTTAAATAACTAGCTAGTGTGCAATTTAACTTAATAAAACACATCATGCAAACCAAAATTTATCTCAAATTCAAAATCAATAAGAGGTGTTCTCATTCCCTCCTTATTCTAGAGTAGCACTAATTGTGTTCCTGGAGGTAATCTTGTTTCAAGGTGCTGCCTAGCACGACTTCTTGCCTCTATACAAGTATCCTCAGGAGTGTCGTAACGTAGGCGTGGATTGATAATTATCATTTCAAGTGACATGGTGTGACTCAATAGGTAGGATGCAATCTCCAAATCAACTCCACACCCAACAAAGCCAATTAATTTAACCACCTTGAGGCATTTATGTTGATATTTTGACTTTTTTACCTTCAACGTCTTTTTTACCTCCATTTTCTTTTTCGTAGGTTTCTTGAAGTCATAGAACTGCACAAGGAAAAGGTTAGCATATATATCATTGTTGTTCAAAGAGAGGAAGCTAGAGAGAGAATATAAACAATCATTAGTCATAACAAGTATAAAAAGAAATAGTGCTCCTAAGTCCTAACACACATAACAAAAAAACAAAGGTGACTTGCATTAGGCAATCCACCATCTAGTTGTCCCAAACAAAAGGAGTGAAATCCTGGTAGCACTTAAGAAAAGTTTACTACATCAAGTGCAATATAGACACAGAGATAAACAAGTCCAGCAAGAGCATCAACATCGTAATCCAATTAATATGCATGGGTTAAATAATCGAACTTAGAACCACACACTTGTTGCCTTTTAAGTTTACAAACAAGTATAGAAACATAGTTCTTAAGCAAGATTACAGATTTATTGTGCCTTCTGTATTAATTACACACTAGCCTAAATTTTTTCAATTCTCAAGTTCATTTCTACATCTACCGGAACAACATGTGGCATTTTGATAAGTGGAAACTGACAAGTGAGTCATGTCTTGATACGGACACAAGGTGTTAGCCATGGCAACTTCAGAAAATTTAGAAATAAAAATACAACAAGTGTAGAGATTATCCCCATCCTACAACCTTTTTTTTTTAGAGAAAAAGAATAGTTTGTATGGTTTCATACGACTAACATTCAAAAAGAAAAGCAAAAAAAAGCAAGTCCCTTTTACTTAAAACAAAATTTTAAAAACACAAACAAGGATCCCAATAAGCCATTGTATGCAACCCAACCCGACAGGTTCTGGGCGGGTTTTTGAGAACTTGGGGTCAGTTTGGATTCAAATTAAATGACCTACCCTACATGTTTGGGTTGGTTCATGGGTTAGAGAGGAGCAGCAGCTAATCCAATAGTTCATGAGTCAGGGCGCAGCAAAAATATGACCCAAATCCAAATTATCAATCCAGATGTTATTGCATGTATCCTATATACATGATATCACAAACCTAACAGAAAGTATATAGGCCTACCTTGTTCACAAGTCATATTTCATATCAAACTATATATGAATACCAAACTAACTAATTCAGAGAAAAACTATCAAAATGGGAAACAAAACTTTCATGCAAGATTATGGTTTTGTTGTGTCCTTGCACTAATTACACGCTAGCCTAATTATTTTTATGTTATTGGCATGTTGGAAGGAACAATTCAGTAAACGAGATGGCATTGAGGTATGGAAGGCAGCTCCTCAATGTTTGATGTGATGCATTTGTAGGAAAAGAAATGTGCCCCACTTTTGAGGGGAGAGAGATATCTATAGATAAACTGAAATCCTTATTTGTAGGGACATTATATGAGGATAACAACTGTGGTTCACTTTTCATCCACATATTTCTTACATTTTTTCAATCTTTTAACTCCTAGAAATTAATTTTTTTTAGGGGTTCTCCTATTGTATACACCTTGTGTAGGAGGGTTGCTCCCCTTTTGCGCTTTCTTTAATGAAATCAATTATTGCTTATTAAAAAAATTTCATTGTTACATTTACCGGAACAAAACATGGCATTTTGATATAAGAAAATATAGATTCACCAACTCTCATGCAATGATAAGTTGCAACTGACATGTGAGTAATTCAGGGGTTCAACCAAGTGCAAAAATTATCTTCACCCCACTTTTTTTTTTTCTTAAAAAAAGTGTAGTTCCTATGGTTTCATAGGTATAAAAATCATAAAGAAAATACCAAAGGCCCTCTTTTTCCTTTGCAAAAAAAAAAAAAACACAAGGACCTTAATCAGTAAATAACCCATTGAATGCAACCCAACCAAACAGTACGTGGTCAAGATACTGAGAACATGGGTCACTTTGGATTCAAATTAAATGAACCAACATGTTCAGGTTGGTTATTGGGTTAGAGAGGAGCATTAAATGCACAGGATAAACAAGTCCAGCAAGAGCATTAACAGGGTACTCCAACAATTATGCATGGAGAGCGATTAATGCACGGGTGAGAAAGAATTAGTTGATTCAAGTTGAGGCAATGAAAAAAAGTGGAGGAAGACCAAAGATAATCACTTAGATGCTTGTAGCTTGAAGAGGAAGTTTGGTGGCTCTCCAAGATTGGAATAATCAGACCTTCTATAATGTATAGCACACCTTGAACAGTATCAGGTCTTTGTTTTTATGACCCTTGTATGATTAGATGACTGTTCTAGATTTCTTATTTTTATCAGTACTCTCCCCTAGTTTAGATTGTAACCCTATGATGTAGACTCACAGTGTACCTGTTCTGCTTCTTCAATTTACTAATTAGTTATCAAAAGCAGTTTTCCTTTCGTATATCCAATAATAAGCCTAAGATAAAAACATGGAACTATATTCATAAATGTGTAACACAAACTTGACAATGAATGAAGCTAATCAATCCATGCTTTGTTTAATATGAGTACATTAGGTACCCAAAATGAAACATAATGTTAGAAGTTAGAACATGACATAGCTGTGTTGTTTAGTGACATTCACAACGGAAACGAAGATATTGAATAAAAACCAGACACTATGAATAAGCATAGTACACTTGAGCAACTACCAACCTCAGAATAATTGTTGGGAAAGGAAAGCTTTATGAATAAGCATAAAACAAATATGTAACATGCATAGTAAAATAAAATGAAGGTAACTTACACTTTACCATCCCAAACTAACACCCCTTTTGCAATCTCCCCAAGATATATTAGATATAATGAGAAAGCTAAGATATTTTTCTTTCTAATTTTTAGTTGACATGCCAAGCATACAAAACTGCCAACTCACTATTTGTGTTAAGGGGAATTTAGGCAAATTTCTCATTCAGGGGGTACATTGCTACAATATTTTGAAATTGGGGTTTGCATTGCACAAACCAAAATTTTACCTTGCAAAATCGGGTAATAGTTTAGGGTGTGGTAAGTGTGATTCACCCAAAAATAAACAATATCCTAAAATAATCAACTATTGCTTTGAAGTAAGAAAGTTCACCTCAATTGTAAATCTATTTAATGAAGGAGATGCACGTAGCAAGGATGTGCAAAGGAGGAGGCAGAAGACACGGTGATTCAGTACCAATTCCAATCGCTTGAGATTCCTTAACTTGGGAAATTTGGGAAACCATGTTAACTTCTGAAAAATTCAATCAAAACAAAAAGTGATAAGCTTTCTTATTTTGTTTCTATTTTGTTTTTATTTATTTTTTAAAGAAAGGAGGGGGAAAAGAAAAGTGGATTTACATACTGACCTCATGTCCTATGTCCAATACAAGTGTCTCTAGCTGAGAGATATAGCTTGGAAGCTGGAAAAGACTCTTAATAAAATAGCAGACATAAGGCCCAGCAATATTTGCCATAACGAGGTTGGGTGTGTACTTGAAAGAAATGTTTTTCTTTGGTCCAACATATTTAAATGACACCAGATTTTCTGCATAAATATCAAGACTATCCAACATGCAGTAGGATATATCTAAGTGCTTTAGCCTGAGCGATGGGCCAGAAATTTTTAAATTCCCAATCCTTGACATCGATACATATAAGAATTCAAGAAGTGGGCAAGCAGACAAAAAGTATTCGAGAACTTCTCCAGTCACCTCCACAGCGCACAAACGAAGTTCCATTAGCGAATAAAGTCTGTAATTACAAAGCAATGGAAGCGTAAGAGTACAAGGTCTATCTGGGGAAGCCCAACTACATTCGAATAACAAGTGAAGCCTTTTAACTCTTTTTTGAAAAGCAAAGTTGATCCAACTATCAATATCACTTTCAAAATGATCACCATACACACGAAAGCGAAGCCTAAATTCATCTAAATGCATACCCTTATGCAAATTCAATACTCGATTTACCCAATCAACAAATCTCCTCCTTTGAACAAGAAAAGGTGGGTATGTAGGTTCGAGATCAGAGTCATTGGGAGTGGGAGAGGGAGGTCGACAAAACAATAGACTTGCTACGGTATCATCATCAAAGTCTAAATGGCTAATGAAAGTCCATAAATACCGCCATCTACGGGCTAGGACACTAGTTCTTATTGCTTCTTCCGTAGTCAAGAGAGACAAAATCAAAACAAGTATTTCATCCGGCAATTCACCAATCCGATCCTTGGGGTAATTTTGAGTCTTGTAGTTGTCACACTAAGAAAAGAAAGACAAATTGAAGACACATGATATGTTATGTTAGCAACAACCACATAAAAAGAATTTATTGAAGTAGCAATACAAATGCATATATAATAGAAACAAAGTCTAAAAGTCTCAAGTCTGACCTTGAGTAGAGCAAATTCTGAATCAGGCTGCACTATTTTTGTCTTCTTACTTACCATGGACATGGTGTTGGATTTTTTCTCTCAAATTATTTATTATTACACTCTGAGCCAAAAAAAAAAAACCCAAATTTGAGCTCAGATTCAATTATTTTTTAAATATCCAACAATATAAATTCAATGAGAGATCCAGGATTTAAATCCCTCCTCCCCCAACAATCAAATTATTCCATAACAAAAGCTAAAGCTATGATATCTCAAATTATTGCTTGTGAGTGAGTGAGTGAGAAACAGAAAAGTACCCGATGGGCTTCGCTTTTGCTGTGGAAGGAGAAGGAGAGAGGCTTCGTTTTCGAATCCGAGGGACGCAGTCCCAGCTTTTGTATTCGGCTTTGGAAAATCTGAGGCTTCCACGTTAGAGTTAGAGTTAAATTGGAGAAAACAACAAAGAAGAGTTGACGGAGAGTTATACAGTTTGTGGATGTTCTTTTAGTGATTTGGTGAGTCAACGCTGAGTTGGCTTTTAGAGAGAAAAATAAACAAATTGGTAACTGTGAGTAAGTAGTAGGGAGATTTCAAATTGTACACTCTTTTTTATTATTATTTTTTTTTTTTTTAGATAAGGTGTCCATGGATTGAAGAGTGCATCAATTTTCTTGGACAATTTTTGTTTTTGTTTTAAAAATGATAAAATTATATATATCCCTTACATCTAAGGTTTAAATAGTATTCAATAAAAAAACATTTAAATAGTATTAGATAGGTTTTAGCAAATAAAAAAAAATAGTATAGATAGATAATATATAAGGATGGAGAACAACTAAATAAAATAAAAATACAATTGAAATTAAAAAAAAAAAAAATCTCAAACGTTGGTGGCAATTTTACATAAAATAAAAAATAAATAAAAGCCTTAAACATGGGTGGGAAGTAGGAACCTGAAATAAGATGGAGAGAGATGTAAATTAACTGCTTCAAACTGATGAGTTTGAATTTGAGTATAATTGGAGTTTTAATTCTTGAGTTTATCTCCTAAGAGTTGTTGTGGAAGTTTTATTTTTTTTTTAAAATAAACGGTGATTACTTTTAAGTTTATCCAAAAAAAAATTGTATTGTTTTTAAATTTGATTTAAGTATTTAAAAATTGGTGAATAACTCAAATATGAGAAAGTAACATAAAAAAAAAACTCAAACATGAGTGGGAAGTGGGAATGTGTGGATTGTGGGATTAGATATGTTGTAATGCTATATGTCGTAACAATCAACTTTATTTACACCTTAAAACAGGCCCCATGTAAAAAATTACACTAAGCTATTATTGGACTACAATTTCACTTTATTTTCACAACAATTGAAGTGACATGTTGTGATTGACATATAATAAAAGTGGGATCAAAGGTAGGGTTATTGATTTTCTTTCCCCCACGGTGTTCTATGTTGTAATTTTCACTTTATTTTTATTTTTTTTTTTTATGTAACTTTCTCACATTTGAGTTATTCACCAATTTTTAAATACTTAAATCAAATTTAAAAACAATACAATTTTTTTTTTTGGATAAACTTAAAAGTAATCACCATTTATTTTTTTTAAAAAAATAAAACTTCCACAACAACTCTTAGGAGATAAACTCAAGAATTAAAACTCCAATTGTACTCAAATTCAAACTCATCAGTTTGAAGCAGTTAATTTACATCTCTCTCCATCTTATTTCAGGTTCCTACTTCCCACCCATGTTTAAGGCTTTTATTTATTTTTTATTTTATGTAAAATTGCCACCAACGTTTGAGATTTTTTTTTTTTAATTTCAATTGTATTTTTATTTTATTTAGTTGTTCTCCATCCTTATATATTATCTAATACTACTTTTTTTATTTGCTAAAATCTATCTAATACTATTTAAATGTTTTTTTTATTGAATACTATTTAAACCTTAGATGTAAGGGATATATATAATTTTATCATTTTTAAAACAAAAACAAAAATTGTCCAGGAAAATTGATGCACTCTTCAATCCATGGACACCTTATCTAAAAAAAAAACAAAAAAACAAAAGGGTTGAAATAGCTCATGTGGCCGGTAATAGAGGTAATTTTTTGTAGTTTTTGGTTGGAAGGAGTGATTCACAATTTATGGAAATTTTTTGGTATTGTTTTATTTATTTAATTATTTTAAATTAGTATCGTTCTTGGAGAACATTACGTAAAGTATTTGAGTTTTCAAAATTGCAAAATAGATGTTTATCCTGTCTTTTTTTTTTTAGATATGATAGAAATTCTAATCTAAACTCACACACACGTATATTTTGAAGATCCCGGGGATTGAACCCACACCCTCATAGAGGGGGGGTTTTTTGGGGAGGGGATTACCACTGGGCCGAATACCCAAGTGGCGATGTTTATTCTGTCTAATCTAGAGTATAGTGGTAAAAATACTTTGTAGTAAGAATAAGTAATATGAAGGCAAACATCCTACAGGAAAACATCGTGATTGAAATATCCTTTCATGTATATAAATTTCCATTGTGTTAATTTACGTTGAGATTCATTTGGCTATTTGGCTGTAAATAAATGTAGCTATTAGAGTATTATCTTATATTCTTTCATTTTGTTGTTAAATTTAAATTTGGAATTGCTCAGTCTTATTTGTATACTGAGACAATCAAATAGTGGAGTTTAAGTCTTTGTCAACCCATGTATATTGTACGTGTTGTTTCTTTAGATATAATCTTATTCTTTGTTATTCTTCTTAGGACGATAAATACTACATCAAATCAGTCCATTTTGGTGGTTGAAGATGTTATAGATAGATTGAATCTGACTAAAGAGAAACTGAATCCAAGTGTAAATTGGAGATAAGGCAGTAGAGACTGTAGAGAAGTTGTAGGAGTCTACTGTCTTCAGTTTTTCATTTTAATGTGTTTTTTCTTTTATAAAAGTATTTTCTTTTGTAATTGTTAGCATGAGACAAGATAGTACAATAGTTGTAGGAGTCTTCCTATTTCCAGTTTTCGTTTTAATTCGTTCTTCTTTTATCAAAGTACTTTCAATTGTAATTGTGTACACCCCATTTCGCAATAGTGAAAAATTCAATTTTGAGCAATTTAATGCCCAGGGGAAAACAATCATTTCATATAATTGCAAAAAATAAATAATTAATTGACTTTGGATTAAAATCCATATCATAAATAGGTAATCATAGAATTTAAGGGCATAATGGTATTTTTTGGATTAAAATTAAGGTTTTAATTAAGGTGATACAAATAAAAATAAAAATAAATCACTGGTCAAAAGATGGTCTTAAAAAGAGTTTGCATGCATGGGGTTAAATTTAGTTCATTGGTCCTCAAAATACTAATTTAAAGTTAACTAAAATCTTAATCTCATTGGATAAAGACTTGAAGTAATTGTTTGTTTTCATGAATAAATAATTATTTTGATAATCTAGAGAGACTAATTATGATTAGGATTAACTTAATCAGGGAGAGAGTCCATCTTAAAACATTGATTTATCTCATAAAAATACCAAAAAATCATTATGAAATCAAATAAAAATGAACAAAACACAAAAATGGTCAAAGTACTGGTCGACACTTTGACCAGTTCGCAGGGTGTTGATCAAGTTGAGCATTTTGAGTGCCTATCGACACTCTCCATCAGCACGTTCAAATATAAGTTTTCCTTTTCTTTTTCTTTTTTTATATATAAATTTGTTGTGTATGAATAAATTTCTATGAAAAATATTTGTTTTATTTTGATTTTAATCATCTCCTAGGACGTCAGAATTGATAGTAACCATGAGAATCACGATAATGATACTCCTGGATGTTAATGAGTCCACTTTCATGTCATTTTGGCATTTTAATATGTTCAATGATTATATAAAAGTGTGATAGGAAATGTTATCAATTTCATCGAAATTATGAAAATAATCACATGAAATGATGTATTATTCCAGCATGTTAGTTTTGTTTTGCATCACATGAAATAAAGAGAAAACCCAAAATAAAATATAATTTACTTTCTTGCACATTATCCATGTGTCATGTAAATTAGGTTTGAAACATGATAAAGTTCACAATAAATAACAAAGATTTCACCAAAAGGTTAAAATTCCAACATGTGAATAAATGGGTAATATATATTCACACTCGCTTCGTGTGTGTGTTTAGAGGCTCATTCTATTTTCCGGGCGTATTGTACAGTTTTTTTTATTTAGGTTAATGCATTTGTCCAATTAGACATGGAACTTGAAAGAACAAAATGCATAAACCTCTATTATAAGCTCAGTCTCCCATAGACATTTCTTCTTCTTATTTTTGGTTTTTTGCACTTGTGATCTTATCATTGACAATAGTACATATGGGTCTTTGTGGATTTTATGAGTTGCCAAAACTAAGAAATATGAAGTCCAAATTTTTACATTTGATCATGAGAAATATTTAATGCTTTGTAACCCTTTTGTGGTTGGTTTGAAAGTTAGATTTGAATTTATTGACATTACCGTGATAATTGTTTCAAACATGAAAAAAAAAAAAAAAAATGGATAGTTTTTTATTTTTTAATTATCCTATCTAATTATGGTGATAACTACTTCAAGTTTATCTACGTTTTTAACTTTGAATTTGATGGTAGAAATAGTGGAGGACTAAAAAAATGATATAATTGCAATAGAACATATATATTAGAAATATTTATCTCATTAAAATGTATAACAAAAATTACATCCATCCAAAATTAATTGATAATATATTATTACATTACATATATTATTGAAAACCAAACAACAGAAGATGAAGATAGCTTTGTTTTTCAATATTTTGCCCAAGTATGATGAAATAAATAGTGTGTATATTTTCATTCATACAACATAATATATAAGATTGTTAGTCTAAGAGATAATGGAACAAACCCCAACCAGCAAAGGCAACATGATTTCTTTCTTTTTTGTGCTCGTTTTCACCCATTCATACCGTGTTATACACAACCCACACTCCCTCAATCTTTTCCTCCTCAACTTCTCTTCTGGTGATATATTACTCTCATCCAGCCCACCACCTAGGCAACTAAACAACAATTCTTGTTTGCCAATCTTGAGATCAAAAGCAGAAACCTTCCTTCTGAAAGTTTGATCATGACTAAGTAAATAAGTTATTATACTATCATCAGGATTAAAACTTATTGAAGTAGGCACCACATAACCGGGCAACTGGTATTGCACAATCTCTTAGACTCTTAGACAGGGAAAAGAGTACAGTTATCAAGAGTTGGTGTAACGCTTGAGTCCATCACCGGCATATCGCAATGAAACGATCTTGATCGCTTAAGATTCTTCTTCTTGTCCTCATCAACTAATTGCATCACCAATGAAGCGAACTAAAAAATATTGATCAAACTGCAACCTGAACATAATTAATCATAAAATTAATCAAACAAAATATGATAAAGAAGCCACAACAGTATCACAATCAGTGGATATAACCACTGATTCCAACCAAATGTGATTATAGACACCAAGATCACAAACTCTAAATTAATAACAAAAACGTTTAATTTATGAGAAAAAATCAAATTCATCCTAAGTAAAATTTCTAATATAAAATATTTTAATTTAGCATAAATAGCAAAATCTAAGAGAGGAATCAGAAGTATATTAAAGAAAAAAACTCGTGAATGCACCAAGAAACATGTTGAAACATATGAATAAAAAAGTGCTTTAAAAGATATAGTTATTCTAAGTATCAAACCGTCAAATTTGTACCGAACTTGTGAGAATTTTCTGAATAGATTGTGACACTTCCTTAAATTGAAGCGATGAATTGAGCCCTATCAAAGAACAAAGAATATCAAAAGTCAATTCTAAGAACATTACAGAGAAAATGTAATAATGGAGAAAAGATATATATGTCAATGTAATATTTTTGAAGTGGAGAACGTGAAGTCCAATTTTTAGAAATCCATTGATTGTGAAATTCGAATTTGTAGGACATTCTTCATTTAAATTTTAATAATGACCTAAAATTTGGGTGTTTAAACTAAGAAATGATAACTTAAAAAAAAAAAATAGAAAAAAACTAAGAAAGGATAGTAACAGAGATATATATATTAATATAATCTTGATAAGGATAACTGAATAAGCAAGTGTAACTAAATAAGTTATTAACGGTTAAATTTTTGAAATAGTTAGATGAAATTTTTAATTTGAAATTTTGGGTTTAGGGAGAAGTAGAGAACGGGAGGATTTTTATTTGTGAAAGAGAAAAAAAAAAAAAAAA
Organism: Fagus sylvatica; assembly: GCA_907173295.1. Taxonomy (NCBI): domain Eukaryota; kingdom Viridiplantae; phylum Streptophyta; class Magnoliopsida; order Fagales; family Fagaceae; genus Fagus; species Fagus sylvatica. The sequence goes on from OU015761.1 coordinate 19,979,840, forward strand.
AAAAAAAAAAAAAAAAAAAAGAAGAGCCAAAAGTTGATTAAATGAGGGGTTGTGAAATTAGTGGGAAGTGGGAAATTAGAAAGTGGAGTAGATAAAGCGAGATGTGAGAGAGAGAAAAAAAGGGAGACTAAAAAAAAAAAAAACTGTGAAACATGAACGTAGAATTGTGATCCTTTTAACTTTTGAATTTGACCAGATCAGTAGATTACTCTTTTAACTTTTAATTCTTATTTTAATAGTAAATCAATAGATTTAAAATATGGGGTTATTTTTGTCCGTGCACTAAAGTGGACATTTTTCTATATAGTGATGAGACTATTATACTCTTATTCGTAAGACACATTATTATTTGAAATCAATAATTAAATTGAAAAAATTGGAATATGTGAGGGGTATTTTTATGAGTATATTAAAGTGGACATAAGGGATCATCTTAATATTAATAGATTATACCCTTATTTCTAAGACACATTATTATTTGAAATCATTAATTAGATTGAGAAAATTGAAAGATGTGAGAGGTACTTTTGACAATACATTAAAGTGGACATGAGGGTATCAATACTCTTAATAGTATTAGATAAAGAAACACCATATGTTAAAACTTAAAAGTTTCAAACCAGGAAATGATATCTAAAATTTTTCAATTTTATGATTTATATATATATATATATATATATATTTTTTCAACTATTGATTATATTAATAGAATAGGGATTGAGTGGGTGAGGTTGTGTGTATCAAAAATTGTTATTTTATTTATTAAAAACTGATGTGGCATAGTGATATTGGAGGGTGTAAATATGGACTTTTACATTATGTCCTTGTTGAATTTAGGAAAATTTCATTTTTCCCTCTTTAACTATTGGTTCTACTTCAATCCATCCCCTAATATATAAAACCGAACAATGTCTCCTTTTATGTATTAAAAATATGCAAATATGCAACGTTTGGTAGTTTACACTGTAGGCATCTGAAACCCAAACAAAAACAACTAGCCATCATATATAATTTTTAGGCCAAATATTGTTTTCGTCCCTAAACTTTATATGAATTTCGTTTTTTGTCCATAAACTTTCACAAGTTCATTTTACGTCCCTGAACTTTTCAAACATTTCTTGTTTTGTCCTTCTGTCAATCCACATTAACTTTAAATCTGACCTAAGTTTTTTTTAATTTGAAATAACACACGTGGCACCAAATCATTGGTCCATGCAAAATTTATAGGTAAAATTCATAGCACCAAATCCCTTCCCAAATATGTTGTTTTGTTTTTCTCTCCTTGCTTTTTGTCCTTAAATTTTAATTTATTTTTTTCATCCTAAATTATTGAGAAAAAAATCATTTTTCTTCCTTAATTCTATCCCAAAACTATTGGAAGAATCTTTTTAAAAGGTTCAGGGAAGAAAAATAAGCTTTTTAAAATTTTGGGACGAGAAACGAAATTCATACAAATTTTAGGGACAAAAATAATATTTTAAAGGATAAATTACATTGACACCCCTTTTATTTTGGAGAAAGTAGACTCGCTACACTCTAGTTTAAGGAAATGACACTCCTCTCCCAAATTTGCAAAATAATTAACACTCAGCCCCCTTTTCCCCAATTTTTAAAGGAATATTCTCCACTTAAACTTAAAATAATTGGAATATAATTTTTCTTTTTAATTTTGGTTGGTTAGGTATTGGTTAAAAAAATTAATAAAAAATAAACAAAAAAATGAAAAAGGGGGTGTAGTGTTAATTATTTTGCAAATTTGGGAGCAGAGTATCATTTCCCCAAACTAGGGTATAGCGAGTCTAGTTTCCCCAAAATAAGGGGTTGTCAGTGTAATTTACCCTATTTTAAACCTTAACAAAAAATTGGGGAGGTTGGAGGGGAAACAGGAAACCCATGCCCAAAGGGAGAATTAGATCCCCACCACATTCCTTCTTAGCTCTACTCCTCTCCCCCAAAACAAACATGGTGTAATAGTATTCTTGTTAATGTGATCTATTCATACACTTTTATACACGAAACACTATTGTGATTTCGCTAAAATCCAAATTTTATATATATATATATATATATATATATATATATATATATATATATATATGATAGAAATTCTAATCTAAACTCACATACACGTATATTTTGAAAATCCCGGGGATCGAGCCCACACCCTCATAGAGGGGTGGAGCTTTTTTTGGATAAGAGGATTACCATTGGGCGAACACCCAAGTGACTTTCTTAAATCATACCTAATCATACATTTTAATAGTTGTCTTCCATACCTTCTTAATAATAAGCTCATGTTTGATAAGGAAAAGAAATAAAAAGAGAATAACTATAAGATTGTAATTGAAAACTTCTTATCTATAAGCTTGTAATTGACATTTGACATTCAAACAAAACCCAAAAAAGCTATAACCTTGTAATTGAAAAAAAAAAAAAAAAAAAAAAAAAAAAAAAAGAGCAAGAATTTTTATCTTCTTAAAGAAGAAAATTAAAGCTTATCTCTAGGCACACAGTTGGAATATATAATTGGCCTATTGAGTATGCATGTTTTGCTACGTAGCTTTCTAGCTAATTTTAGTATGATTCTCTTTTTATTGAGTATGCAATGAAATTTTGACACTAAATCACACAACTCACCCACTCTGCTTTGAGAATTTTAAGTATGCAAGGGAATATATAATTGTCCTACTGCCCTTTTTTGCACTTAACCACATAAATTAACAAATCAACTTGATAGGATATTGCCCGTTTTGGCATTTAACAAGCAAAAAACACTATAATTATGCCCTTTTTGGCATTTCACACAAAGATTGTACCTAGAATGCTTGTAGTTGGTCCTCAGAATGGAGTGAGACTGCTCAATACTGTATATTGTCTATTTGTCTTCATGACACATTCCACTATTATGAACGTACACATGCCATACACCATGTGTATACTCATCAACTAATCAGTAACCCGTGCAACGTATGGGAAAGTTTAACATAATATGATTTTGTGTTTTATTTTTGTTTAAATATGAAAATTGATAATTATTAAAAAAAACATTTATTATTATTGTGTTTATATATAGAATATATTCTAGTCTATACTATAATATGATTGTGTTTTATATATGGAATAATATATTCATTCTTTTAAAGAAAATATGATGTGTCAAGATTCTAAAGGAAAATTTAATTATAGAATAAAATTTAAATTCAATTAGAAAATATATATTAAAATAATGAGATGTAAAAGTGTGAGATCTCAAAAGCTTATATGACGCAATATTATAAAGTCAACAAAAAGTCAAAAAAGATATAGATAATGGATCAAGACTAAAATTTAATTTAAGCAGGTACCATCCTTTCATCTTATAGGATATATGCATGATTCCTTACAGTTAGAATGTTTACATGGATATCAAACTTTTGCACCGGTTATATATGAGTTAGCTTCCAATCACAAGACATATCTTCTTTCTCTTTGTCTTGTTTTATTTCTCATCCATTATCTTGCCAAAGCTCCTTCTATCAAGAATCAAGACCCTTTGATATTCACCAATAGTGGCTTGGCTAACATCAATATTGGAGGTTAATTAAGCACTTTTTTAATTGCTTGCTTATATGATCCTACTCTCATTCTACACTACAGTATAGCATCAGGCTTAGACCTTACGGATTTCATGCCTTTAAAAAGCACAGTAATATTGTGGTCGTGAATATCTATCTTGGTCAAGCTATTAGCAAACTTCAATGCAACTAAAAATAGCATATGATTCTTTGGTAGGTATGGAAAAAGAAAACTTAGTTTCTTTCACTACTATCAAGTTGCACAATTTTAATTTTAGGGTTTAATTTAATTCAATTAGTTAGGTTTCTTAATCATAATCCATTGGTTACATATAGACAGTTAACGGAGACTAATGGATGATGCATGATTTTGAAACGTTAGGGACCAATTCGGTTAGTTTTAAACATTAGGGACTAATAATGTATTTAACCCTTATCAAAATCAAATATTTAACTACTAAGCAATTAAATAAAAAACAAATAATTTAAATAACTAGCTAGTGAGCAATTTAACTTAATAATACGCATGATACAAACCAAAATTCATATCATACTCAAAATCAATAAGAGGTGTTCTCCTCACTCTAGAGTAGCACTAATTGTGTTCCTGGAGGTAATCTTGTTTCAAGGTGCTGCCTAGCACGACTTCTTGCCTCTATACAAGTATCCTCAGGAGTGTCGTAATGTAGGCGGGGATTGATAATTATCTTTTCAAGTGACATGGTGTGACTCAATATGTAGGATGCAATCTCCAAATCAACTCCACACCCAACAAAGCCAATTAATTTGACCACCTTGAGGCATTTATGTTGATGTTTAGACGTTTTTACCTTAAACGTCTTTTTTACCTCCATTTTCTCTTTCATAGGTTTCTTGAAGTCATAGAACTGCACAAGGAAAAGGTTAGCATATATATCATTGTTGTTCAAAGAGAGGAAGCTAGAGAGAGAATATAAACAATCATTAGTCATAACAAGGAAATAGTGCTCCTAAGTCCTAACACACATAACCAAAAAAACAAAGGTGACTTGCATTAGGCAATCAACCATCTAGTTGTCCCAAAAAGAAAGAAGTGAAATCATTGTAGCACTTAAGAAAAGTTTACCACATCAAGTGCAATATAGACACTGATAAAAAAAAGTCCAGCAAGAGCATCAACATCGTAATCCAACTAATATGCATGGGTTAAATAATCGAACTTAGAACCACACACTTGTTGCCTTTTAAGTGTACAAACAAGTATAGAAACATAGTTCTCAAGCAAGATTACAGTTTTATTGTGCCTTTTGTATTAATTACACACTAGCTTAAATTTTTTCAATTCCCAAGTTCATTTCTACATCTACCGGAACAACATGTGGCATTTTGATAAGTGAACTGACAAGTGAGTCATGTCTTGATAAGGACACAAGGTGTTAGCCATGGCAACTTCAGAAGATTTAGAAATAAAAATACAACAAGTGTAGAGATTATCCCCATCCCACAACCTTTTTTTTTAAGAGAAAAAGAATAGTTTGTATGGTTTCATACGACTAACATTCAAAAAGAAAAGCAAAAAAAAGCAAGTCCCTCTTACTTAAAACAAAATTTTAAAAACACAAACAAGAACCCCAATAAGCCATTGTATGCAACCCAACCCGACAGGTTCTGGTCAGGTTTTTGAGAACTTGGGGTCAGTTTGGATTCAAATTAAATAACCTACCCTACATGTTTGGGTTGGTTCATGGGTTAGAGAGCGGCAGCTAATCCAATAGTTCATGAGTCAGAGCGCAGCAAAAATATGACCCAAATCCAAATTATCAATCCAGATGTTATTGCATGTATCCTATATACATGATAACACAAACCTAACAGAAAGTATATAGGCCTACCTTGTTCACAAGTCATATTTCATATCACACTATATATGAATACCAAACTAACTAATTCAGAGAAAAACTATCAAAATAGGAAACAAAACTTTCATGCAAGATTATGGTTTTGTTGTGTCCTTGCACTAATTACACGCTAGCCTAATTATTTTTATGTTATTAGCATGTTGGAAGGAACAATTCAGTAAACGAGATGGCATTGAGGTATGGAAGGCAGCTCCTCAATGTTTGATGTGATGCATTTGTAGGAAAAGAAATGTGCCCCACTTTTGAGGGGAGAGAGATATCTATAGATAAACTGAAATCCTTATTTCTAGGGACATTATATGAGGATAACAACTGTGGTTCACTTTTCATCCACATATTTCTTACATTTTTTCAATCTTTTAACTCCCAGAAATTAATTTTTTTAGGGGTTCTCCTATTGTATACACCTTGTGTAGGAGGGTTGCTCCCCTTTTGCGCTTTCCTTAATGAAATCAATTATTGCTTATTAAAAAAATTTCATTGCTACATTTACCGGAACAAAACATGGCATTTTGATATAAGAAAATATAGCTTCACCAACTCTCATGCAATGATAAGTTGCAACTGACATGTGAGTAATTCAGGGGTTCAACCAAGTGCAAAAATTATCTTCACCCCACTTTTTTTTTTTTCTTAAAAAAAAAAAGTGTAGTTCCTATGGTTTCATAGGTATAAAAGTCAAAAAGAAAATACCAAAGGCCCTCTATTTCCTTTGCAAAAAAAAAAACACACGGACCTTAATCAGTAAATAACCCATTGAAAGCAACCCAACCAAACAGTACGTGGTCAAGATACTGAGAACATGGGTCACTTTGAATTCAAATTAAATGAACCAACATGTTCAGGTTGGTTATTGGGTTAGAGAGGAGCATTAAATGCACAGGATAAACAAGTCCAGCAAGAGCATTAACAGGGTACTCCAACAATTATGCATGGAGAGTGATTAATGCATAGGTGAGAAAGAATTAGTTGATTCAAGTTGAGGCAACGAAAAAAGATGGAGGAAGACCAAAGATAATCACTTAGATGCTTGTAGCTTGAAGAGGAAGTTTGGTGGCTCTCCAAGATTGGAATAATCAGACCTTCTATAATGTATAGCACACCTTGAACAGTATCAGGTCTTTGGTTTTATGACCCTTGTATGATTAGATGACTGTTCTAGATTTCTTATTTTTATCAGTACTCTCCCCTAGTTTAGATTGTAACCCTATGATATAGACTCACAGTGTACCTGTTCTGCTTCTTCAATTTACTAATTAGTTATCAAAAGCAGTTTTCCTTTGGTATATCCAATAATAAGCCTAAGATAAAAACATGGAACTATATTCATAAATGTGTAACACAAACTTGACAATGGATGAAGCTAATCAATCCATGCTTTGTTTAATATGAGTACATCAGGTACCCAAAATGAAACATAATGTTAGAAGTTAGAACATGACATAGCTGTGTTGTTTAGTGACATTCACAATGGAAACGAAGATATTGAATAAAAACCAGACACTATGAATAAGCATAGTACACTTGAGCAACTACCAACCTCAGAATAATTGTTGGGAAAGGAAAGCTTGATGAATAAGCATAAAACAAATATGTAACATGCATAGTAAAATAAAATGAAGGTAACTTACACTTTACCATCCCAAACTAACACCCCTTTTGCAATCTCCCCAAGATATATTAGATTTAATGAGAAAGCTAAGAATTTTTTTTTCTAATTTTTAGTTGACATGCCAAGCATACAAAACTGCCAACTCACTATATGTGTTAAGGGGAATTTAGGCAAATTTCTCATTCAGGGGGTACATTGCTACAATATTTTGAAATTGGGGTTTGCATTGCACAAACCAAAATTTTACCTTGCAAAATCGGGTAACAGTTTAGGGTGTGGTAAAGTGTAATTCACCCAAAAATAAACAATATCCTACAATAATCAACTATTGCTTTGAAGTAAGAAAGTTCACCTCAATTGTAAATCTATTTAATGAAGGAGATGCACGTAGCAAGGATGTGCAAAGGAGGAGGCAGAAGACACGGTGATTCAGTACCAATTCCAATCGCTTGAGATTCCTTAACTTGGGAAATTTGGGAAACCAGGTTAACTTCTGAAAAATTCAATCAAAACAAAAAGTGATAAGCTTTCTTATTTTGTTTCTATTTTGTTTTTATTTATTTTTTAAAGAAAGGAGGGGGAAAAGAAAAGTGGATTTACATACTGACCTCATGTCCTATGTCCAATACAAGTGTCTCTAGCTGAGAGATATAGCTTGGAAGCTGGAAAAGACTCTTAATAAAATAGCAGACATAAGGCCCAGCAATATTTGCCATAACAAGGTTGGGTGTGTACTTGAAAGAAATGTTTTTCTTTCGTCCAACATATTTAAATGACACCAGATTTTCTGCATAAATATCAAGACTATCCAACATGCAGTAGGATATATCTAAGTGCTTTAGCCTGAGCGATGGGCCAGAAATTTTTAAATTCCCAATCCTTGACATCGATACATATAAGAATTCAAGAAGTGGGCAAGCAGACAAAAAGTATTCGAGAACTTCTCCAGTCACCTCCACAGCACACAAACGAAGTTCCGTTAGCGAATAAAGTCTGTAATTACAAAGCATTGGAAGTGTAAGAGTATAAGTTCTATTTGCGGAAGCCCAACTACATTCGAATAACAAGTGAAGCCTTTTAACTCTCTTTTGTAAAGCAAAGTTGATCCAACTATCAATATCACTTTTAAAATGATCACCATACACACCAAACCGAAGCCTAAATTCATCTAAATGCATACCCTTATGCAAATTCAATACTCGATTTACCCAATCAACAAATCTCCTCCTTTGAACAAGAAAAGGTGGGTATGTAGGTTCGAGATCTAAGTCATTGGGAGTGGGAGAGGGAGGTCGACAAAACAATAGACTTACTACGGTATCATCATCAAAGTCTAAATGGCTAATGAAAGTCCATAAATACCGCCATCTACGGGCTAGGACACTAGTTCTTATTGCTTCTTCCGTAGTCAAGAGAGACAAAATCAAAACAAGTATTTCATCCGGCAATTCACCAATCCGATCCTTGGGGTAATTTTGAGTCTTGTAGTTGTCACACTAAGAAAAGAAAGACAAATTGAAGACACATGATATGTTATGTTAGCAACAACCACATAAAAAGAATTTATTGAAGTAGCAATACAAATGCATATATAATAGAAACAAAGTCTAAAAGTCTCAAGTCTGACCTTGAGTAGAGCAAATTCTGAATCAGGCTGCACTATTTTTGTCTTCTTACTTACCATGGACATGGTGTTGGACTTTTTCTCTCAAATTATTTATTATTACACTCTGAGCCAAAAAAAAAAAACCCAAATTTGAGCTCAGATTCAATTATTTTTTAAATATCCAATAATTCAACGAGAGAGAAATCCAGAACAATCAAATTATTCCATAACAAAAGCTAAAGCTAAAGCTATGATATCTGAAATTATTCCATAAAAAAAACCCAAATTTGAGCTCAGATTCAATTATTCTTTATTGTCAAGATGTGCAGCACAAATATCCAATAATATAAATTCAATTATCTTATCTTTTTTGTCTCAGTTGCATACATTATTCCTTAACAAATGAAAGGAAAGCTAAAGCTATGCTATATTAAAAAAAAAAAAAATGTAAAAACCCAAATTTGAGCTGAGATTCAATTATTTTTTAAATATTCAACAATATAAATTCAATGAGAGATCCAGGATATAACCCCTCCTCCCCCAACAATCAAATTATTCCATAACAAAAGCTAAAGCTATGATATCTCAAATTATTGCTTGTGAGTGAGTGAGTGAGAAACAGAAAAGCACCGGATGGGCTTCGCTTTTGCTGTGGAAGGAGAAGGAGAAGAAGAAGGAGAAGGACAGAGGCTTCGTTTTCGAATCCGAGGGACGGAGTCCCAGGTATTGCATTCGGCTTTGGAAAATCTGAGGCTTCCACGTTAGAGTTAGAGTTAAGAGTTGGAGAAAACAACAAAGAAGATTTGACGGAGAGTTATACAGTTTGTGGATGTTCTTTTAATGATTTGGTGAATTAAGGTTGAGTTGGCTTTTGTTTTTTTTTTTTTTTTTAATTAGTGATGGTTGTTTGGTGTTAAAATAGTTTTTTCAAATGAAGTGTTTAGTGGTTCCCTCATTTGCAAAGTCTCCTTGAAACAATTTACATTATTAACATTATTGAATTAATGACTATATACTTCCACACATACAACTAAATTTTGTGCAGATAACAAAAAAGAAATAAAGTAATATATATTAAACCTTTTAAAAATTTAGAATCCATTATAAAAATAAACAAAAATTTAGAACCTACACTACCTAAAAGTAATTATGAAAAATATAAAATTGAGATTGCCATATAAGTTACTAAAGAATTCTGGTACTATACATATCAATTTCAAAACGGAAAAATGTAGTTGGTCCATTTTTCTTTTGCTTGAAGGCTAACGAAATTTTGTTCCACCATTTTTATAAAACCCTTTTTATTGTTTGGAAAGACTTGTTTCACGATTTTTCTTCTCTTGGATCGCAAATTGGGCTCAAGAACCCTTTTTTTTCTTCTTCTTTTCTCGTGAATAGATCAATGCTCACGGCCCGCACCATGGAATAGACTTCCTCAATAAACGCCCATCTCTACACAAAGGCAATTGAATTATTTGGGCTACTAAATTAGAATATCAAGTAACCCACACATATTTCTTGAAGGCCCAAATCTTAATGGGTAAAGCACTGCATTTTGGTTAATTGGGAGCCCACTTAGTCAAAGCCCATCTTACTAGAAGACAAAACATTGCTTATGGTTAGGGACTTAGGGCAAATCAGAAACTCAAACTTCCAACACATTTCACTTAAAATAATAATAATAATATCTAAGATCACTATATGTCCTTCCTGCCACATCACCACCCTTTTCCTCTCTTAGCAAACAACGTCTAAACTCTAAAGCATGGTGAAAAGCCCAAAGCTGATGCTGCTAATCAATGAAGCCATAGTTTTACAAAATTTTAAAGGGTATTTGAATATAGCATCATCATGATTTGTCATAACAAATGGGTGGAAACGTGAGATAGTAGGGTGGCAAAATTGTCTATACCTAATAACCCGTACAAACCACTCATGTATTACCTATCTAAAGTCACATATTTAATAAATGGGATTAATTGGGTCAAATGATTTATTACCCATTTAAATGGGCTTAATTGGGTAGTCTATTCGGTACTCAATGATTGCCTATTGGGTGAATCATTGGGTAATTCTTAACAAATTGACTAAAGTCAATAACCCTAACATTCAAAAATGACAAAAATATCCCAAAAAAACTAAAAAATTACCAAAATACCATTGGAACCTCCAAAATAACAAAAATATCCTCGGAACCTAGAAAATGACCAAAACAACCCTAGAACCACCAAAATAGCCAAAATATCCCTAAAATCTCCAAAATGACTAAAATACTACTAAAACCTCTAAAATGACCAAAATACCCTTGGAACCTCCAAAACGTTTAAAATAGCTCTAGAACCTCTAAAATGACCAAAACAACTCGTGCCTACTAAAATGGCCAATATATCCTGAAACCTTTTAAACGACCAAAATATCCTAGAAACGACCAAAATATCCTAGAAACGACCATATACCCAAAAACCAGAAGCAAATGACCAAAATAACCCCGAAACCTCCAAAACAGCCAAAATACTCATAGAACCTCCAAAATGACAAAAATACCCTCAAAACCTCTAAAATGACAGAAATACCCTAAAACCTTTAAAATGACCAAAATAACCATGGAACCACTAAAATGACCAAAATATTCTTGAAACCTCCAAAGTTACCGAAATATCCTAAAACCTTTAAAATGACCAAAATAACCTTAATACCATTTTGATCATTTTTAAGGTTTTAGAGTATTTTTGTAACACCCCGAAAATTTAATTATTAAGTTGGGGGTATTTTTGTAAATTTCCCTACTAGATATTTTTGCTATAAACCATCCCCCACGACACAATTTATTTCTTCTTCTTTTTTAAACCAGCCCTCTCCTTTCTTTCCTTCTCACCCGGTTCTCTCTCTACACCCATACACAACCACACACCGCCACCACCAAATCATACCACCGGACCAGCGGTCTTCCACAACTCGCCGGCAAAGCTCCTCTTTCTTTCACGCCGGCCATATCTACATAATCTAAGGTGAAAATCTTTGACTCATTCTCTAATTTCTTAAGATATCTATACAAGGTTTGTTTGAGAGTTGTTCTTGATGTTATAGGTTTGGGATTGAGTGATTGTTTTATGAAGTTTGTGGGTCATTTGAGACTTGAGTGGGTCTAAATTTGTAGTTTGCCTTGGAGTCCGAAAATACACATATTATTCTTGTGATTTGTTTTGCAATTTATTAACATTTGGTTTGAAGAGGGTGTGGGAAAGATGGATTATGAAATTTTAAAGGAGTTTATTGATTTGAATGTTATTGGTATTAACTAATTTAATGGGAAATTTCTTGGGTGATGTTTCTAAACCAAAACTGAAAAGAGGATTTTTCTATAAGGGCTGAAGTTCCTATTTTTTTAGGAAAGTTAATATCCATGGCTTTAATTTGAATTGTGTTTCTTTGAACCAAGTAGTCATTTCCCTTTCTTAACTCCAAATCTGTCAGATTTGAGTCAGCCACATTGCGGGATTTTTAATAAATTTTAATGGACGGAAAGTGTAATCAGAGAGATTAAAGAAATGTGGATGAAAACTATAATTGGAGAGAAAAAGGTGAATGAGAAGTATAATCGGAGAAAAGAAAATAAGAAAATTATATGACCTTAAAAACTATGGATGTCGGACAAATAAAAACCATGTCATGTTTACCACCAACCACATGTCTCATCAAAAAGAGAAAATTTTGCTATCACTTGGAAATGGTGGAAGACTTCTTGTTTTTACGTGTATCCAAAAAAAAAAAATTAAACTGCCAAATAATAAAATAAGTGTAGGTAGGAATTAATGCCAAAAAAATAAATATCCAACCTTTCCTATGCATCATCGTGTATTCACTCTTAACAAAAAGAAAAAATCTTAATCTAAAAATACTAAAGGAAAAAACCTAATGAAGACATGTACAAATAATATGTCTCCGGAATGAATACATGGATACGCTTTTGAAAAAGTCATTAGACACTTACAGACTTTAGATTCTTTCAAAATGTGACCCCAAATACTATTCTTGCAACCCTATTTAAAATAATCTCATATAAAAGTAAGAATTTTAAATATTGTTGTAGTATATCTCATCATTATTATCTATGGATTTCAAATTGCCACAAAATATTAATATATATTTATCATGAAAGATAGCACTATGCCACTTCCGTGTGTCAGACTCATTACTATCAATAATTGGAGATATCCATGTATGTGAAGATATGAATATGTTAAAACACATCGGCAAATATAAGATATGAATAACTTATAAAAAATAATAACTTATAATATATATAAGATATGAATATGCTACTTTTATTTGTTGAGCATTTGTAGATCCACCCCTTCGTAGATCCACCAAAAACATATAACTTCTCCGCAGTAACCCCAAAGCCCATCCGACCAGGCATATGAATGAGGCACTCCCAATTAACATGGTCATACGCATGCTCTATGTCTAATTTGTAGATAACTCTAGGATCATAACTCTTCAGATGACTATCCAACAATTCATTAGTAATTAACACGGAATCTACAATTTGTCTCCCCCCAACAAAAGCATTTTGTGGTTCCAATATAAGATCCCCGAGGAAGGGGATGTGCCAACACTTTCGCCAAGAGCTTGCACATACATCCTAACTAAGCTGATTGGACGAAAATCTTTTCTTTTGAGCTTGTACCATTAACCTCAAATTTTTTTTATAGGAAATAAAACTTGTATTAAAGAAGCTGAGAGTGCACAAATTGTGCACCCAAGAAAACAGCAGTTACAGTATAAAAATATGAGAAAAATCTGAATGCAACAAAACAACAAAATCATGAACAGTATGAGCAGTACTAAAGCCCCAAGCCCTCAACCAATCAAATAGAGAATTAACAAAGGAACTTACTCGTGTTAAACACAAAAACTTTGTTGGTGACACGACCATCATGGCCGTATCCACCAAATACGTAGAGAAGTCGACCGTCTCTCATGGAGTTGCATGTGTGGCCCCAAATCTTTCCTGGCCCCTGACCTTGCTTCAAATTCACCCTTTTCCACCACATTGTATCAAAAAAAAACTGTTGCTCCAAACACTGGGAAATACTTAAAACGGAAAAGTCCCGTAGGGGCATAATTGGCATTTAGAAAAAATTGGAACCAGCTGCTCAGGTAGCCAGTATTACAGAAATTGACAACTAATTACAGGAAATAACACTCGTACAATAATAATTAAGAAGCACATTACAAGAAGCAAGAGACGAATTAATTAAACTCACACATAAATTACACAATCTATCACAAAAATTACTAGGAAAAACAGCAATATTACGGAATAACACTCTAATACAATAATTCACACTAGCCTCTTCACACGCTACGTGCGAGTTCAAAGGCTTTTTCCATTTTTTGGGTAAGTTGTACGGTCCTCTCTTTTTAGGTTAACTAGTCGCAAATCCGTGCGATGCACGGGAAAACTACTGAAGATGAAATCTAAAGAAATATTAGCCTAAAAAAAAAACTTTTACATATATTGCAACCAAAATAAGACCATTTACAACTAAAATAAGAAAAGTATCTCATACTTCAATAAAAGAAATTTAACCATCTCCTACACATGAATGCAAATGCTACAGGCACATAACGAAACCTGAATAGTTACATTTCCTTCTCCACAAAGGAGTCTCATACACCGAAGAATTCAAAAAGCTAAAGAGTTTCTACATGGAAATATCTATTAACCTTTTTCTTTTGAGCTTTTACCACCGACCACATGTCTCATCAAAAAGAGAAAATTTTGCTATCACTTGGAAATGGTGGAAGACTTCTTCTTTTTACGTGTATCCAAAAAAAAAAAATTAAACTGCCAAATAATAAAATAAGTGTAGGTAGGAATTAATGCCAAAAAAATAAATATCCAACCTTTCCTATGCATCATCATGTATTCACTCTTAACAAAAAGAAAAAATCTTAATCTAAAAATACTAAAGGAAAAAACCTAATGAAGACATGTATAAATAATATGTCTCCAGAATGAATACTTGGATACGCTTTTGAAAAAGTCATTAGACACTTACAGACTTTAAATTCTTTCAAAATGTGACCCCAAATACTATTCTTGCAACCCTCTTTAAAATAATCTCATATAAAAGTAAGAATTTTAAATATTGTTGTAGTATATCTCATCATTATTATCTATGGATTTCAAATTGCCACAAAATATTAATATACGTTTATCATGAAAGATAGCACTATGCCACTTCCGTGGGTAGACTCATAACTGTCGACAATTGGAGATATCCATGTATGTGAAGATATGAATATGTTAAAACACATCGGCAAATATAAGATATGAATAACTTATAAATATATATATATATATATATATATATATATATATATATATTAAAGAAAGCTCAGAGTGTACCATGAACAGTATGAGCAAACCCGTGTTAAACACAAAAACTTTGTTGGTGACACGACCATCGTGGCCGTATCCACCAAATACTTAGAGAAGTCGACCGTCTCTCATGGAGTTGCATGTGTAGCCCCAAATCTTTCCTGGCCCCTGACCTTGCTTCAACTTGACCATTTTCCACCGCATTGATAATTTTCCAGCCATGGATGAAATCGAAGAGTAAAGAAAAAATGGACGGAAAGTGTAATCAGAGAGATGGAAGAAATGTGGATGAAAAGTATAATTGGAGAGAAAAAGGTGAACGAGAAGTATAATCGGAGAAAAGAAAATAAGAAAATTATATGACCTTAAAAAATATGGATGTCGGACAAATAAAAACCATGTCATGTTTACCACCGACCACATGTCTCATCAAAAAGAGAAAATTTTGCTATCACTTGGAAATGGTGGAAGACTTCTTGTTTTTACGTGTATCCAAAAATAGAAAAAAAAAAAATTAAACTGCCAAATAATAAAATAAGTGTAGGTAGGAATTAATGCCAAAAAAATAAATATCCAACATTTCCTATGCATCATCGTGTATTCACTCTTAACAAAAAGAAAAAATCTTAATCTAAAAATACTAAAGGAAAAAACCTAATGAAGACATGTATAAATAATGTCTCTGGAATGAATACTTGGATACACTTTTGAAAAAGTCATTAGACACTTACAGACTTTAAATTCTTTCAAAATGTGACCCCAAATACTATTCTTGCAACCCTTTTTAAAATAATCTCATATAAAAGTAAGAATTTTAAATGTTGTTGTAATATATCTCATCATTATTATCTATGGATTTCAAATTGCCACAAAATATTAATATACGTTTATCATGAAAGATAACACTATGCCACTTACTCATTACTATCAATAATTGGAGATATCCATGTATGTGAAGATATGAATATGTTAAAACAAATCGGCAAATATAATATATGAATAACTTATAATATATATAAGATATGAATATACTACTTTTATTTGTTGAGCATTTGTAGATCCACCCCTTCGTAGATCCACCAAAAACATATAACTTCTCCGCAGTAACCCCAAAGCCCATCCGACTAGGCATATGAATGAGGCACTCCTAATTAACATGGTCATACGCTTGCTCTATGTCTAATTTGCAGATAACTCTAGGATCATGACTCTTCAGATGATTATCCAGCAATTCATTAGTAATTAACACGGAATCTACAATTTGTCCCCCCCTAACAAAAGCATTTTTTGGTTTCAATATAAGATCCCCGAGGAAGGGGATGGGCCAACACTTGCGCCAAGAGCTTGCACATACATCCAACTAAGCTGATTGGACGAAAATCTTTTTTTTTTTAGCTTGTACTATTAACCTCAATTTTTTTTTTTTATGGGAAATAAAACTTGCATTAAAGAAGCTGAGAGTGCACAAATTGTGCACCCAAGAAAACAGCAGTTGAATGCAACAAAACAACAAAATCATGAACAGTATGAGCAGTAATAAAGCCCCAAGCCCTCAACCAATCAAATAGAGAATTAACAAAGGAACTTACCCGTGTTAAACACAAAAACTTGTTGGTGACACGACCATCGTGGCCGTATCCACCAAATACGTAGAGAAGTCGACCGTCTCTCTTGGAGTTGCATGTGTGGCCCCAAATCTTTCCTGGCCCCTGACCTTGCTTCAAATTCACCCTTTTCCACCACATTGTTGCCGGTTTTGGGTTATGGTGTTGCCGGTGGTTCGAAGTTGATGGGGTTTGGCTGATTTTGAGCTTGATTTGTTGGTTTTGTGCAGTGGGTATCGGTGGGTTGCGGAGTGGGTTTTGGGTCGATTTCGGTGGGGGTTTGGCTCGGGGTGGATTGCGGGGTGGCTCACGGTGGGTTTGTGGGGTGGCTCGCGGTGGTGGTTCCTATTTTTGCTCCAAACACTGTATCAAAAAAAAAATGTTGCTCCAAACACTGGGAAATACTTAAACGGAAAAGTCCCGTAGGGGCATAATTGGCATTTAGAAAAAAAATTGGAACCGGCTGCTCAAGTAGTCGGTATTACAGAAATTGACCAACTAATTATAGGAAATAACACTTGTATAATAATAATTAAGAAGCACATTACAAGAAGCAAGAGACGAATTAATTAAACTCACACATACATTACACGATCTATCACAACAATTACTAGGAAAAACAGCAATATTACGGAATAACACTCTAATACAATAATTCACACTAGCCTCTTCACACGCTATGTGCGTGTTCATAGGCTTTTTCCATTTTTTGGGTAAGTTGTACGGTCCTCTCTTTTTAGGTTAACTAGTCGCAAACCCATGTGATGCACGAGAATGTTATTGAAAATGAGATCTAAAGAAATTTCACTAAGTCTAATTAGTTAGCGAGAAGAAATCTTCATAGCATGTCATCGAAATATATTATATAGTTCACTTGAGAGATTAAAATTGGTAAGAACTACTATTTTAGTTTGTGTATTGAAAATTCACATCCATAGAAAATGGCAGAGCATAATAGAAAAGTTAATTACATCTGTCGGCTCTGTGAACCTTTCTTTGCTCACCAGATTTTCAAAGTAATCAATGATTAAAGCACATAACCAGAATTGGTGAACACTTTTACAACAGAAGGTAGCATACAACTAATTTGATTATTTTGGTGGCCGTGGAATAACGCATATCTGAAATATTAAAATTACTTTATTAACGCATAATTCAAATAAAATGGCAAATGATCCCACATAAGACCCACGCCTTCACCAAGACCCAAAACGTTGTTGAACCTCCTTCTACGAAGACCCACAATATCAAACCTCCTCCAAAATGCTAATCTGGAGCCTTCACTCAACAACAAAAATCCATAGTAAAAGATACATCATATACATAGGGTATGTAGGAAAATTGCCCTTAAAATTACATTACATAATAATTACATTCTAAGAGATAGAATCTATGGTAACATGAAAATGTTTTACCAATTTTTCTTCGTGTGATGAGCTTTTATCACCTTTTAATTCTCTTGGATTTAGGTTCACCCTTCAAAACAACTGCAGACATCTTTACTTCCTAAAAATGAAGTCTATTTAGTTGCCAACAGAAAATGATCCTATCAATTCCCACGGAAGTCTTTATTGATAACTCCTAGAGCTCTAACTGATTGACAACTCCATCACTTGTTGGTGTTGGCACAATCCTTATCATTTGCTAGCTGGTTATCCTAATCACTTGTTGATATGCATGCCGCGTCCAGCTTGCAGGCAGTTGGTCTACTATTCCTGTTGGCAGTATTGTCTTGGGTCATAACAATCTCTCATAACAAAGACTCCAAATTTTATTCTTAGTAAATGTCAAAAACATGCATATTTTGCCAAAAGTTTACAACAAATTAAAGATCCCAAGTTTGTCTCCTGCTTTTTCCAATCTTTTCTTTTCTCCCCTTTTCTTGATTCTTGATTTCCCAACCAATTGAGAAGTGACATGGTTCACTATTAGGCATCTACAAAAGCACAAACCTACTTATTGGTTTTTTTATTTTATTGTTGTTCTCGTTTTTTTTTTTTTTTTTTCTTCATTTTGGAGGTTCCAAGGGTATTTCAGTAATTTTCCTAAGTTTTAATTGTTTTTTCATCATTTTATAGGCTTTAAGGGTATTTTGGTAAATATCTACTTTATTAAATGAGTTTAAATGGGTGGATTGGGTTTTAGCTTAGATAATTGGATTAGGTTGGGTTGGGTTTGGGTAATATCTACTTTATTAAATGGGTTTAAATAGGCTATTGGGTTTTAAAGACCCAACCCATTTAAAGCCCACACAAACCCACTTAAACCCACCCATTTGATGATTTGACACCCCTAAGTGAGACCAAGTTTATAACCTACTATAAGGGAGGGGGGAATCTTTGCATAATTAGTTCAAAGAGTCAACACTCATCATATTGACCAAGAATTGCATAATTAGTTTGGTTTCCAAATGTTTCAGTATTTGTGGAATCCATCAATGAAGGCATTGCCTTTAATGCTAGTTTTCATGCTAAGCCAGAAAAGAAAAAAGTGTAGTAGTAGTAATAATAATGATAATGTTAGCTTTTTTAATAAAATTCCATGCAAAGTGCAGTACACCTACACAAAGACACAGCAATTTAAGAGCACAAAACACATTACATCTCCAAAACTCAACCGATATGTTAGCCCTTAAGACTTTCAAGCCAATTTTCCGCAGTTATATATGGAATAGCATTTAGTAATTCTTCTTCGAACGACAAATTACATAAGAGAGCAGCGCAAGGAGAAAAATAACTAATTTAACAAATGGGAAAAGTTTTATTTCCAAAAGAACAAATAAAAACAATTCATATTCACAACAGAGTTTGGACATCATAATATCCCTAATTTGGCACCTCAGGAAAGTTCCATAGATCCTTGCGAATTACCACAATATCGCCAAAGAACTACTTTTGTTAAATCCCATCATATATACTCACTCCAAACTCGCCTTAGTCGTGTTTCTACATCAAAGACTTTCCTCATTCACTAGCTATAAAGTTTGCAAATAACAAATATGGGCTTCCATTACCATTTGGGCTGTTAGCCTGCTTAGTTCTAGATTGTCACTCCCATTTTGAATTTTATCTTATCCTTTCATGAGTCCACAACCTAAAGTCGGCCCAAGCCCAATTCGGTGTGCTCTGAGTGATCTCCCATGATTTCCTCCTAATAAATTAATTTTATAACATTATCTTCTTGCATCAAAATCATTGCCTCCAAATTCGTTGTGATTCCAAGTTGTCCTTCCACCCATTAAGAGTGTTGTAATTTAATTTAGTTGGCATATTTTGGTTCTTCAAATGACACATCAAGAATTCAAATATACCCAACAAAAAATGATATCCTTCCACCTAGATTTTAAAGGTACGTAAATGTAAAATGTATAAAATATTTTTAATGTGTAAACACATCATTTATGGAGTGTTAAATTAGTCACAACTTTCTTTGTCATTGCCTTTACTTCTTCCCCTTTTCATTTCTTATGAACATATTAAGAGAATTGCGTGTAAAATAATGACATTAACAGAAAGTCACAAGAAGCAGAATATGTCTATATCACGGAAATAACCATGAAAAACAAGGGAAATTCACTGAAATCTTCAAGAGAAAAAAGAGAGAAACTCTTAGTAAAAAAATTATTTTGGTCTTATATATATATATATATATTTATGTTAATACTTGACTATTATTTTAGGAAATTTAGCTTAAATTACATTTTATATGTTAATACTAGTCTTTTAGCCCTTTTTTCCCCTCTATATATTAAGAACATCAAATGCTTACAACAATGTCAGCTGTCTTATTTTTCTAGAATCTCTAGCAGCTCATGCTTGAACAGG
The DNA here is from genome assembly GCA_907173295.1 of Fagus sylvatica. NCBI lineage: Eukaryota > Viridiplantae > Streptophyta > Magnoliopsida > Fagales > Fagaceae > Fagus > Fagus sylvatica. The sequence continues at coordinate 20,000,329 of OU015761.1, forward strand.
TCAAAACTAGGGTCATCTGATTGGTATTTCCTTGGCTCCTGCTCAAATCATTTGCTTCTATGACCACTATTTGATTGGTATCCATACTCTCTTCTTGGGTCCCCTTTCCTTTCTTATCCTTCTTATGGTCAAATTCAAAGAGGGAGCACTAGGGCCTGCATTCCAATTTCAATTTCGTGTTAGAGGCAGGCTTCAGACCCCCTGACTCTTCAATCTTCATACTACTACTTCCATTAGTTTATTATTATGAAGCAATGTGAAAGTAGGAAAAGGAGAGGGGATTTCCAATAATCTCCAGCATGATCTTCATTGAATCCTTAATCCTTCTTTTACTTCTACACCAACAACACTTGACTTTAACAACATAATGGATAAAATTTTAAAATATTTCTTTCTTAATAAATAAGCTTGGGTTGGCAAAATTTTCAACTCAATCTATGCTATTAATAGTTTAAAAATTAAATATTTTTCTTTTAAAAGCTGCCAACTCATTGTTGTTAAAAATATTGTAAAAATTGTTGTTATTGTAGTTGTAGTATTACTCTTTTTCATTACATGCACCTAACAAATTTCCCTGAAGAACCTACAAATCTTAATATAGTGTAAAACAGATTTTTTTTGGAAAATAATATTATTTTAATATTAATTATGTAAAATAGTAATGTTTTGATATTATTTGTAAGAATAGCCTCTTTTTAAAATCGTGTTTCCATTACACGATTTTAAGAGCCAAAATCGTGTCTTGAAGACACGATTTCAGAGTGGTATTCTAAAAAAAAAAAAAAAATTTAACTCAAGAGCCACGTACCCTAAAATCGTGGGTTCAAGACACGATTTCAACATTAAAATCGTGTTTCTAAAACACGATTTTAAAATGAGGCTATTTTATTAATTTATTTCAAAACAATAACAATTTAATAAATTAATTTTAAAACAATATTTTTTGGCAAATTCACTCGTGTAAAACATCTAGATGAGGATCCATATTCCATTAGCTTGTAGGCAGTTGGTCTACTATTCCTGTTGGCAGTATTGTCTTGGGTCATAACAATCTCTCATAACAAAGACTCCAAATTTTATTCTTAGTAAATGTCAAAAACATGCATATTTTGCCAAAAGTTTACAACAAATTAAAGATCCCAAGTTTGTCTCCTGCTTTTTCCAATCTTTTCTTTTCTCCCCTTTTCTTGATTCTTGATTTCCCAACCAATTGAGAAGTGACATGGTTCACTATTAGGCATCTACAAAAGCACAAACCTACTTATTGGTTTTTTTATTTTATTGTTGTTCTCGTTTTTTTTTTTTTTTTTTCTTCATTTTGGAGGTTCCAAGGGTATTTCAGTAATTTTCCTAAGTTTTAATTGTTTTTTCATCATTTTATAGGCTTTAAGGGTATTTTGGTAAATATCTACTTTATTAAATGAGTTTAAATGGGTGGATTGGGTTTTAGCTTAGATAATTGGGTTAGGTTGGGTTGGGTTTGGGTAATATCTACTTTATTAAATGGGTTTAAATAGGCTATTGGGTTTTAAAGACCCAACCCATTTAAAGCCCACCCAAACCCACTTAAACCCACCCATTTGACACCCCTAAGTGGGACCAAGTTTATAACCCACTATAAGGGAGGGGGGAATCTTTGCATAATTAGTTCAAAGAGTCAACACTCATCATATTGACCAAGAATTGCATAATTAGTTTGGTTTCCAAATGTTTCAGTATTTGTGGAATCCATCAATGAAGGCATTGCCTTTAATGCTAGTTTTCATGCTAAGCCAGAAAAGAAAAAAGTGTAGTAGTAGTAATAATAATGATAATGTTAGCTTTTTTAATAAAATTCCATGCAAAGTGCGGTACACCTACACAAAGACACAGCAATTTAAGAGCACAAAACACATTACATCTCCAAAACTCAACCAATATGTTAGCCCTTAAGACTTACAAGCCAATTTTCCGCAGCTCTATATGGAATAGCATTTAGTAATTCTTCTTACATAAGAGAGCAGCGCAAGGAGAAAAATATCTGATAAAGGAAAATAACTAATTTAACAAATGGGAAAAGTTTTATTTCC